>JAJPUD010000451.1:487977-596160 GCA_023553655.1 Myrmecobius fasciatus | reverse complement strand
GATGTTTCTTGTGCAGTAAGATAACTGTATAGATATGTATACATGTACTGTATTTGTCATATAATTTATCCTATCTAGCATGTATTAGATTACCTGTCATCTAGGGGTGGGGGTTGGGGGGAAGGAGGGGAAAAGCTTGGGAAAAAAAGTTTTTGCAAAGGTCAATGTAGAAAAATCACTCATATGTTTTGTAAATAAAAAGCTTTATATATTAAAAAAAAATAAGATTCTATTTTCTTTCCCAGAGTTACAGTTTTTCCTCTTCAATCTTTTCATAAAATTTGTCTCCTTTAATGCTGAGAAGTATTTATTTCCAGGGAAAGTTGGGCTCAATATTTCTTCCATGTTTTGCTCTATAACCTTGTGATCTCATCATAGGCAGTGTCAAAATGTGATTTTCTCCTTTTTTCAGGGAGGGGTGGGTAATGAGCTTGATAAGATGTCCCAAAATATGCCCAGACTCTTCAAAAAGCTCTTACACAAAGGTGATACATTTATAGTAAAAATGTCAATATAAACATTATTTAATTTCTTTAGTAGAGTTATTATTGATCATTGGATGTAAATGGTACATTAAGAATATCAACACTTAAATTACTGTTTGTAGAAATGGAATTTTTAGCACCCTCTGCTTCCTTTTCTATCACTCCAACACAATGACTAGAAGAACAGGACTACCAGGCATTTTGTAATTTTGTCTGTATGACCAAAATAATTCATCATTGGATGACCAACTTTCAGAATATGATTCTCTATCTGCTTGGTAGGCTTGGTCCTCAGACAGCAGACATTTCTGTGTTTCTGGTTTCATATGTTAACCTTTCCAACAGAGCTGACACTTTATTGACATAGACTTTGGTCACCAGGAATAATTTGTGCCATATTAACACTTTAGAGTAGGATTCCCTAGAAGAATTCAGTCTGATAATGCTTTTTAAAAATGAATTTTCTTAATTCATTATTTTGGCTTTTCATATTCCATTCCACTCATGCAAAGAATATGAAAAGAATTATAGTGCTAGAAGGAAGTGTAGAGGTCATCTGGTGCCACCTTCTCATTTAAGAAATGAGGTAAATGAGACCTAGAGAGGTGAAGATCACACAGCTACTTAATGGCAGAACTAGAATTAGAACTCAGGTCTCTTGAATCCTAATTCAGTTTTTATTTTGCTAGACTATCCTTAGAATGGATGAATGTTTGCGATTAAAAAAAAAAGAATTGACTAATGTGATAAGACTTTCCTTAAGTTGGGAAGTCAATTCTATATTTAGTCTTCATTTTCATGTGGTCTTTACCACACACAGCTGTGCAAAGGCTCTTTCAATTCAGTATGGAATGGCTCTGAACAAAGATCAATAAATACATGTAGATCGGGGCCAAGACTAGAGAGTGATTCATTCATCTTCTGATTTTAGGTAGAAGCCATAGGAAGGAAGGAAGGAAGAAAAGAAGGAAGGAAGGAAGGAAGGAAGGAAGGAAGGAAGGAAGGAAGGAAGGAAGGAAGGAAGGAAGGAAGGAAGGAAGGAAGGAAGGAAGGAAGGAAGGAAGGAGGAAAGCAAACCTTTATCTCCTTTTAGTGTCAGACTTTGGTAAAAATTCAAATTTTCTCCCATCACCTGAAAACCAGTACTTGCAAAAGCAGAGGCAAAGGAGAAAATCAAAACAATTGCATTGCTTTTTCTTCAGCTTCTGTAACTTCAGAGCCAAGAGATATCCTTTTCAGAGAGCCAGACTCTGGAATGCCGCCTTGCTATTCCCCATACTCAGCACCCTGCTTCAGCATCAGCACAGGCTGCTTCCCATGCTGGAGCACATCCATGACTCATTTCTATCTCTTAGAATGCTTGACTTTTTCCAAGGTGCCACCTGTGTTATATCTCCTCAGGGAAGTCTTTCCTTAGATGCTTAGTTCCTCCTCCCAAAATTATCACATATAATTATCACTTGCATATTTGCACGTAGTATCCTCCAAGCTTCTTAAAGGCAAGGACTTGGTTTTTGTATTGCCTTAGTGTCCCTCCTATCTCCTGAATTCCCTTAAAATGAACAAGTGCTTAAAGTACAATGGAGATCAGCCAGTGCTTTAGCAGTCAATAGAAAGGACCTTAGAAAACAGAATGTTAGAACTGGACTGGAGCTTAGTGATTTTCAAGGCAACTCCTCTCTTTCCAACAGTTGAAACTGAAATCAATAAAGGGAAAATTATTTGCCAAAGATCATACCATTAGCTGAGATTAGAATCTTGGAAATGATTCTGAGCCAGGTTTCTTTTTATTAGACCTCTTTTACCAAAATGGAAAGCTCACTCAGGAAGCCAATTAGGTCATCTTGATTTGATTCAGTTAACTGCCCATAGAGTAAGGATAGAGATAGCAATCAGACCTGTAATTTTGCTCCCAAAAGGTGAAGCTCCTTCTACCCATTCAGATTAGCATTCTCTCTATAATTTATTATTTCAGAGTTACCCAGGGCACTAAAAGTTTAAACGGCTTCTCCCAGAGTCACACAGCCAATGTATGTCAGAGGGAAGATTTGAACCTACAACTTCTCAGTTCCCAAAACAGGCTCAGAGTTGCTTCTTCTACCTGCTCACAATGCAAACAAATCACAGCAACAGTGACTCAGAGGTCACTGAGCTAGCAAAGGACTCTTCACAGCAGATTTCTCTGGTCTCCCAAATGTTTGGCTCTACTCTTGCAGAGGGTGGAATGTGCTTTTTTTTTTCAGCTGAAGCATCTGGGTCATTACTTTGCTATTTGTTTGTTTCTGTGCAGGCTGACTTAACCCATGACTCAGTTTGGAAGTCATAAAACGGAATCATAAAACTGTCAGTATAGCTGTCAGGGCCGGGCAGTTCTGAAGTTCTCTGAATGTCTTCTTTTCCATGCAACGACTCTTGTTTTCTGCTCATCAGAGCAAACCAATCAGGGCCTTTTCTTGGGTTTGATTGGCTCCATCTGGCTTTCAAGTCCTCTTTTGGCAGGTTTGCCCAAATCCAATTTTGATTCTGATTCACTTTTGGGGTTGGGACCTGAAAGAAAAGGGAACTGGCTAAGAGCTGAACTTAATGAGAATATGTATATAGTATTGACCATCCTTTTCCTGAGAGCAAAAATAAGAGGATTGGTTATGAAGGGCTATCCTCTCCACAGTGGGGATAAGGATAGGAGCTGAAGCCCCGTTTCAAGTCCTGGCTTTCTTAGTAATGTAGAAAAATGATTATACAGAGGAAAGAGTGTGGCACTGGACCTATGTTCAAATTCCCTCTCTGATGTTTGCTGTTTCTGTGATTTTAGACAAGTCTTTTCCCTCCCTAGGTCTTAGTTTCACTATCTCTAAAATGATTAAATGGTCTATAAGGTCCCTTCAAAGATCCAACAGTCTGGGATTTTTTTTTTGATTAATTATATTAAAATGGCATCAAGAGGAAGAACACCATGTACAGTAAAAGAAATGTTATAATGATAATTAACTGTAAAAGACATAGCAAATTTGATCAGTACGATAATCCACAACAATTCATGATGGAAAATGCTATCCACCTCAAGAAAGAGAACTGATGAACTCAGAGTTCAAATGGAATCATATTTTCTTTCTCTTTATTTTCTTTGCTCTTTATTGCCTCCATAACATAGCTAATGAGGAAATATGTTTTGCATGACTTCATATTATAATGGGTATCATATTTCTTGGCTTCTCAATGAGTGGAGGAGGGCATAGAGGAAGGAAGACAATTTAGAACTGAAAATAAAAATAAAATATTCTAACAGACATCACATAATTAACACTAGTGGAACTAGCATATATAGATATGTCTTCCACCTGAATTGGAGTCTTATGAAAAGAGCTAAGGTCTTATTATAGTAGAAGGCTTGTGGTTTTAGCTCTATCTCTAACTAGTTTTGTAACCTTGGAGAAATTATTTTACCTCTTTGAGCCTCTGAGCCTTGTCTGTAAAATGGGGATTATAATGCTTATATCACAAAGTTGCAATGATAGGATTTGAAAATGCTTTATGAAGTGCTAAACAGATATATAGATATAGATATATATATATGCAATCTTGATTATTTCTTCAGTACCTCACATCTGGTCTCTTTTCTCTGCTATATAGCTAAGAGAATCCTTAGCTTGCCATTTAATTCCCTCCATGGTTTTGTTGCCTCTTCCTTTTCAGTCTTAATTCTCTTCATACCCTTGATGTTTTGATCAAATTGGGCTATTCGTTCTTCAGATTCATTTTGATGAGGCAGTGGACAGAGCTCTGGCCCTGGAGTCAGGCAAGTTCAAAACTGGTCTCAGACATTAGTTGGGTACACATTTAACCTATTTGCCTTAGTTTCCTCAAGTGTAAAATGAGATAATGATAGTACCTACTTCCTAGGATTGCTGTATAGATCAAATGAGATAATAATTCTAAAGCATTTAGCACAGTGCAAGCACATAGAATAGATGCAATATAAATGCTAGCTATAATAATGATGATGATGATTTAAATTACTATTATCATCATCATCTTGCAACTTCCTGTCTGTGAATGGACACTGGACATTCACAATCCCCAGATTGTAGAATTTTGGAGTTAAAAGGCACCTCAGGAGCCACCTAGTTCAATTCAAGCTTGAAAAAGAATGGCTCTTAGTGTGTAAATCTTACTCTCATCAGGTTGGGCTCTAAAAGTGTATATCAGACACTTGATTTCACATAGAAACTTGTCTGTTGCTAGAGGGAAGTGGGAGGGAAAGGAGGAAAAGAAAGGGATAAAGTAATAGAAGGGAAAAATAGAAGAATCAGGGGAAAGGAGTAAAAACAGGGGGAGGGGATCTAAAGGGTGGAGTATTGTTTGGGGGAGGGGGTCATCAAAAGCAAAGTACTGAGGAGGGGGGAAGGGAGAAAGGAGAAAGGAAAGGGGAAAACATAACTTGGGTAAATAAGATGGCAGGAAATAAAGAATTAGTTATTCTAACTGTGAATGTGAATGGGATGAACTCTCCCATAAAGCGGAAGCAGATAGCAGACTGGATTAAAAAACAGAATCCCACAATATGTTGTCTACAAGAAACATATCTAAAACATAGTGACATATATAGGATGAAGAGGCTGGAGCAGAACCTATTATGCTTCAGGTGAACAAAAAAAAGCAGGGGTAGCAATCCTTATCTCAGATCAAGTAAAAGCCAAGATAGATCTAATCGATAAGGAAACTATATTTTATTAAAGGGTACCATAGATAATGTAGCAATATCAATACTAAATATATATGCACCAAGTGCAACAGCATCCAAATTCCTAGGGGAGAAATTAAGAGAGATGCAAGAAGAAATAGACAGCCAAACTATACTAGTGGGGGGATCTCAACCTTGCTCTCTCAGAATTAGATAAATCAAACCACAAAATAAACAAGAAAGAAACTAGGGAGATAAACCAATTGTTAGAAAAGTTAGGTATGATAGATCTATGGAGAAAATTGAATGGAGACAATAGGGAGTTTACTTTTTTCTCAGCAGTCCATGGAACTTATATAAAAATTGACCATGTGTTAGGGTATAAAAACCTCAAAATCAAATGCAGAAAGGCAGAAATAGTAAATGCATCTTTTTCAGATCATGATGCAATAAAAATCACATGCAATATAAGGCCAGGAGAAAATAGGCCAAAAGTTAATTGGAAATTAAATAATCTAATCCTGAAGAATGAATGGGTGAAAGAACAAATCATAGACACAATGAATAATTTCATCCAGGAGAATGACAATAATGAGACAACATACCAAAATGTGTGGGATTCGGCCAAAGCGATTATAAGGGGCAATTTTATATCTCTAGATGCTTACATGCATAAAATAGAGAAAGAAAAGTTCAATGAATTGGGCTTATTATTAAAAAAAACCTAGAAGAACAAATTAAAAACCCTCAGTTAAATACCAAATTGGAAATTCTAAAAATAAAAGGAGAAATTAATAAAATTGAAAATAAGAAAACTATTGAATTAATAAATAAAACTAAGAGTTGGTTCTATGAAAAAACCAACAAAATAGATAAGCCTTTAGTTAATTTGATAAGAAAAAGGAAAGAGGAAAATCAAATTGTTAGTCTCAAGAATGATAAGGGAGAACTTTCCTCCAATGAAGAGGAAATTAGAGCAATAATTAGGAGTTACTTTGCCCAACTTTATGCCAGTAAGTTTGATAATCTAAATGAAATGGAGGAATATCTACAAAAATATAGATTGCCCAGGTTAACAGAAGAGGATATAAATTATTTAAATAGCCCCATATTAGAAAAAGAAATAGAACAAGCTATTAACCAACTCCCTAAGAAAAAATCTCCAGGGCCAGATGGATTTACATGTGAATTCTACCAAACATTCAAAGAACAATTAATTCCAATACTACACAAATTATTTGAAAAAATAGGGACAGAAGGTATATTGCCAAATTCCTTCTATGAGACAGATATGGTGCTGATAGCTAAACCAGGTAGGGTGAAAACAGAGAAAGAAAACTATAGACCCATTTCCCTAATGAATATTGATGCAAAAATTTTAAATAAGATTTTAGCAACAAGATTACAGAAAGTTATCTCCAGGATAATACATCTTGACCAAGTAGGATTTATACCAGGGATGCAGGGCTGGTTCAATATTAGGAAAACTATCAGCATAATTAATTATATTAATAACCAAACTAACAAAAACCATGTGATTATCTCCATAGATGCAGAAAAAGCATTTGATAAAATCCAACACCCCTTCCTATTAAAAACACTAGAGAGTATAGGAATAAATGGGCTTTTCCTTAAAATGATCAGTAGCATCTATTTAAAACCAGCAGCAAGCATCATATGTAATGGAGACAAACTAAAACCATTCCCAATAAGATCAGGAGTGAAACAAGGCTGCCCGCTGTCACCATTACAATTTAATATTGTATTACAAATGTTAGCTTCAGCAATAAGAGAAGAAAAAGAGATGAAAGGAATTAGAGTAGGTAATGAAGAAACCAAATTATCACTCTTTGCAGATGACATGATGGTATACTTAGAGAACCCTAGAGACTCAGCTAAAAAACTACTAGAAACAATTCACAACTTTAGCAAAGTGGCAGGATTCAAAATTAGTCCACAAAAATCATCAGCATTTTTATATATTACCAACAAAATTCAGCAGCAAGAGATACAAAAAGAAATTCCATTCCAAATAACAGATGATAGGATAAAATATTTGGGAATCCATCTGCCAAGGAAAAGTCAGAAACTATATGAACTAAACTACAAAACACTTTCCACACAAATACAATCAGACCTAATCAATTGGAAAAATATTAAGTGCTCATGGGTAGGCAGAGCGAATATAATAAAAATGACAATACTACCCAAACTAATCTACTTATTTAGTGCCATACCAATCAAACTCCCAAGAAATTATTTTACAGATCTAGAAAAAATAGTAGCAAAGTTCATTTGGAAGAATAAAAGGTCAAGGATTTCAAGGGGATTAATGAAAAAAAAGGCAGATGAAGGTGGCCTTGCTGTACCAGATCTAAAACTATATTATAAAGCAGTAGCTATCAAAACCATTTGGTGCTGGCTAAGAAATAGAGCAGTTGATCAGTGGCATAGGATAGGTTATCAGGATAATCTAGGCAATAACTTTAACAATTTAGTGTTTGATAAACCAAAAGACCCCAGTTTTGGGGATAAGTACTCACTATTTGGCAAAAACTGCTGGGAAAATTGGAAAGTAGTGTGGAAGAAATTAGGGCTTGACCCATACCTAACACCACATACCAAGATAAGATCTAAATGGGTTCATGATCTAGATATAAAGAGTGATATTGTAAGCAAATTATAGGAACCTAGTATAGTTTACCTCTCAGACCTGTGGAGATGGAATAAATTTATGTCCAAAGAAGATCTGGAACTCCTAATTGAACACCAGATATATAATTTTGATTATATTAAGTTAAAAAGTTTCTGTACAAATAAAACTAATGCAGACAAGATTAGGAGGGAAGCATCAAATTGGGAAATCATCTTTACATTTAATGGTTCTGATAAAGGTCTCATCTCTAAAACATATAGAGAATTGTCTCATATATATATAAGAATTCAAGCCACCCTTCAATAGATAAGTGGTCAAGGGAAATGAACAGACAATTTTCAGATGATGAAATTAAAACTATTTATAATCATATGAAAAGGTGCTCCAAATCACTATTGATCTGAGAAATGCAAATTAAGATAACTCTGAGGTACCTCTACACACCTGTCAGATTGGCTAAAATGACAGGAAAAGATAACGATGAATGTTGGAGGGGATGTGGGAAAACTGGGACACTAATACATTGTTGGTGGAACTGTGAATGGATCCAACCATTCTGGGAAGCAATTTGGAGCTATGCTCAAAAAGTTATCAAACTGTGCATACCCTTTGACCCAGCAGTGTTTCTATTGGGCCTATATCCCAAAGAGATCTTAGAGGAGGGAAAGGGACCCACATGTGCAAGAATGTTTCTGGCAGCTCTTTCCGTAGTGGCTAGAAACTGGAAACTGAATGGATACCCATCAATTGGAGAGTGGCTGAATAAATTATGGTATATGAATGTTATGGAATATTATTGCTCTGTAAGAAATGACCAGCAGGACGATTTCAGAGAGGCCTGGAGAGACTTGCATGAACTGATGCTGAGTGAAACGAGCAGAACCAGGAGATCATTATACACAACAATAACAATATTTTTTTTTTTTTTTTGCTTTTTGCTGAGGCAATTGAGGTTAAGTGACTTGCCCAGGGTCACACAGCTAAGGAATGTTAAGTGTCCGAGACCAGACTTGAACTCAGGTCTTCCTGACTTCAGGGCTGGTGCTCTATCCACTGCGCCACCTAGCTGCCCCTAACAATAACAATATTACATGATGATCAATTCTGATGGACATGGCTCTCTGCAACAAAGAATTGCCTCAAGCCAGTTTCAATTGTTCACTGAAGAAAACCATATACACCCATAGAGAGGGATATGAAATATGGACCACAACGTAACATTTTCATGATCTCTATTGATGTTTGCTTTCATTGTGTTTCCTTTCTCTGATTTTTTTTTCTTGTAGATAGGATTTTTCTTGCACAACTTGTCAAGTATTTCAACATTATTAACAGGTAATGGACTTCCTGCCATCTAGGGGAGGGGAGAAGACTGGGGGTAAAATCTGTAATGGAAAGCTTTGTAAAGATCAATGCTGGGGAACTACCCATACATATGTTATACAAATAAAAAGCTTTAATTAAAAAAAAAAGATCTGAGTGAACTTCAATCTCAATATAACTCAATAGTGTAAACATTGGTTAGGTATTCTGAAGCTGCATCAATAAAGACATTTTGTCCAGAAGAAAGGCAGATGGCAGTTCTTCTTTCCTCAGTCCTAAGCAAATCACCTCTAGAATAATGTAGATTTTTTTTGGAAACCACATTTTAGGAAGCATATTAACAAGTGAGAACATATTCAGAGCAGAAGGATGAGAATAGTGAGAGAAATCAATAATGACAGTAACAATGATGCCTCATATCTGTATGGTACCTTAAATTTTAAGTAGCACTTTCCTCACTACTAAGTGAATCCATCATATAAATATCTCTATTTCACAAAGGAGTGATCTGTGGCATAGATAAATTATATGACTTAACTGATATGCAGTAATAAGTGATGGAGCCAGAACACAATCCTAGTTCTCTTGATTTAAGGGTGAGTAATCTTGACAATCCAGCACCTGGCTTCATCCCCCTTTGTCAATGAGGATCATTTCAAAAAATTGGGAATATTGAGCTGAAGAGGAGAAGACTTAGGGATGATGGCAGATACGATCACTGTCTTCAAACATAATCTTTTAAAGGATTATCCTGAAGAAGAGGAAGTTAAATTATTTTGTTTGAGCCTAGAAAAGAGCAATGGATTGTCATGAGATTACTTCTAGACCTAAATCTATGCTGTGATGACATGTAAGAGGCATAGATTTCAGAACTGTGCACAGGAAAATCTTCATAACAATAAGACTGGTCCAAAGGAAAAATAGGTTAATGGGCTACTTTGGGAGGCAGTGATTTCCCTGTCATAATCAATTTCTGCACTATCACTTATAGACATTACAAGTGGAGCTCGTTGGCGTTGTACTACCACGGTCCCCAAATAGAATGGATTGCCTCAGGAGGTCTTGGGTCTTCTCTCACAAGGATCCTTCAAAAAATGGTTGATTTGGATACCAGGAATGTTGCAAAGAGGAATTATTCTCCTTTATGGATTGAATTTGATGGATTCAGAACATCCCAGAATATCCTTTCTCTTCAATAAAGTAGCAGAGCTATGCTTCAAAAAAAAAAAAAAGAAAAGAAAAAGAATGGCTCTTTAACAAACTTAGTTAGTGGTATTCCAACATTTGTTTGAAGATCATTGAGGGAGTGGTCATCCCTTCTCCAAACAGCCCAATCCACTCTTTTTTGTTTATAATTATTAAGTGCATCAGTCATAAATTTGCATCTTTACCACTTGCACTCACTCCTAATTCTGTTCTCTGGGACCAATGAGAGCAAACTAAATCCTTCTTCTATGTTAGGGCCCTTCACACATTTTGAAGAAGCTGTTATGTTTTCTTTGAGTCTTCTCTTCTTCAGGCAAAATAGTACTAGTTCCTTCAAATGGTCTTCATATAGCATGAACCTAAGGTCATCACTATCCCTGTGCTTTCCTACTGATGATCTGTGGCCAATCAGTGTCGTTCCTGAATTGTGGCACCGACCTAGAACTTAGCCCAATAGTACATATAACAGTCTAACTCACCCCTTCTTCATCTCTGCCTACTAAAATTCTTTCCTTTTGTTCAAAGTCCAATTCAAGGATCACCTTCTCTTTAGTGAAGACTTTATACCATGGTTTGTGTCATGGACTCCTTTGGTAGTCTAGTTAAGTCTATGGACCCCTTCTCAGAATATTTTTTTAATTCATAGAATAAAACACATTAGAAAAATTTATATAGAAATGCAGCTTACAAAATATTTTTAAAGAAGTTCATGATTAAGAACCCATTATATTCCCAGCTGATATTCATATTTCCCAACTCATGTTTCTTGTCATCTATAATTTGGAGCTCTCCCTTCCCCTTAGCATGTTTTAACCCAAATTATTCTTATTTGTAAGGTGGAAGGATGAATAGAATTAGATGAAGTCATAAAATGTAGTCACATATGGTGAAGTTTTAATGTGTTAATACCTGCTGAACTCTTTATGAGGTATAAACACTCTTTCCTGATACAGTTTAAAAGGGAGTAGCTAATGACCAGAATACCAACTAACTCCATTGAGGGGTGTTATGTGAGGGAGGTAGAAGAAGTAGAAGGCTTCTGAGAGGGAAATGTTCTTGGAAAATAAAAAAGGTTCTTTCTCCTACCCTATTGTTCATATGCTTTGAAGTGGAGATTCGTTATTGTCCATCATGCTTGGCTTTTTGGACCCCATTTGGGGTTTTCTTGGCAAAGATACTGAAATGTTTTGCCATTTCCTTCTCCACTTCATTTTACAGATGAGGAAACTGAGGCAAAAAGCTGAAGTGGCTTGTTCAGAATCACACATCTAGTAAATGTCTAAGGATGAATTTGGATCCTTCTGACTTCAGGCTAGGGTCTTTATCCATTGGGCTACCTAGCTTCTCTGTTTAACCTATAAGAGCCTTTGAATCCAACAGGGATCAGAGACACACCTTCTAGACTTGGGTTACAGAGACAGCCTTCAAGGAAGAAATTCACTTCAAGGAACTGGACTAATGGAATCTAAGAAGAAAGTCAAGGAGAAGAGCAGTCCCTGAGAACCCTGAATGTCCTGCCCTTCAGGGACAGTTACAGCCAAGGAGAGCTTCATAAGGATATGACAAAAGAAGACCAAAATCAAAATCTGCAGAACTAAGAATCATGTGTCAATATGTGTCTTGCTGTAATTATACATTCTTTGTGCCCATTTTCTTCATGGACAGCTCATATATTTGGGGGAAAATGTGATAATGCTTCATGGGAGGAAATATGTCATGTTTTCACTATGGAATCTCAGTAAATGACTCAGCTAAAAACGAATTCTGTGTAATGACTGATTTCTTACTAAGAAGCACATTAGCAAGGAGGCCTTGGCGTGCAGTCCCTTAGGGTTATTTGAATAAATAGATGTATTTAAGTCAGGTATTAAGTCAGATTATTAAGTCATTGAATCTGAATCTCCAGACTCCCAAGTCCATTTAATGTACTTCTCTGATCTAAATCACTGGTAAAGGACAGTGGAAGTTAGACACAAAATGCTTTATAAATTTTTTACTTCTCCACTTTTCTTCTTTTCTCACAATGGCTCTGTCTTTTTGAGGTGCAAGTGGATAGGTAGGTAGCTTTTCAGGGGACACCCTACAGGTAGTAAGGAATATCACTTGAGTCTTGCCTTCCCACTGGGATAAAAATCTCTTTTCCAGTCCTTTAGATCAACAAGCAAATCATTCTCTAAGACTGTTTCCCAAAACAGAGTAATTCCTATCACTCCCAGTAAGTAATTAATGTTTTGGGCTTAATAAAAGTATTTTTTTTGGCTAACTTAAACTGATGGAGACTGACTTGTTCTTCCATAGTTCAGTTTTGATCATTTAAGCTGAGGATAAAAACAAGGAACAAAGAAGGCATATGACCTAGAATTCACACAGGGGATGAAATTGCCTTTAACACCTCTAAACCTGTGGCCTATCTATATATAAATGTTTTGTTCCTGAATACTAGCCTGCAATGAACCAGACCTGGGAAGATCATTTAATCTATCTTCCTGTTTTCATTAAAACAATTCCAGATGGTGGTCTAGGTTATTCTCAAGAAATATTTCAGTGGTCTCATAGGAGAAAAATAAAAATTCACTTTTCTGCCATCTTTGTGGAAATAAGAGACTACAGATGTGGAAACACTGGGTATATTGATGGATTTTCTTGATATATTGGTTAGTTTTGTTGAACTACAGTTCTCTGTATGTCTATCTGTCTCTCTGAATTTCTCTATATATACCCATCTTTGTTTCTCTCTCTCTCTCTCTCTCTCTCTCTCTCTCTCTCTCTCTCTCTCTTTGTGTGTGTGTATGTGTGTGTGCAGTGCTCTATATTTTCTCCAATTACAGGTATTTATCTATATTTCTCTCTACTTGTTACAGATCAGAGATTGGCAAATTGTGATCAACAAATCATTCAGCCCACTGCCTATTTTTTATAATTCACAAGCAAAGAATGGTTTTTACATTTTAAAATAAATTTCCCAGATACCTCTGGGAAATGGCAGTTATTTTCTATAAAAGATACCAACAAAACATTTTAAAAGTCAAATGACTTTTAAATGAAATACCTAGAATATATTTTACCAACTTTCCTGAGGGATCATGTAGTTCAATGGAAAGGGCCCTAGATTTTGAACCAAAGAATCTGTATTCATATCCCACTTACTTTGTTACTTTGTGCAAATCACTTAAATTCTCTCTGCCTCACTCTCCTATAGATGGCTTTTAAAGTTCCTTCCAACTCCAGAATTATGGTACTATCTTCTAATATTTCATAAAAACACTAAAGGACTACAATCTCAATACCAACTCTTTCCTCTAGCCCCTTATTTTTCCAACTAATCTGAGTCTTAGTTTCTTTGTTTGCAAAATGAGAGGAACAAATTAAATGATGCCCATGGTTCCTTCTAGCTTTAAAATTCTTTTGTAAAAAAAAGATTTTATTTGAAACTTCAAATTTCTATTATGCACTGCTTATTTTCCTTTTTCCTTTTTTCCTTTTTAAATAGTATTTATTTTTTATTTTAGTATTTTATTTTCATTTTATTTCTTATTAACGCTTTTTATTTACAAAATATATGCATAGGTAATTTTTCAACATTGACCCTTGCAAAGCTTTCTGTTACAATTTTTTTCCCTCCTACCCCCCACCCCCTCCCCTAGATGGCAGGAAGTCTAATACATGTTAATTATGTTAAAATATTTGACAGATCGAATATGTGTATACATATTTATACGGTTATCTTGCTGTACAGGAAAAAAAAACCTGAGAAGGAAAACATAATGCAAGCAAACATCAATGGAGAGTGTAAGCAAACATCAATGGAGAGTGTGAAAATGCTATGTTGTGGTCCAGACTCAGATCCCACAGGCCTCTCCCTGGGTGTGTATGGCTTTCTTCATCACTGAATAACTGGAACTGGTTTGAAATATCTCATTGTTGAAGAGAACCATGTCCTTCAGAATTGATTATCATATAGTCTTATTGTTGCCGTGTACAATGGTTCTGCTGATTTCACTCAGCATCAATTCATGCAAGTCTCTCCAGGCCTCTCTGAAATCATCCTGCTGGTTTCATTTTATTTCTTAATAGTATTTTATTTTTCCAAATATATGCAAAGATACTTTTCAACATTCACCCTTGCAAAATCTTCCAAATTTTCTCTCTCTCTTCCTCTCTCCCCCTTCCCCATGACAGCAAGCAATTTGATATAAGTTAAACATGTGCTATTTTCTAAACATATTTCCATATTCATCATGTTACACAAGAAAAATCAGATCAGAAGGGGAAAAACATGAGAAATAAAGAAACAACAAGCAAACAACAACAGCAACAACAAAAGGTGAAAATAGTATGCCTTGATCCACATTCAGTCTCCATAATTTTCTCTCTGGATGCAGATGGCTCTTTCATTATAAGTCTATTGGAATTGTTTTGAATCACTGCATTGTTAAGAAGAGCCAAGTCCACCACAGTTGATCATCACATAATCTTGTTGTTGTAGACAGTATTTTCTTGGTTCTTCTCACTTTATTTACCATCTTTAAAATTATATGTTAGAAGAATCCAGACAAAGGACAGAGTTTCTAACTGAAGGCAATTTCATAGGTATAAGCCTTCTATAAGGTGCCCTATACAAAATTGTGTTGTAATCTTAGCTATACATTTAAAAAATTGCTTTCTTTACGTCACAACTGTGACTGTATATAGAAAAGGAATTAGGATCAAAATCAGAAGGATTGAGTTTAATGAATAAAAGTAAAATCATTTATTAAATACTTGCTGTGTGCCAAGAAGCATGCTAAGGACACAAATGTAAAAAGCAAGACAGTTTCTACTCTCAAGGAGCTTATTATGTTCTAAAAGAGGACTATAACACACACTAGAAAATTGGGCAAGGGAGGGAGAAGACTGGTAAGTTATTGATTGATAATTACTTTCCAGGAATTGATGATTTTATTATTACTTCAAGAGCAAGAAATGGAAAAAGAAGGTACCTTCTTGGTAGCATGGCATGAATGGAGTGCATCTTGGTGGGCCTGTTAGCTCCTACATATAGTGATCTCTTACTATTCAGGAACACAGGACCCCAAGGCAGAAGCTGAAGTACTAGGTTAGCGAAAGACTTAAGACTGTAGCAAGATAATTGGCCTCTTCATGGTGTGATGTTAGGGTGAACTAAATTCTCTTATCCTCAATTTCCTCATCTGTAATATAGATATATGAGCTATATTACATATAGAAAGAGTTATATACAATAGCTTCTCTACCTATTTCACATTATTATTATTAAAGTCTTATGCATGGAATTCTTAACCTTTTGTATATAAATTCCCAAGGCAATCACAGATAGATTTCGTGGAGTCCCAAAACATTTAATTTAAATTTGTCACTTCCTTTGAGAAGTATCCATGAGATGAAAAAAGTTAAGATTCCCTGCTATAATATGTGGGAGACAGCATGGAAGAGTGGGTAGAATTAGCCTCAGAATTAAGAAAGATTTGAGTTCAAATCCTGGCTCTTTCAGATACTAGCTCTATGATTAAGCAAATTACCTAAACTCTTACTGTCCTAAGCAACCCTTTTAGATTATAAGATGTAGATCAATTGCTAATATGCTGTGGTAAAGGGAGTTTCAACAGGAATCCCCTGTACCAATAATATCACAGGTCTGAACCAAAAAAGTAATAACAGTTGTGTGTCACAAGGTTTGGTCCCCAAATCTCTCTGTGCTGATAACTCCACATGCATGTGTATTGGGATGTTAGGATGATTCTCCAAAGGAATAGTTACAAAGATATAACTTATTCTCAGAGTTTGAAGGATAGGCAATGCTAGGGAGGGGAACATATGCCTGCTAATCACAACACTAGCTCATGAGCCACCTCTTGTATGCTTCCCATTTAAGCAAACTGGCCAAAATTAAATAATTAATTCTTAAACACTAAATATTTACTAATAGAAAGCAAAGTTATAACAATCACAAAATAGTAGCACTCTTTTAAGCCTGGGTCAAACTCTCCCACTAATACACATGACACCTATGGAGGAGAGCGGGAACAAATTTACAAAAACCTAGCATTGAGTTTGGGCAATCACAACTCTAAACTGTACACCTGATCTCTTTAGGGAACAGTGGGTACTATGTTAGACCTGATGGATGAGGTCATTCCTCTTCTGGACCCGTTAGCTATACTGCAGGACAACATCATCTTTATGCTATTCTCACTGTTGCAGTCTTTTAGGAAAAAACATTAAACCTGGGACTTGCAGAGTTTCACAAATCTGGCTACATTGAGGTCTGGGATTAGGGAGGCAGAGAAGGGAAGCAGTTCCTTCAAGTTTGAGATCTTCAAAAACTATTTTGGACTACCATATGGACTGTGAAAGGTTTTCCTGCCTCAAGCTAAAGAGAGTAGTAAAAAGAAAGAAGGCAAGCCTCTAAGGGCATTTCCTCTCTCACAAAATGGAGATGACACTAGAGTATAAGGGAATCTTTCCAAGTCATCTGTTCAGGCAGAAAAGGATTATGATTTCACCAATCGGCTCCTGGCTTCAGAAGTTTCCTCCAATCAGATTTGCTTCCCACATCAACTGCAGAACATCTATCTCTAGTCAGTTGGTCTCAATTGGATTATACTTTGGTTTTTCAGTCCTGTCAGCTTATATGTTGTGTCTTCTTATGTAATGTCATCTATAAGCAATTAGCTTCTACATTCTAATTCCTTGGCTTCTTAATTACCCACTTTATCAATAATACTCCTGCTTCAAATCAGAACTTGTATAGTGATGTACATCTATCTTAGGTTGAAAAATTCTGAATACACATTTTCATAGATGTTACACAAATAGTCAATCTACAGTTTTCCTTAATCCTTAAATAATTCTTTGATGCATAGTTTCTTTTTTTTCTTTTTTGGCTTTTTGCTGAGGTAATTGGGGTTAAGTGACTTGCCCAGGGTCACACAGCTAGGGAATGTTAAGTATCTGAGACCAGATTTGAACTCAGGTCCTCCTGACTTCAGGGCTGGTGCTTTATCCACTGTGCCACCTAGCTGCCCCTATGCATAGTTTCTTAACAATAAATTTCAAATTCCTAAAAATCAGTTATATATAAATTATCCACTTGGAAACCATGCACTAAAACCAACAATTAATGTTTTTGCCTTTGAGGAGCTGCTTTCATTCAGTTCCCATCAGTGTTCTTAGTTTCTTTCCTTTAAGAATTTTTATTTAAAAGATTGTTATTCCCATAGGTCCCCTGAGTACTATCTGTATTTTTCTTTTCATATGAGTTTTCTCTGTTTTTCATAAAAATGTTCCTTTCTACCCTTTTCAGTAAATAAAATGTACACACAAGAAAGGAGGCATTATTTCACATTTGTAAAGAAGTGACAATATGGAGCACCATCTAAGTGTAAGAAAATGATCAATACTAATAACTTCCTTAAAGTCTAATCCCTAACATGACCCCTCCCCTCCAAAAAAGCCTATGTATTCATGTCATGATAGGTTTAGAAAGAATTGTCAGAATAAGGACATACCAGCAAGGATGGTGCACAGCTGAGACTTTCTAGGTCCAGGGATGACTATGATAGTCATGAGGAACTGAAGGACTCCTGAAACTTTGGCCAATTGGCCTTGGTAATGTCACTAACTGACTTGACCACTGAGGTATAACTGTTCCTATGAATCTAAAAAATAGGATAGATGGCATAAGATTATACACTGGCCCTAGCTGGATCTGTCATGATGATCAACTTGATAAAGGGACAGCAGAATAAGTGATGATCTTTCTTATTCTAGTAATGCAAGAAAGATGCACCAAACAAATTATAAATATTTTTATTTGTAAATGTTTTTAATAATATTTTCCCCACTTACATGTCAAGAAAATTTTTAGCATTCATTTTTACAAGATTTTGGGTTCCCAGTTTCCCTTCCTTTCTCCCTTCTCTTCCCCTCTTCTGAAGACAACAGATAGTTTGATATAGTTTGTATGTGTGCTATCATGTAAAACATTTCCAAATTAGTCACAGTTAGGAAAGGAAAAAATGTCAAAAATGGAAAAATCACAAGAAAGAATAAAGTTAAATAAAAACAATATGCTTCAATCTGCATTTAGAGTGCATCATTCTTTATCTGATTATGGATGGCATTTTCCTTTGTGAGTCTTTCTTTATCTGGGTCATTGTGTTGCTGAGAACAACTGAAACATTCATAGTTGATCATCATACAATGTTGCTGATGCTGTGTACAATATTTTTACTGGTTCTGCTCATTTGACTTAACAATAGTTCACACAAGTCCTTCTGTTTTTTTCTGAAATTTGTCTTTTCATCATTTATTATTGCACAATAATATTCCATTACATTCATGTGCCACAACTTGTTCAGCCATTTCCCAATTGGGGACATCCCCTCAATTTCTAATATTTTGCCACCAATTTTTGCATATGTAGGTATTTTTCCTTTTCATGATTTTATTATCTAATAGTGGTATTACTGGCTCAAAGGATATACACAGTTTTATAGCCCTTTGGGCATAGTTCCAAATTTTCTCCACAATGGTTCGATCAGTTCATTTACTCCATCAAAAGTGCATTAGTGTCCCAATTTCCCCACAACCTCTTCAACATTTATCACTTTCCTTTTTTGTCATATTAGCCTAAATGATAGGAGTAAGGTGGTATCTCACAGCTGTTTTAATCTGCATTTCTCAGATCAAGAGTAATTTAGAGTACTTCTTTATATGCCAATAGATAGCTTTGATTTTTTCATCTGAAAATTGCCTGTTGATACCCTTTGACTATTTATCAAATTGGGAAATGACTTGTATTCTTAAAAAATTGACTACTTCTCTATATATTTGAGAAATGAGGTTTTATCACAGACATTTGCTATAAAAATTGTTTCCCTGCTTTCTGCTTTCCTTCTAATATTGGTTGCATTGGTTTTGCTTGTATAAATTTTTAAAATTTAAAATGACCAAATTATCTATTTTGCATTTTAATGTTCTCTCTCTCTTGCTTGGTCATAAATTCTTCCCCTCCTCATAGATCTGGCAGGTAGACTATTCCTTGTTCTTCTAATTTGTTTAATGTGTCACCTTTATGTCTAAATAAGGCACTCATTTGACTCATCTAGGTACATGGTGTGAGATTTTTTTATCTAAATGTTGTAATATAGAAGACGTTAATCCCTCTAGTGGGTGAATTACTAGTGTTAATAAAATAGACTGAATATATAAATGCTTTTATTATGTGCCAATATTACATCATAACAAAACTAGAAACAGATACATGCACAACCATCAGCAATTTAGAGTGTTTTTTTCTGAGTTTTTGTTTGTTTTTTGGCAATCCTATCATCAGCTTCAAGTTTAAAATCTATTTTTAGCAGATGAGTTAGGTTAAGTAAAAGACATTACTTCATTCCTTTGATTAGATTAGATGAAATAAGAAAATAAATTAAGGATTTATTTAAATCTGAACAAAGGAAAAACTGAAGATCCTAAAGTCATGGAATATCTAGTTTTGCTGGATTTTCTGAATTTACTAAGAATTAAGCAGTTGGCAAAAAAAAATAATGTCAATATGTTGAATGATTTGGAAAAAGAGATAATCTGGGTGGCCCCAAAAGGATATAAAATTGTATATACCCTTTGACCCAGCATTACTTCTATTAAGTCTCTACTCCAATGAGTTTGATGATAAAAGAAAAGGATCCATCTGTAAAAAAATATTTATGGTAGCAAAGAACTGGAAATTGAGAGGATGACCATCAGTTGGAAAATGGCTAAATTAGCTATGATATATAATTACAAAAGAATTGTGCTGCATAAAATGACAAAAGGAAAATTTCAGAAAAATCTGGGAAGAGTTATATGAGTTGATATAAAATGAAGTGAGCAGATAGTTGCATTGTACATTGTACATAGTAACAGCAATATTGTAACAACAATCAACTGTGAAGGACTTAGCTAACTCAAATCATATAATGATTCATGACAATTCCAAAAACCTCAGGATTAAGACATGTTAACCATCTTAAGAAAGAGAACTGACAACCTCTCTAAGTGCAAACCAAAGCTTTTTTCCCCCAAAAACTGATGTTTGATATATCCATCATGAACCATGTATGTGCAATTGTAATTGCAGCAGAAGGTCCAGGGGAAGGAAGATAGAGCCATCTTAGAATATTCCTGACTGGCTTCAAATGCTACAAAGGCAGAAGCTGTTGAAAAAAACTACTGACGAGGTGAGAAAAAACACTGGATGACTGCATCACTATCTAGTTAATATATATAAATATATATACTTACTAAAAAAAAATCTAAACATCTTATTGTCTGGTCAAGGCAATGAAAGAAGATCATATCTGTTAGAATATGTACAAAACAATAATAAACGTAAAATAAAATCAAGAAAAATATATCAGAAATTCTTGATATCCTTAATTTTAAAATTTTCAGACAAGGCAAAGGTGTAGAAAAATATAAGAAATACAATTAAAGAAACACTTTTAAAAACCAAGAGAACTAATCCAAAGCAATAAAAATATTTTAGAGACCTGAGAAGCAAAAAAAATGGAAGGAGAGAACCCCTGAAGAAAAAAGTGGAAAATTTTGAATTGTCTCTATAACCAAAAGAGGACTCATACCACAAAAAATTAAACTTAACAGACATTTGTGTGCTATTGATATAATGAACAACATAGCAGTCACATCAAAGGAGGTGATTGAAATTCTCGTTTTCCTGAAAAAATAGAGATCCAGTTATTAACTCAAATGTTGTACATGACACATGGATCATCATCGGCAAATAATTTTCCCAACTTCTCTGATGCAAGACTGATCTCATCTTTCTTAAAAGAAACTACCACATTTATTACCAAAAGATGAGGATACCAATCAATCAACATTTATTAAGTGCCTACTATGTGCCAGGCACTGTACTAAGCACTAAGGATACCAGTGACCCTTTCTAATATAAGCCAGTTATGTGTCTATATATTTCATATAAAAGTTTGTAGCATTCAAAAAATTATAAACAGTTACAACAAAGTAACATATTGCCTGAGAGGCCAAAAAGCAAAGAATATGGAAAGAGCAACTAGTTATTGATTCAGTAATTATTTAACCAGTCACCAGAAAGCACCATTACATTTACTTTGCTTTTATTATAGCCAAACACTTGGTCTTGGTTTCTCTCTTGTAAATGTACAAAATAGATCCAGAATGTAAATATTAGATTACTTACTGTCCAAATGGAAAATTGGTCTCTGCTTAAAACATGCTACTAAACCCTAAAATGCCAAAAACAATGGCTATAAAACATAACATCTTCAAGGGAGTAAATTTAAGCCCGATAGGATCCATTATTTATTACTTTTGAATAGAACAGAGTGTGACTTTCAAGCCAAAAAGGGAGTTTTACCAAAATAACATATTAGTTACTTGATGTACATAAATGATGAGTCATATGGCCCCACTGAAAATCTCATCAAACAGCTATTTTATTTCATGGAAACTTTCTCTAACTATCAAAATGGAATTCAGAGGTATAAGTATAAAATTATGTCAAAAAAGGAACAAAGGCTACAGTGTACTCCAATAAATAATGAAGACCAAAGGCTTTGAGCTTCCATCTAGAGACCAAATTAAACATGGATGAAGGTGATATTTACAAATGCCTTGGGTAGCTTCAGGCAAGATACACCATACATAAGACTATCAAGATAAGGCTGAGATCATGTGTATTAAGAGAGAAACTGGCATCATGAAGTCAAAACTTAGTGAGGAAAAATTTCAGGACAGTTAATTATTCATATAATATCAGTTTTAAGTTATATGTTTGTCCCAGTAAAATGGACAACAACAAAGGTAGAAAATGTCCACACAACAACTATAATAATATTAGTGAAATATATTCAAAAGACTCATCACTCTAAGGCAGAGAAGACTGATAATTCATCATCAGGGAGATAGAATATGAAGATATTCTCAGAGCACACAATCAATAGGTTAAAATCTACAGAAACATTTTTGAAACAAGCAGACTTCACTTCTCAAAGCAAGAGTTAAAGCTAAGAATAGGCATATGATACTTTATTTGTTGAGTTACGATCAAAAATGGTTTCTTTCTAGACAGAGTTTATGAAAACATTTAGAAGTGGAATCAAAGGATGCTCCATAGATGGCATTCATATGAACTCAAGCAACAATATGTTGACAAAGAAACTCACAAAAAGTCAAGTCATATACATTTGCTTTAAAGGAGTAGAAGGATTTATTATAGTATTCAGGATCAGGTCATTGATACCAGAGATTTTTTTAAAAAGATTATTCTTAAAGAGGCTGGACATATTGATCAATGCAAATTGTGCAACAAATGGGTAGAAAGTATGTAACATGTCATTATAGGTTCCAAAATTTTTGCATGTACCAGATATCTAGAAAGACTCAATAAAATGGCTAGAATTATTCACCAAAAACTAATTCTCCTTAATAAATCAACAAATGAAAAATCCTCACACCAGAAATACAAAATCCCAAATATTTCAAAGAATTCAATGAATCAGCTGTAGCCAACGTGGGAATTTGATTTGCTGGATTATTTTTGTTGTGAGGGTTTTTTTTTAAATTGTTCAGTGGGGAGAGAGCAGTGGGAATGAGACAGAATAAGCATGTATCATACGCACTATATATATATATGCACACACAACACACATATACACACATGTTTATATATCAAGAAAAGAATTTGTATGGGACTAAGACTTTATAGCTACCATTTTCCAAGTATAAGTTAACATAGGGAAGGAAAGAAAAAATGAATACCAGTAATGAGATTGTTTATAATTTTTCTGACAATCCAAGTACTTATTTCAATACTTAAAGAATCTGCAATTTCATTGGTGTGAATATTTCCTCCATTGAAGCAGTTTATAACTTTCCAAAAATTTACAACTTTAAATGGCAGCCATTAAACATAAAACTACTAGACCTATACCGTCATTACAAGCAAAAGTGCTGCCTACAACTTCATGGTCATAATATTGATAAATAAAAATATATGTACAACATTTTAAATAGATATAAAGATAATTAGTAATCATAACCTCAAAATTACTTTCAAATTGTAGAGACCTGGTAAAAGAAATGGGAAAGTAGGTTGTACAATAGATTGAGTGGTGGACCTGAAGCTGTGTAATCCTGGGTAAGTCATTTAACACTATTTGCCTCAGTTTCCTCATCTGTAAAATGAGATGGAGAAGAAAATAGCAAACTTTGCCAGAATCTTTGTAAGGAAAAAAAAACCCAAATGGGGTTACAGAGATTCAGACATAATGATTAACCATCTAAACAAAAGCAGAAGAAACTTAACCATATAGTTGTATGAGGAGGTCTATACTATGCCTAATGATCTGTTTGTTACTGGAGTTGTCCTAAATATACTTTCAATGATTCCAAAGAAGATGAATTAATTTATATCCCAATCATCCCAATTTTAAAAAGTGGCTATTTCATCTACCTGTGCAAAATAGTCCACGGAACATTAAAATACACAAGAATAATAATGGGATTGTGATTTGTCCTCAGATTATCTGTCTGAATCTCATTTTAAAAATTGGGAATAAGATAAAAAGTGATTCTGTTGTATGATATTAATAATAATTATTATTATTAATAGTAATAAATTTTACTTCCAGTTTTTCTACTTTCTCCAGATTCTCCATAAGCTATCATGAAATATTTAAATATCTGGGAAAGCCAATTCCCTAATTTATTCCTTCTGACTAAATTTAGTTTGTAACTTCAACAGATCATGATTTTAATCAATGCAATTGTTCCTTAGACCAGTGCAAATTCCAAACTATTCATGCTTCCTAATGCTATACATAATTCCTGTCCATGTTTTCCTATAAATGCTTCATAGAGGACTTACTTAAGGTGCCAGAGGCCTTTTACTAAGTCTTTGAAAATCTTGTAACTACCCTTATAGGATATCTGTTATTACTCACTTTTTCTATATGACCAGTTTATATCCTTTTCATATCATCCATGTTTTTTACACTCCTTCCAGGATCAATGATCATCAGTTTAGAGATGAATGACATGTTAGTCCAACTCCCTTTTTTTATAGATGAGCATATGAAAACCAGAGAAATAATATGACTTCCCAAGGTCATATAGGTGACAACTATGTTTGGATTCAGGCCATATGACTACTCTTTTCATTACACCTGAACCAGTCATTATGGGTAATATATGATAAAGCAGAAGTATCAAACAACCACATCAAAATATAATTAATTAAAATAGAATGTATTATATTCAACATTAATATGTGGGTTTCTGAATTGAATATGTTATACATTAATAGTGTTTTTTTAAGTCAATAGGTGACCTACAAGGAACTGTTTCTAAGATTTAGTGGCCCCCATTTCTATTTGATACTGCTGCTGTAGCCTGCTAATACCCACCACTATATCAAGTGTATATTTTCTGTTTCTTTCTTTTAAAAAAAAAAAGTCTGTATCAAATTGAAGTATCTGCATTCCTCAGTACTGTGAATAATGAGGAGCTATTTTCTAAATCCACTTACTCAAGAAATCTGTCCTTTCTTTTTTTCTTGTTTTTGACTTGTCCAGTGACTCAGCAGTAAAACCTGGAACTCTGAGACAGCAGTAACTATTTTCCTATGCTGGAGCTGAACTACAATTCTAGTTTGAGAGATCCATGCTACAAAATTGTCTTTTAAAAAAGAGACCACCTAATAACACTGAGCCTTTGGGGATCAAATCCTGTTGTACAGTACTGAAAACCCAAACCTGAAAACCTTAAATGAAATTCTACTTTACAGAGAATATTGATGTAAGGTTGGGTCAGTAAAGATATTTTAGGGATTTTCTAGCAAAACAGAGACAAAGAAATGACCTTTTCCTTCAAGATTACAAGCATACAAAAGATATTACATGTTACCACAAGTTCTTCCCCCTATCACAATCTTGAAAGACATTTTAAATGAAGAGCACCAGCTCCAAAATATAGTGATTCATCAGGTTCATTTTAACTGAATGATGCTGGCTGTCTAGCTGTGCATAGCTGTGATCTCTATCACCATGGTACTTCAAGGTGTTTAGGAAATAATGCCATTTTTATTTTCTTTTTGAAAAGGGACCAAAAACAGATAGGAGGGAGACACAATAGAGTTGGCTTTGAATCCTATGGGTGGGACAAGGTGAGAAGATTTAAGAAAATCAGCAGGGAGTGATGTGTCTTTCTTTTCAGAAATGTTCTAATCCCAGAGTTTAGCCACAATTATAAAGTCAAGGAGAGTCCTAGTCCCAGACCTTTATATTTTTCATCAAGAGAGTCTCTTTCCAACTAAAAAGTAGCACAAACTTCAACACTGAGTACCTGCAAATCACTGAACAGAGACTAGGAACCAAAAAGATTTGCCTTCTTTCAATGGTATTTTAACAGTTCAATTAGGATGTTTAATTTACCTCTACTAATATCACATTAAACACCAAAATAATGTTTATGATTATTGTTAATGACAATATTAAAACTAGCAATACATATTGTGCATAGTTTTTTTTCCCCACTGTGAAATAAATACTATAGATAATATGTTTATTACTGAAATGCATTTTCCCTCAGAATTTTCAGAGACGCAGAAAATATGTAAAGGTCTTACAGTTGCCCATGGACAAATGATACAGTTCTCCCAGTTGCCCAGATTGTGTGCCATCCTCTGGTTTGGATGTCCCTTAGAAAGGAAATGCTTGAGATTGCTAGAGAGGCAACTCATCTCCCAAAGCATTCTAAGACATTTCTTGTTCATCCCAAGGAATTCATGTAATCCGATTTATATAATATCCTAAAGGCTTGGAGATAACCCCGGTGCACAATAAAAGTGAGGCTGCTAAAATAACAACCCTCTTCTCTTTAGACCTATTCCACCTGAATAGGTCATGTAATGTAGTAGAGAACAGTTCACACCTTTTGTTCCCTTGAAAGCAAGTCATTTTCTCTCTTGAAGCCTCAATTAGTCTCATTTCTCTATTGTTCCTCCAGCTATAAGACTACTTCTACAATCTACTCCCAAAGAGTTTGGTGATGACCAGGATCTCCCCTTATTAATCAAAAGAACTGGTCCTAAAACTGTCTTAGAACTCACTGTTCAGGAATTCTCCCTTCCATTATCCAATAAACTGAGGTTCTAGAGATCCCACCATTCAGCCACATGGTTTCCCTTTCCTGTAGCCACATAGTTTTATTTTTGGAGGCACTTGGGGTTAAATAACTTGGCCAGGATCAAACAGCTAGTAAGTGTCTGGGACTGGATTTGAATTTGGGTTCTCTTGATTTCAAGCTTGTCGCTCTATTCACAGCACCACCTAACTGTCCCCAGGACCACATAGCTTTCAGCATATGCAACTGTAATGGATTATTGTCCTTGACTTTCCATTGCTGGGTCCAGGAACACTTCCAATTCCACCACTGCCCCTACCTACTATTATATTTCCAAATGAGAGCCAAAAAGATAATAAACTTGGAAATTTCAGACCTTAAACAAATATATAAAACTTAGTGATGATTACAATAGAGATTGCACCTGTGATTTCATTGGTAGAACACTCTGGATGAGGAAACTATCTCTATACCACTTTAGGTTGGCACTTTCTTTGCAACATAGTCTTAGAAAATTGCCTCTCTAAAGAGATTGTTGGGGCATCTAGGTGGCGCAGTGGATAGAGCACCATCCCTGAAGTCAAGAAGACCTGAGTTCAAATCTGGTCTCAGACACTTAACATTCCCTAGCTGTGTAACCTTGGGCAAGTCACTTAACCCCAATTGCCTCAGCAAAAAGCAAAAAAAAATATTGTTAAGTGTCTTGCTCTGGGTGATACAGTCATTTTATGTAGGACTTGAATCCTCTTCTTTCAGCAAAACCAGCTTTCTATCCACTTTGCCATAGTGCTGCTTAGTTGTTGTTTTCTTGTGCTGAAAAGCTCCATGGAATTGAGAGCTTCTATTCCCCCTAATCCATGTCCTTCACACTATTATCAGGCTGAGAGTTACAGTGGTAAAAGTAAAGCGGGCCCAATGAATTGAGTTTGGGGTTCACAAGCCCTCACAATAATCCAACTCACCTAGAACCAATCTGTAGGCTTCTCTAAGGGAGACTAGACAGACCACTCCTGTTAAAACTAATGAGTTCTGGGCCTGCCATTTCTGGGCACTGTACAGCACACTTAAGCACTTGCTGAGAGAAATTTGGAAGATTTTCTCTTCCTCTCAGTCCAGTAATTTCATTAGTTTTTGTTTGTTTAAAGGGGGGAGTAAAATTGTAGGTGGTGAGGGAAGAATGGTGAAGTGATGATTTTGATTCATGCATACATAGTGTTCTTTGTCTATTCATCAAGTATCCCTTTGGAATAGCTCATCTTAATCATCCTAAAATCAAAGTACCCTGGATTTGTGCCATCAACACAACATCATTTGAGGACAATTAGGGAGAAATGCTATGAAGCATGGAAAAAAACTCTTTGATAGGTGATGGGAAGAATTTTGTTGTTCATAAAGTGTTGTTCAGGTCAGAGAATTACAGGGCATGTTAGAGCTGGAAAAGGCCTTAGAGGTCATCTAGTCTAATCCCCTAGTTTTACACATGAGGAAACTGAGGCCAGAGAAGGGAAGCATCTTGCCTAACTAGTAAATGTAAGCTAAGTTTTGAACCAGACTTTTTAGTTACAAATACTATGGATTTTAAAATTCCTCCAATACCAAATTTCAAATATGAAAAGGAAACTTACAAATTATCCAATCCAATCTTCTTATTTTTCAGAGTAAAAAAAATATGGCAAAGTTTAAGGGACTTGATCAAAGTAAATGGTGAGGCTAGGACTTCTATACAAGTCTTCTGGGTATTGATCTAGGATCTTTTACTTCTGTATCATACTGGGGTCTTGTCTTTGGGGACAGTAAAAAAAACTGTAGAAAATAAATGAATACATATACAAACTAGCCTAATAGATAGGTATAGTGAGAAAAGCATAGAGACAGAGCCTGGAAGCCCTAGGCATTCTATGATTTCATGATTCTTATAGGAAAGCAAATTAAGATCTTCTCTCTCACTTCATTCAGGCCAGAATCCACCTCTTCTGCTCCTTCAAAAAGAGGAGTTTTATCACCCCAGGAAATCTGGCTCAAATGTTAACTCGATAGAAGAAAGCAATAGTGACTGGTGTGTTCCTGAAAATAAATATTTCCATTTTCCCAGTAGAAAAGCAATAACTTGATCATAAATTCAAAAGGAGCTAGAAGTTGCTTCATGAAAAAAATGAGCCATTAATTCATTTTTTTTAAAAAATGGCTTTGATTCCAGATGCTTTTGCATAAACAGCTTGTTTGCATGCACCCACTTCCAGCCAATGGTGGGCTCTACAAGGCACAACATGATAGAAAGTGGGCAATTAGGATTCCAAATAAACATCAAAAGTTCCCAATCCTGTGTGAGTTAAAGGGTCATTCTCCTGAGCCCCTTCTTGTCTTGGCCAAATGTACAGAACTAAGCCCCAGGAAACAAGTCAGCTACACCAGCAACTTCCTCTCCATCTCAAAGACAAAAAAAAGAAGAAAAAAAATAGATCTAATTTGTAGTTAGTAAGCATCATGGAGTGTCCACTATGATAGAACCCTGATGAGATACTTTGGATGTTGAAGAGGAGTCAGGGCTGAAAAGGAAATTGCCCCTAGGGTGTGTCACCCTGCAAGTATTGTGATTGCCCGAGTCTGAAATCAAGCAATCCAGTTTCTCTAAGAAGCATGATGCAGTTGATTAGCAAGTGCCAACTCCCCATTAGGAATCAGCCTACATCATGCACCAATGTGTATCTTCATTTTTACCAGCTTCCTTTCTTCTTAATCTACTCTCTTGGTACTCAGTGTCTACTGAAATCTGTTTCCATGACTTGTCTCACCTCCATTCCTTCCTGGAAGTCATGCTGAAACCCTGGGCTGGCTTATTTATCATCAGCATCTGTTCTTGTTTACTGCCTCATCATCAGCTCTCTAAATTATCTGCTTACAAGATGTCCATGGCCATTTGTTCATTTATTCAATAAACATCCTCTGTTCCTAACCCAACTCAATAACCACAGACCTCAGGCAAATCCCACCCCACCATTCCTTTGCATCCTCAATACCTAGC
Organism: Myrmecobius fasciatus; assembly: GCA_023553655.1. Taxonomy (NCBI): domain Eukaryota; kingdom Metazoa; phylum Chordata; class Mammalia; order Dasyuromorphia; family Myrmecobiidae; genus Myrmecobius; species Myrmecobius fasciatus. The sequence goes on along the minus strand of JAJPUD010000451.1, from coordinate 566,602 downwards.
ATGTTGCTTGCCGTATAAGAGATGCTTAATATTGCCAGATTATTTGATTGAGTGAATCCTTCCCTATTGACTATAGGGTATGTTAATCTTTGACTTTTCTCCATCTAGTGGTAGAATGAGAGAGTAAGTAATCACAATTAGAAGTTGAGGTCAGTTATATTCCTTCTTTTGTTCTGCTCCAAGAAGTGGAGTACAATTAAATTTTTTTATCACAAAAGAAAAGCATTCATGGGGTGGTCAGAAAAAAAGCAACATGAGGATAGCGTCAAGGCCTCTCTTAGGAACTTTGGAAATGATTATATGACATGGGAGACTTGGCACAAGACCTGCTAGCATGGCATGCCCTTGTCAGAGAAGGTACTGTGCTCTATGAGCTAAGCAGAATTAAAGTAGATCAAAAGAAATGTGAAATGAGCAAATTAGAGAATCCACCCCAAATGTTCACTAATGGACTATTTGTGCCGGATCTGTGGTAGAACATTCTGAGCTCATATTGCTCTGATCAGTCACAGTCAGACACACTCTAACTTAATTCTAACATAATGATATCATTTTGGTCCTCTTTGAGAATGAAGGACAGCAACTGACTGACAGACCTACCAACAATACTATTTGTTATCCTTTTCCCCATTTCTGCTACTTGGATGATATACAATCTAAAAGTAAATGTGACCTGTCAGTAGAGATGAGTAGCCAAGAGTATTGACCCAAAGAGGTAATGATAGAAAATGACTTTCTGGGGCACAGTAATATTTGTAATTTCCCTTTATTCTCGGTTCTACATATCCTTTCAAACACAGCTAAAATTCTGTTTCCTCCATGAAATCTCAACCATTCCAGCTTTCATGGATCTCTAGCTTCTTCAAACTCACTCAGTCCTTAAAATCTGTTCTATATAATTTAGCATTGAATTATATATCTTTTCTTGTGTAATTCATATTAGTGAACTTCTCCTCCCAGCTAGATTGTAAATTCATTGCAGCTCTTCTTATTCCCCACAAGGCCCAACAGTACCCTGCAAGGGTTCCCAAGCATTAAAAACCCCATATTCTTTGCTTTCAGTAGTCTTCCCAATATCCCCTTTGCAATGTGAAATGAAATAAGGTCTTGAATTTAACATGCACATAAGAAATAAAATAATGTGATGAATTTCAATACGATAATTTATTTATTTGCTAAGCATTTCTGATATTCCCTTGATAATCTCACAACTCCTAGTGGTACAGTATTCTAAACTAGGAAATCCTGATATAGCTTATGCTCAAATATTTCATGATTGATTTATCCATAATGCTTTTGTGGAGTTAGGAACTTGACTTGTAATGGGAATTCCCAAGTAAGGAAACTCCCTCTAAGAATATAGGTTGGTACTTTCTCTGCAACATAGAGTTGCTCAGAACATTGGCAGATTAAGGTACTTGTCCAAGATCACACAACCAGTATGAGTCAGAGATGGAATTGGAACCCAGATCATTATGCCTGCTGCCTTCCTCCAAAGTTTCTGTAATTGGGATAAATGGTAGTCCCTTGTCAACTGCTCTGAACAGAACACACCTCACCAAGTAATGATCTTGTACTTCTATCTGTTCTAAGAAATTGAGCTTGTCACTTTGGGATGATTCAATAAACCCTGGGTGGTCTCTCTGTCCCTACCCTGTGGTGGCAGAAGTGAAGGAGAAACCCTAATTTGGCAGCTGCATAAAATGTCTCATGTTTTGTTGGTTTATGTAACAACCTCCCAAGAGAGTGTAATAGTAGTTATGCTACTATTGCTTCTTGCTTAAGTCTTTATTAATGCTTGCCTAGAAGTCTCCTGTGTAGAAGAAAAAAAAATGGGGCTCTCTCCATTAATACAACCTAATACCTTTTACCTTTCTTCAGCTGATTCATCATATTGTTGACTTCTGCTAAAACTGATGTCCATCAGAATCACCATGTCTTTTTCACATGAATTATTGTTTAGTTAGATGGCAGAGTGAATAAAAAGCTAGAACTAAACATTAAACAATAAACATTTATTCAGAATCTACTGTGTGGTACCATGCTAAGCAATGGTGATGCAATTAATAAAAAAGAAAGCTAGTCTCTACTCTTGAAGATTTTACAATCTAATGGAGTCAGGGAGACCTGAGTTTAATCCAACCTCAGATACTTACTAGCTATGTGACCCTAAACAAAACATTTAATTGCTACATGCCTCAGTTTCTTCAAATGTAAAATGGGGGTAATAATAGCACCTACTTCACAAAGTTGTAAGGTTAAAATGAGATATTATTTGAAAAGTGCAAAATACATAGCAGATGGGCAGCTAAGTGGCTTCATGATACACAGAGCACTGGACTGGGAATCAGGAAGCCTCTTCTTCCTGAGTTCAAATCTGGCCTCAGACACATATTAATTGTGTGACCTTGGGCAAATAACTTCACTCTGTTTGCCTCAGTTTCCTCATATATAAAAGGAACTGGAGAAGGAAATAATAAACCACTCCAGGATCTTTGGTAAGAAAACTTTAAATGAAGTCATGAAGAGCTGGACATGCCTGAAAAGTGACTGAAAATAAATGTTCTGTTTTCCTCCCTCATTGTATTTGTTGCAGATGATTTCTTAAAGGCCAGTGTAGGACTTTCATAAATTTATCTTTATTAAATTCCTTCTTATTAGTTTCAGTCCATTTTTCTAAGACTTGTTGAAATATTTTTGGATTATAACTTAGCTATTCATCCCAGTTTGTGTCATCTGATGATTTGATGAATCTGGGGTGGCCTCCCAAAAGGACATTCTGTCCACGCTTACAGAGCTTTTGTTGCCCTCTTAAAGCAGCCTCTTTCTCCTTCTTCCCCCCACCCAAAAAAAAATACTGGCATTACTAACTTACCAGTTTCTTGGTTATTCTGAAATAGTATTTTGAGAGGTAGTATTTTGAAATTTGAATCTTATTAGCTTCAGATTTTGATAGCAATTTGCCACAAGTAAATCACTTAATTTCTCTCAGACTCAATTTCTTTATCTGCAAAAAAAGAGGTGATACTTGCACTATTACTTGAGTCACAAAATTGTTTTGGAGAAAGTGTTTTGTAAAACTGTAAAATACTATGTGGATGTGATAAATAGAAGAAGAAAAGGATGAGGAGGAGGAAGAGGAGGAAGAAGAAAAAAGGAGGAGGAAGAAGAGAAGAAGAAAAAGATGAAGAAGATGAAGAAGATGATGATGAAGAAGAAGAAAACATATTTACTTGGCACTGCAAAATCTAAGAGTGACAGCCAGTTTTTTTCCCTTTCTCTTCTTTCTCCTTCTCCTCATATAGTATTGGGCAAATATATTATACTTTTGATGATTCCATCAGAATTCAAAGGAGTTAAAGAATCTTCAAAAATGTTTTCTTAAAAAAATGTTTCCTTGAAGCTTCTCTCCATTCAATGGAAGGTAAGGGTCTACAAGGTACATATGTTTTCAGAGAGTCACTTTTTCTTAAAAGGTTTTTCATTTTTGTTTTATTTTGTTATTGTTGTTATTTTTACAATCCCAGACTCATTTGGGGGTAAGAAAGAGATATATCTTTAAATGACTATAATATGAAAACAAAAGGCATGAATAAAACTTTTTTAAAGAAAAAAATGTTTGCTTGGGATCTTTAGTCTAAATTTTTTCACATTTGTTTATTTTTCTCACTTTGGTCATTATAATAAAGGAATGGGGATAATAAGAGAAGATTACTATTTTCTGTGATGTATTTGATTGTGTCTGTTCCTGACAGGGTTCCCTTGGGACTGAATAGTAAGAGAGATGTTCCTGACCGGATCAAATGAACAAGTAGTAGTCCTCGCTTCCCATAACTGCCATCCTACTTATGGCCCTCATCACCTCTCTCCTGCATTATTGCAATAGATTTCTGATAAGGGACCCTCTTTCAAGTCTTTCCCCTCTCCGTCGATCTTCCATTAAGATGCCAAAATTATTTTGCTAAAGCATTGGTCTGACCATATCATCTCTTCTCTCCTCTCACTTATTAATCTCTCATGGCTCCCTATTATTTTCTAGAATAAAATATAAAGCCCTCTCCTTGCTACTTCATAACCTGTACTTTCCTACCTTTTCAGCGCTTCTTATACTTTACTTTCCTCTACACACTCTATGATCAGCCTTGTCCCCCATGCCTTCAGTACTCTGTCCCCTCACTCACCTCCACCTCCTCATTTTCCTGGCTCCCTTCAAGGCTCAGCTCAGGTCCCACCTTCTGCAGAAAGTCTTTTTCTCATTTCTTCAGTTCTTAGTGCCTTTCTCTCCTAGATCGTCCTCAATCTGCTCTCTGTATATCTTTTGTGTGCTTAGTTACTGACGTGTTATCTTCCTAGTTAGAATGTCAGCTCCTTTGTGGTTCTTTTCAACAATGAGGTGATTCAGGCCAGTTCCAATGGACTTGTGATTGAGAGAGCTATCTGCATCCAGAGAAAGGATTGTGGGGACTGAGTGTGGATCACAACATGATTATTTTCATCTTTTTTGTTGTTGTTTCCTTGCATTTTGTTTTCTCATTTTTCTCCTTTGTGATCTAATTTTTCTTGTGCAACATGATAATTGTGGAAATATGTATAGAAGAATTGCACATGTTTAATCTATATTGAACTACTTGCCATCTAAGGGAGAGAGTAGGGAGAAGCGAGGGAGAAAAATTTGGAGCACAAGATTTTGCGTGGGTGAATGTTGAAAACTATCTATGCATATGTTTTTATGTGTATACATATTTATACAGTTATCTTGCTGTACAAGAAAAATCGGATCTACAAGAAAAAAATCTGAGAAGGGAAACAATGTAAGCAAAGATCAATAGAGAGCATGAAAATTATGCATATGTTTTGAATATAAAAATTATATAAATATATTATTTTATATTATTATATAAATTATATATATATATAAATTATATATAAAATATATAAATTATATATATAATATATAAATATATTGTTATAAATATATATAATTATATAAATATATAAAAAATTATATAAAAATTTTTCTAGAAAGAGAAAATAACAAAAAAAAAGAATGTCAGCTCCTTGAGGGCAAAGACTCTTTGCCTTTTTTTATATCCACAGCACTTAGCACAGTCATTTGTAAATGCTGTTGACTTAATGGAAGATAAGAGATCAGGTTTTGAACCTTAGTGTTGCTGTTATCTCATTTCCTGCTCTTGGACAAGTCATATAATTTCTGTGAGCCTCAATTTATTCATCTGTAAAGTGAGAGGACTTTATTAGGTCATTGTGAACCAGATTAATTGGGCCACAGATAATTTGGTCTTTGAAATATGCTGATTGAATCATCCTAAAATAGAAAGGGGAGTTAGAAAACCCTTAATTCCTCTGGGTCTTAGTTTTCTTATTTGAAAAATGCTAGAGTTAGAATGCTGTTGTTGTCCAGTTATTTCAGTCATATCTGACTCTTCTTGCCTGCATTTGGGGTTTTCTTGGCAAAGATACTGTTATTTCCTTCTCCAACTCATTTTATAAATGAGGAAATTGAGACAGACAGGCTTAAGTGGCTTATCCAAGGTCATGCAGCTAGTAAGTATCTTTGGCCATATTTAAATTCAGAGTCTTCCTGACTCCAGGTGGGGCTCTGTCCCAGAATTAGAATAGATATCCTCTAAGAATAGCCAACTTCCACCTCTAATCTGTGATTTTATTCTCATATTGAACAATTTCTGTATATCAAAAATTTTTTAATAAGTAGATAACTTCATATTTTAGAAAGATAAATATCACTAGTTTTGAAATGTTTACAAAGAAGCTTTATTCCAATTTGTGGAACAGCTTGGGATATGATGACTTGACAATTTCCAAAGTTCCTTCTAAATCTAAAATTCTCTGAAATCTCAGTGCCTGAATGGAAATTTTCTGAAAATTCCCTGGAAATTTCTCAGGGAATACTTAACCCACCTTCCTAAACTGATAGAACACGTGCCCTAACTTTTCAAACCAAATGACAATTGATCCAGAAAAAAAACCCAAAAAACTAAGGAAGAACTTTCTAAGTAATAGAAACAATCCCAAAATGGAATAAATTGTCTTGTAGGTAGTGAGCTTTCCATCACAGGAGGTCTTCAAGTAGATGTTTGCTTGTAGCATACATTACAAAGGAAGTTCTTTTTCAGGTATGAGTTGAATTAGGTGGTCCCTCAGATTTTTCCCACCCATGAAATTCCATGGTATTCTGTACACTATGATTAGGTGACCGAAAAGGACATTAATAGAGAAAGAAGAAGGGGATTATAAAGGGAGATAAATGAAATGAGCCAAGGAGCAAGAAATTCAGACTGAAGTGTGTAGATAAGAATGGGAGAAGGTCAATCAATAGGCATGGGCAGACTATGGGTCTCCCTCAGAATGGTCCAATTTGTTTTCTTCACATATCAGCTAAAATTCAACCTTTTATGAGAAACCTTTAATGTTCTTCTTTAATGCTAGTACCTTCTTATAATCAGCAGGTTGATTTCAGAAAGGCCTGGAGAGACTAACATGAACTGATGCTAAGTGAAGTGAGTAGAACCAAAAGAACAACAAGATTATTCAACTGGATTTGGCTCTTTTCAACAATGAGGTGATTCAGGCCAATTCCAAAGGACTTGTGATGCAGAAAACCATCTGCATCCAGAGAGAAGAACTATGGAGACAGAATGTGAATCAAAGCATAATATTTTTACCTTTTTTGTTTTTGTTGTTATTTGCTTGCTTGTTTTTTTCTTTCTCATTTTCCCCCTTTTGATCTGGTTTTTCTTGTGCAGCATGATAAATGTGGAAATATGGTTGGAAGAACTGCACATGTTTAAGCTATTTTGGATTGCTTGCTGTATAGGGGAGGGGGAGTTGGGGAGGGAAGGACAGAGGTTTGGAACACAAAATTTAGAAGGGGTGAATGTTGAGAACTATTTTTGCATGTTTTGAAAGATGGACTATTATTTTTTTTTAAATGCTTGTACCAGGTAGATTACCAGCCCTGAAGTCAGGAGGACCTGAGTTCAAATGTGGTCTCAGACACTTAACACTTCCTAGCTGTGTGACCCTGAGCAAGTCACTTAACCCCAATTGCCTCAGCAAAAATAAAATAAAATAAAATGCTCATCCTTCTTTTCAAGATCACATACAATTTATTCTACATATTTTTAATTTATGTATAGTTATTTGAGGGCCATCTCCTCCATTAGATTGTCAGCTTGTGAGCAGGACATTTTTTTGTCTTTCTTTGTATCTCCAGAACTTAGCATAATGCCTAGCATGAGTGTGTAATAATGACTATTGACTTAACCTGATTGAGGAAGTCATTCCCACAGAAAGCATATTGAGGCTTTGGGAATCTGGGTGAGGAGGGAGAGGCTGACAGAAAGGGCACTGCTCACCGAATCTTTGTATAGAAGACTATGGAGCAAAATTCAGGGGTAGACTTGGGGATAGAAGTATCCCCATAGAGCAGAGCTTCTTTTTTTTCTCAATAGTATTTTATTTTTCCAAATACACATAAAGATAATTTCTAACATTCATTTTTAAAAAACTTTATGTTCCAATTTTTCTTCTTCCCTTCCTTACTTCTTTTTCAATCCTTTTAAAGCTATTTCCATATTTTTCATGTTGTACAAGAAAAAAACAGATCAAAAGGGAAAAAACACGAGAAAGAAAAAGCGAACAAACAAAAAAGGTGAAAATACTGTATTTTAATCCACATTTCAGGCTCCATTGTTTTCTCTCTGAATGCTGATGGCTTATTCCATCCCAATCCTAGTGGACTTGACTGGAATCACCACATTGCTGAGAAGAGCCAAGTCCGTCACTGTTGATCATCACGTAATCTTGTTAGTAATGTATACAATATTGTCCTGGTTCTACTCACTTCACTCAGCATCATTTCATGTAAGTCTTTCCAGGTTTTTCTGAAATCATCTTGCTCATCATTTCTTACATAACAATAATACTCCATTTCATTAAAATAACCACAATTTATTCAGCCATTTCCCAACTTATGGGCATACATTCAATTTCCAATTCCTTGTCACCGCAAAAAAGAACTGCTACAAACATTGTTGCACATGTGGATCTTTTTCCTTCTTTTATGATCTCTTTGGAATACAGATCCAATAGTGAGACTGCTTGATCAAAGGGAATGCACAGCTTAGAGCAGAGCTTCTTAAATTTCCATTCATGACCTCTTTTTGCTCAAGAAATTTTTCCCTGAGCTCAGATATATATGTATATAAAATAAATAAACAAATCAAGCACTTACTATAATAGATCATAATTTCATGACCCCCACATTCAGTTATGTAACTCTATATAGGGTCATGAGTCACAATTTAAGAAGCTTTGTCCTGAAGGAACCCTTACCCTAAATGCTAGAGCCCTGGACAAAGCCTGGTCTTCTAGTTACAGCTATAATGAATGCTTATTGAATGTTCATTCGGTGTGAGAGATACAGAGATGAATATGCCATTACAGCCTTTACCAAGTGTACAAACTAACATTCACTTTTTTTTTGCACCAATAAGGGAATCTGTTTTGCTTGGCTATCCATGTTAGTAACTGAGGTTTTGGTTTTCCTTCTTTTTCAGTACTGTCAAGGGGAAAATAGAAGGAGGTATTTTCATTGATAGGGGAGAAAACATGGATTTAATTTTTAAAAAGAAGTTTATAGCCTATTAACTTCAGTGCTCTGTCAGCCTATTTGAATGTTTCTCTCTTCTCCCTGGCAATATGAGTAGAGAGAAATTGGGGCATGATCTGTGCTGAAAAGAAGAGGTAAAACTTCTGAGTTCAGTCCCTATCCCAGTGTACTAGCAGTGTGACCTGGTTTCTCTTGGCTTCTGTTTATTCATCTGTAAAATAAGGATAACACTACACTTATGTGGAGAAGAGTAACTTGGATGTAATTGTAAGAATGGATGAATGAATGAGTAAAAAGATATTATTTATTAAATACAAAATGGCAGCTAAGTGGCTTAATAGATAAAGTGCAGGACCTAAAGACAGGAAGTCTCATCTTCCTGAGTTTAAATGTAACCTCAGACACTTACTAGATGCATGAGCCTGGGTAAGTCACTTCACCCTGTTTGACTCAGTTTCTTCATGTGTAAAATGAATGGGAGAAGGAATGGCTAGCCACTCTAGTATATTTGCCAAGAGAACCCCAAATAGAGTCACAAAGAGCCAAATACTACTGAAAGGCCTGAAAAAGATGTGCAAAAACATTGTGTTTGGAACAACACATGACTAAATGCCCTCTCTAGTTTTGCTAAGTGAAGTTCCAGGATAAGGTGTTTGGATCTAGACTAGTTATTGTTGTTGTTTGTTGTGTATTGTTGTTGTTGCATGATGGGACCTGGAAGAGACTTACAGACTATAATCCAGATATCAGGATTCCCTTAAAAAAATTGCTCTTGTGAGGAAACAGAGAATTCAAACAACAGATTTGACCAGAGACTTTCACAGCTTGGTTCAGCTATGGATAATAGAAAGGCTAAAAAAGCTCTGAGGGCAGTAGGTATATCCCTCAAGAGCCATCACCACTCCCCAGAGAGAGAAAGCTGCAAAGAAGCTGTAAATTAGCCAAGAACCAATAAGATTGCAATGGCAAATCAATGGGGAATGACTAGATGGCAGAGCAAGAATAGCCTCGCTGATGAGAGCAAATCACAGATTGTGAGGACTAGCAAATGACATCAGCAACAGCTAAGTGTTCCAGTTAGTACTCATGCTCTAGGAACATTTTTTATTCAAGCTAAGTAATATAGAAGAATATATCTCTATATGCATAGGAGAGATTTTCCTTTTTATTTACCTTACTTTTGTGATTATTCAGTCATTTCAGTCATGTCTAGATTTTCTTGACAAAGATACCAAAGTGGTTTGCTATTTCCTCCTCTGATTCATTTTATAAATGAGGAAACTGAGGAAGAGAGAATTTGGAAACTAAATTTTTCTAAAAGAATGTTAAACTTTTTTTACATGTAACTGAGAAAAAAATAAAAATTAAATTTTCAAAAGAAGCATGATAAGGAATAGCTGGCAAAAAAATAGCTGCTAAATGGAATAAGTACTTAAATGGATAAAAAAGTATGATGATCTGTATTCAGGCCCATGGCCTGATGATTATGATTTATTTAGGAGAGATCATAGCAGATACTACCTACAACTATGTAAGCTGTCACCATATCAGAGAAAATCAAGTCAGCAGTTACCAGAGGTACACTAAAGTTTTGGGAGAAAATGTTGAACCTAGCAGGGGTTAAGGGCAACAGAAATCAAAAAGACCTAAATTCAAATCCAGCTTTGAATACTCTGTAATTATACTATCCTGAATAAGTCATGTAATATTTATCTGTCTCAATCTCAGCTGTAGAATGAGGATAAAAATGGCATCTCATTCCTTATTGTGAGCATCAAATGAAATAATAATCATAAAATGTTTAGCGCCGTGTCTAGCATGGTGCTAATAAATTATTATTCTCTTCTCTTCTCTCTCTCTCTCTCTCTCTCTCTCTCTCTTTCTCTCTTTTTTTTAGCTTTTTTTTTTTTCGGTGTGTGTATATATATATGTGTATATATATATATTTTTGTATATATATATACATGTGTATATATATACATATATATGTATATGTATATACATATATATGTATGTATATATATATACACTCCCTTTTAGTAGTTAATGTTAGTTAACAAACATTTAAGTGCTTCCAGAATGCTAGGCACTGTGTGCACCCTTCCACTCTCATTCTCCATATATATTGCATTTGATCTGGTAGTTTATAGTGGTTTTCCCATTTATCTCAGCCCCTTGCATTTTGGTACTTAGCTACTTGAAGTACTTTAGATACTTGAATTCACAGATAAATCCTTTTCAGGACTAAGCCCACTATGAGGTACTCTCCCTCTCCCTCACAGTGTCCCCTTTTAATGTTTTTTTTTCTCCTTACCATAGCTAACTCTGATTAGTCTGTTATACTCTTCCATGAATTTCACCTGTCAGTCAATAGTACTCCCATCTCATGCTGTATTTCTTTAATGGATTCTTCCAAGCTCCTTTCCTTGCTAACCCTATTTCTCCCCCAAATCTATTCCATAATTACCATTCTTGATGCCTATTTTATCTCTTTCTTTTGTCTGTAATCTCTTCTCCCAAATAAATCTACTTTTTACCAATAATAACAACAAAAAAAGAATAATAGCAACTCACAAGTAAATAGTACCTTGGAGATGAGAATTGGATATATATAAAACTTCCCCACCACCACCACCAATACAACTAAGAGTATTAGTTTCCTAGTGCATTAAAAAGGTAAGTGATTTTCTCGGGGTCACACAGCCAAGTAAGTATCTGAGGCCAAAATTGAACTCAGATCCTCCTGACTCCAGGACCAGTGCTCTATTCACTGTATCACCTAACTGTCCTGCAACTTACACTCTAAAAAGTTGCCTACTACATTGAGAGGTTAAATGATTTGTCAAGGATTATAAAGCTAGAATGTGCCAACGACAAAACATAAACCCAGAGATTCCTGTCTCCAAGATTGCTTCTCTATCCACTATGCCACATTGTACCTTAAAGCTTATAGATTGCTTTTCCCACAGCATTCCTATAAAGTTTCTGGTACAGGGCCTCTTGTTCCCATTTTCCCCACATGAAGAAAATGAAATCCAGGGTGGTTAAATTGTCTCAGGTCACTAAACTGAAAAGTATTAGAATTAGGATTCAACAAATCATTCTCCAGTTGATAAATGGTCAAAGGATATGGACAATTTTCAGAAGAAAGTAAGGCCATTTCTAGTCATATGAAAAAAATGCTATAAATCATTATTGACTAGAGAAATACAAATTAAGACAACTCTGAGGTATCACTATACATCTCTAGATTGGCTAAGAGGACAGGAAAAGATGATAAATGCTGAAGGGGATGTGGGAAAACTATAACACTAGTACATTGTTGGTACAGTTGAGAACTAATCCAACCATTCTGGAAATCATTGAGAACTATGCCCAAAGGGCTATCAAACTGTGCATACCTTTTGATCCAAAAGTATCTCTCCTGGGTTTATATCCCAAAGAGATCATAAAAAGGGAAAATGATCCACATGCGCAAAAATGTTTGTAGCAGCCCTTTTTGTAGTGGCAAGAAATTGTAAACTGAATGGATGCCCATCAGTTGAGGGAAAGCTAAATAAGTTGTGGTATATGAATGTAATGGAATGTTGTTGTTCCATAAGAAACAATCAGCATGATGATTTTAGAAAGAAGAGAGATTTACATGAGCTGATGCTAAGTGAAATGAGTAGAACCAAGAGAACGTTGATACACAGCAGTGACAAGATTATGTGATGATCAACTGTGATGGACTTGGCTCTTTTCAACAATGAGATGACTCAGGCCAATTCTAATAGACTTGTGATGAAGAAAGCCACCTGCATCCAGAAAGAGGATTATGGCGACTGAATATGGATCACAACATAGTATTTTCACCTTTTTTATTGTTCTTTGCTTAGTTTTTGTGTTCTTTCTCATTTTTCTTTTTTGATCTGATTTTTCTTGTGCAGCATGATAAATGTGGAAATGTGTTCAGAAGAAGTGTACATGTTTAATGTATATCAAATTATTTGTCTAGGGGAGAGGATGGAGGGAAGGGAGGGAGAAAATTTTGGAATACAAGGTTTTGTAAGGGTAAATGTTGAAAAATATCTTTGCATATATTTTAAAAAGTAAAAAAAAGTTATTTTTAAAAGGGAAAAAAGAAATTCTTTTTTAATTGGAAAAATACTATTATTAAAAATAATTTTTTTTAAAATTAGGATGCAAAGCCCAATCTCCAGATTCCAACCACACCAGTACTCCCATAGGCTATCCCTTTTAGAAGATACTTTGATCCTATTCAGTCTAACTTTTTGGTTTGCATAGGTTTATCTCAAGGGTTTGATAGAGCCAGCTTAAACAGCTCAGAAAGAGCTTATTGCTAAATGTTCATTGTGAGCACTTATATCTCAGAAATAAAATGCTATAAACAGAGTTTGATTTATCGTTTTGTTTCTTGTTTAAACTTAAGAAAGTTAATCAAGATAGCTTTAAAGTATGTCTGGTCCTTATTAAATATTTACCAGCTCACCCTTCTATGGACTTTTCTTCCAGGACTCACAGATCAGAATTGCCTTCTCTTCACATCATCCTTTTGTTGCTGCTGCTGTTATTTTTGTTGTTGTTGCTTGTCCTTCATTCTTTAAGAGGACCATGGCATCATGGAGGAGATGCCATGACATCCAAGTAAATTGGATTTAAGTGAAGGAGGGCTGGGCAAGGTCACTTGCCTCAATTTCCTCTCCAGAGACGTCTGGATACAGTGGCCAGATATAGATCAGGAAGACCAGAAATGGCTCTGGATGCTGTGGGAGACCTTGGCCTTTTTAAGTTAAGGCCTTCAACAGGTGTCATTCTCACATCACCCATTGCTGGTCTAATAACCAGCATGTAGGAACCTGATTCTGATGGGATCTAACAAATCTATCTTGCCCTCCACAACCCTCTGGAGTTTCACTGTATACTTGGTTTTCATTCCTAGGATATGATCTTGGTTTATAGATAACCTTCATTCTTCATCCCATTCCCAGTTATCTTTGACTGCCTTTCTTGACTTTTTGCCCACCTTTGATAAAGTAAAAAGGAAAGATCAATAATCACAGTGCCTTGAGTTTTTTGCTTTATAATCATTTATCAGCTGTAATTATCTTGGTAGAATAAAAAGTAAATGTGTGATTTACAGTAAGAATATAGACCTGGTAAAACCTGTATAACCAAAACTATGATGTAGTCTCAGGGGAATTCCTGTGTTAAGGAGTGTAGCTATAATCATTATAAAGTCTGTGACTATATTAATCATCTTTCTATTAAAAAGTAATGAGCTGCCCTGAGCTTATGATGCAAAAGACCCTGCTTGAGCCAAAAGCCTGCCTGAGTAAAAGGGCCCTGACTATTAACACTATAACTAGCCTGCTTACTAGTTTTTTTTTTATGAATTTATGAATCAAGAGACCCATAAATTAAATCAAGAGACTCATAAATTATTGTGAACTTTGTATCTTAGGGTCTCAGACCATTCTGAGCAGATCATATATCCCATCTTTGTTTCTTTTAATAAAAGTTGGGGGGTTTTGCCCAGAAAGCCTTCCCAGTTTCTTTTTTTACCATATGAAGTATCATCTGGGCTGTTCTTGGAAAGAAACCAGGGATGCTACATATACTAGAGGTAAGATGAGAATGCATCCCAGGGCTGTGGGAACACTCACATAAAGTTATGATGTGGAAGCTAGGAGGTAGGATATGACAGGTAGTGCTGGAACCAGAGCCAATTGTCAAATTTTCAGTGTGAACATCTATTCTTTGGAATCAGCTATACATAGAGCTTGATTCATTATTTTTTAGACTACCTATCCTTAAGAAAATGGTGAAGAAACTGTTAATAATATAGATGAACCTTAAAAATGTGTCAAGCAGTGTTTTTTCCCCTGAAAGTCAGTTGTTAAAAATTTACCAGCACCCCACTGCATAAAGGGAAAAAAAAACTAGTGGGCTAATTTGACTAGCATAAAAATGTGTTCAAATGTTATTGAAGTCCAGGATTTATGTCTCTAAGCCATGGAAAAGCAGTTTCATGGATGGGGTTTAGAGAAGAGTGTAAAAACATTACATATTATCACTCGAGCTGCTGAAAATTAGTGATGGTATTATTCTACCATCTTAAACCAACATGAGGGAGGAAGGAAGTTTTTGTCAAATTTATTGTTTCTCAGTTGCTGTAGATTATTTGAAACCAATCCAGATATCCTATTCTTTTCAATGTTGTGTTCTTTAAAAACAAAACAAAACAAAACAAAAAACCCCAAATAAGTAAACTCTATCTTTTTTTTTGAAGGAAAAAAAATCACCTACATAGAAGATGGAATGGCAGATATCATCACCCACCAAAATTGGATTTATAATAGAAACAGAAACTTATTATGGTAGTGAGCTCTGCCACTATGAATTATTCTAAAATAAAATAACTCCATGCAAGAAAAGTCAGCTGACAGCTCATAAAGAAGTGAATCTATCTACCTCGATATCTTTTCAAACATGAAAACTCCATTTCAAGGTAAGGCAAGCTTAAGCTTGTTGCTCCAAATGAACACTGACAGTCCTTGCTGACCAACTCACTGCCTATAGTTTCAATCATCCCATCAGCAAATTGACACAATATCCTTCCCCTATCATGACCACATGGCTTTTTGGGAAATTCAACAGAAATGTATTCAGCCGCTGGAATAAAATCTTCTAGGAATTGCAATAAAAAGCCTAAAATGTCATCCCATTCACATTGTATTTTTTAATCACAGAAAGCAAGGACAGAACCTCAAAACTCATGAGATTTAATGCCTCCACCCACCAACCAGATATTTTGATCCTCCTTTGTTCTCATCACCTTCCCCACTCTCAATAATATATGGATTCAGGGCAATATCAGATTAAATAATCTGGATGATAGTAATGATAAATCTAGATAAGACAAAAGAGCAGATAACTGAGCAATTCAACTAACTGATCTACACACCTCCACTGTCTCCCCTTCCAATCTATCCTAGACACTATTGTTTGAGTAACTGCCCAAAAATAGCTACAATCATGAAAATCAAAGAATGATATCTGTAAAGTGCTTTGCACAACCTAAATTCCCTCATAAGAGATAGTGTAGTTTAAGTTGCCATTACTATGTAAAGTGCTAGAAGAATGTTCTCTATTATCATTATTAGCACCATCATTTATTGCTTTACATCATCATAATAGCAGTAACTCATTATTTAAAGCTTTATGATTTATATACATTTTCTCTATTGAATCTCACAATAGCCCTAGGAGATAAGCAGTTCAATTTTTATTATTCCCATTTTATAAATAAGTAAACAGAGCTTTAGAAAAGCTAAATAATTTGACCAGTGTCATACAACTGGGGAAAGAATTGAAATTCAAGCCCAGAACTCTTTTCTATCCTCTTCTATTACCTCCCAAACTTAGTTTTTACATCTTGAGTTCTATCAGCCAATAAGTATGTATTGAGCAACTTCTAAAGCCCTCTACTGGGAAGTCCCTGTGGCAGAACCAAAACAGTCTCAGCAATCAATCAAAAAAATTAACATTTATTATGCTCCTACTATTCATAAGAACTGTGCTAAACTCTGGAGTAAAAAAAAAAAGTCAAAAACAGTCCTTGGTCTTGAGGAATTTACAATCTAATGGGGAAGACAACATGCAAACAAACTATTTATAGGATAAATAAGAAATAATTAACAGAGAGAAGGCACTGGATTTAAGTTGGATTGGGATGACTTCCTGGAAAAGATAGGATTTTGGTTAGTATTTAAAGGAAGGCAGAAAGGTCAATAGAGATATGAACAGAAATTTTTGTGCCCAAGAAAGCAATGCAAAGCTAATAGCATGAAGCCCACTTGATTGAGAGGGAAACCATTCCACTGTTAGGAGGGAGAGATTCTAGGAATAAGGGTGTTTCTAGGAAAGCAAATTTTGAAAACTAATGAAAAATAAGATTGACCCAGTAAGGAGATGGTGGCAGATTGTGGAGGCTCTTAATAGCCAGGATGAGGACTTGAGATTTAATATAGTAGGCAAAAGGGAACTATTGTAGCAAAAAAGAGAAATTATGACTAAGGGAAATATATTTGAAAGTTAGTAAGTCAATAGATATTTATTAAATACCTATTGTGTGCCAATCACTGTGCTAAGTATTAGGGATATAAAGAAAGGAGTACCTGCCCTCAAAAAGCTCACAGTCTAATAACAGACAATATCAAAATAATTATGTACAAATAAGCTATGTGTACTATGAATTATAGAACGTTAGCGTGTGCAGAAGGGATTGAAAAGGGGAGGCTGCAGGCAGAGAAAGCAATTAGGAAGCTGTGGAAGTCATCTGGATGTGAAGGAAAGGGAAACATTACATGCTGATGTTTAGCTGTTAAATATAGGTTTATGTCTTGTTCTCAATGTGTTAAGCTGTATAACCATAGCTCTCTTTCCTCACTCTACCTATTTCATATACTTGACTCTCAACCCTAGCAGCCTCTGTTAATAATTATAGCACTTATCCAAAGCCCTTGGTAGGATTCTAAGTGTTTCCCTTGAGATGGTGGTGAAATCAGATGAGTGAGCAGCATCCCTTGCAAATGTTAGTCATTTACCCCAATTGAGCTTATGTCATAAACAGGGGCTATAATTTGTTACCAGGATACTGTCTCATTAAAAGATAAAAGTAATTGCTCCTTCCCCATGGAACCTGTCCACCATATTACTACTACTTCCCTGCAGTAACTTCTGCTATTGTTTTACAAGGGGCCCAGGTGCCATAGGAGGTGCTATCTGGTGCATGTCAAAAGGAAAGAAATAGCTGGCAGTTGCTGATTGACTATATAATAATATTCTTATTATATAATGAAAATGGTTTATAATAATAACTAATAATGTAGATAGTCAAATCATTCAAAGTTTTTTTGTGCTCTAAAATCCAGTTAACATACATACACTCATAGATTTTGAGACCTGGAAGAATGATAATGATGATTATTACTAAGATTTCTATACCTGTCTAATGTTTGCAAAGTATTTTATGGATAGTATCTCCTATGATCCACACTGAGGGCAAAAGAGAGTTAATGCTTGCCCAAGATCACACAACTATTAAGTATTTTTCTAACTTCAACTTCAACACTATCACTATACCATGCAGCCTCCAATAATGATGAATGCTTGATGATTATGATGAAAATAACAACTTATAGATTACATTTTATGATTATAAGTCATATGATACATATTATTTCTTCATAAATAATACCCTTAAAAGGAGACTAAAGGCAACAACATTCCCATCATCACCATTTTTTACACCTGCCTCTACTTACGTCCAACTCTAGTGCTTCATTATGACATGGAAGTGACCCTAAAATCTCAAAAACTATTCAGTCTCTGGTGTGACTTTGAGAATAGGCTCTAAAAATCAACTGTATTCCTGTCATTTGAGTACCAGCCCAGCTAAATTCAGAGGTCCTAATTATTGGGTCAGCTTCAAGGTGATGAATTTTTCAGCCATAGCAATTCTCAGTGACCAAATAATTAAGTAACCCAGAGATTTAGATTTGTGTGGGTGGAGAAGGTGTCAATTCAGTCATATTATCTGGTGAAATCTCAACCCCTCAAAGAATATATTAGAGATTTTAAAAAGTAAGAGAAGTAACAACTCCCCAGGATTACTTGGGTATTTGGGGGAAATATTTGAACCCAGGTCTTCTGCTTCACTGCTCTTTCTACTGGCCAGTGCCTTCTCTTAACCTCCTCACTTTCTAAATGAGGACACTGTCTTCTGGCTACTCAGGTGGAATACTGACAGATCTCACTTTATGTTATACAAAGCTGTCCCCTAAAGCCTATCTAAACTTGACCCATTCTCTCTGCCAGTTTTTGCTGCTTATCACTAACACAAGTTACAAGAGAAGTGGGTTAGTTGTCATTTGGATTTGACCGTGTCAGAATTTTAATTAAAGAAGTAAATATTGGCCTATTACCTTCCTAAACACTGCTAAACAAAGAATCATAGGGCTATGCTCTTTTATCTTTTATGGGCCTCTTATCTAAGAATCTCAGTGCTTTCCAAATAGTCATTAAGAAAGCTGGCAATAATTTTAGCACCAGTGATATAGACACTTTGACTCAAAGAGGTCAGATTCATTGGATGAAGTTACCCAATGAACCAGTTCCTATGAAAGCATATTTCATACTTATGCCAAAACTGATTTCAGGACCTTGCAGATTCCCTGGTACCTGCCCAGCCTGGCTTTCCAGTTTAAGCTTGTTTCTCTCTTTTTGAACATTTCCCCTTCAACTCTCAAGCAGGGATAACTTTCTTTCCTATTACCCAAATACACTGGCCTGACCTCAGAGTTAAAT
Source organism: Myrmecobius fasciatus (assembly GCA_023553655.1). NCBI lineage: Eukaryota > Metazoa > Chordata > Mammalia > Dasyuromorphia > Myrmecobiidae > Myrmecobius > Myrmecobius fasciatus. Next base: position 547,578 of record JAJPUD010000451.1, on the reverse strand, counting down.
GTCTCTAAATTCTTGTATGTTAAATCCATAGCCATTACATAAATGTCTCTAGTTCCAGCATTTACCCTATCTTGAAAGAACAAGGCAATTAAAGAATGGATAGAGAACTGAACTGACTTGGATTTGAATCTCCCCTCAGACTAGCTGTATGATACAGAGAAAATCATCCCTCTTTCTCTAAATTAAGTTTCTGTAAAATGGGGATAATAATAACTTTATCCCATTTTACAGAAACTTAATTTAGAGGAGGAATGATAATAACTTACATCACTGGGTTATTGTGAATGTCAGGAAATATATATAAAGTGCTCTGGAAAACCTTAAAGTGACCCATAAAAGTGAGGTATAATTATTTTCTCAATACTTCTGACACATTCAAGGCCAACATGAACTTTAGGAGTATTCATTTACAAGGGAGGAGTAAAATTACAACATGCACAGCTATATGGGATAAAGCACACTCAGCATGTTTCCAAAAATACCTGCCCTGTGTGTCTGACTGGATAGCTCTAATCTTTTTAACTCTAAGCAGTACTCATAGCAATCAAGGCTGGAAGGGACCTTAGAAATCATCTGGTCCAACTTTCTCTTTTTATAGCGAAGAAGCTCAAGCCAGAAAGGTTGTTAGTTGCCTAATGTTGCATAGGCAATAGTAACTAGCAAATCTGGGATTTGACCCCAGGCCTTGCTGACTCCAAATCTGGCTATGCTTTCCATTATATAATACTGCATTTTCTAAGGAGTCTTAGATTTTATCTGACTCTCTAATATCGTAGAATAACTTCATTGGGAACTAGAGTATTTAAAAACTTGTTTTCCTCCTCTTTCACTGCCAATTAGAATGGGATCAGTCCTTCCTCACACCCTACTGACCCTGGATATGCCCATCATCTGGCTCTATTGGTAGGTTAAACATTATATCCCTCAGCCAATCAGGAAGCCACTCTTACTCTAGCCTGGTTCTCAACTTTCTCATCTCCACAAGGGACACCTATCTCCACCAATTGTCATCAACCTCTTGCTGATCTAGGGAATATCATTGAAATAGGTATGTATCATTCCTCTACTTTAAATAATAGACTCAAAGCTCAAAAATATTCATTTTCAGTTGTTAAACTAGAACTAGAATATCAACTTCTATTTCCTGATGATCTAGAAACTTCTCTCATGTCAAAAGTTTAAGAATAAATATTGGGAAAGCTGAATGGAATTGCTGATGATGCCTTAAATTATAGTCTTGGCTTGACTACTATCTTGCTATGTCAATAGCCCCTTTTCATTTATCTGTACTCGGATAAGGAGGACTCTGGGCAAGTCACTTCATCCTGTTTGCCTTAATTTCCTCATCTGTAAGATGAGCTGGAAAAGGAAATGGCAAACCACACCAGTATCATTGCCAAGAAAACTCCAAATAGGGTTAAAGTCTCAATGTTCCTTTGAGAAATACGCCTTTCTGGGGTCTTTATCAAATGGGAGGATTGGTAAGGTCTCTTCTAAGTCTAACATACTTCCTATTCCTGAACTATTTTAAACTGCCAAACATTGAGTTTCTTGACACCTGTTCCACTTATATACATCTTCTAGACTAGCATGGCTGACTTTGTCTACAGTTTCACAAACTGGAAATGTCATGAATGGGGAAGGAAAAGAGCTTCAGAGAGTAAGCCTCCTTGAATTCAGAATCTTTTTGTTTACCATATTATTGCTCTCTTTACTCCTTACAGACCCCTTAGACTTGTTACCTAGAATCTGGAATTGCTGTTGGACTTAATCCAACTATTATTATCCTTCAGGTTCCTGGTATCTGACTGTTCACTAGTCTACTCCTTTGTTGTTCCTTGGAACACTGTTTAATAGAGCTGGAATTTTTGTGAATTTATGAGAAGATTTGAAGGTGATTATTTTTTGAGGTAATAAAAACATTTGTCTATATTTTATCCTGGATAGTAAAAATTAGGATTATTCCTTTTGTTCTCTTCCCTTTACCCTACTGGTTGTAGACCACACCATAATCAGGTGAAATGGTCACTCTTGACTGTCTAAGAGCATGACACAAATATTTAAATCTGCCAGTAGCATCATTTGAAGCAGAAGGAAGTTGGTTGGAAGTAGCCTAACACAGAGGTAGGGAGATCAGATAGAACCAAAAAAAAGATATACTTTTTGAGCATCAAAAAGATATCCTTTTGAGCATCTTTTGAGAAAAGGGCAACCATACCACAATGTACAGTTATTTTGTTGTTGCTATTTAGTCATTTTCAATCATATCTGATTCTACATGACTTCATTGGGGCTTTCTTGGCAAAAATATTGGAGTGGTTTTCCATTTTCTTCTCCAAATCATTTTACATGTGAGGAAACTAAGGCAACCAGGGTTAATTGACTTGCTCAGGTTACACAGATAAATGCCCGAAGATTAATTTGACTGCAGAAAGATGAATCTTTATGACTCAGATACAGGAGACTCAAATAAAAAGGATATGCCATTCAAGCAAATCTTGTCTCATAGTATTAGTATTAGACAAAATTAGACAATTAATACAACAGGAAACATTATTAACGGATAGTCAGTAGAATTATATAATACCAAAATTTTGTGACTTTGTTATATAGTTTAGTTATGATTATGAAAGGGAGAATTATTATAGTCTAGAGAATCCTTGATTAAACTGGTGAAGTTCTTGGATGTAGGCCATCAATAGTCCTTGATCAAAATGACAGTGTTCCTCAATCAAATTACTGAAATTATAAGGTACAAGCCATTGTTTGATGCCAATTGACACATTCAGGTTCTTCTGTTCATAGATTATAAAGGCAAGCTTATCTCACTCTCTGTGACTTTAAGCTCTTAAAGATTTTCTCTGCCTTTTCCAAAAGTACAAAACCTTTTTGTAGTTGCTAGAAACTGGAAACTTAATGGATGCCCATCAGTTGGAGAATGGCTGAATAAATTATGGTATATGAATGTCATGGAATATTATCATTCTGTAAGAAATGACCAGCAGGATGATTTCAGAGAGGCCTACAGAGACTTGCATGAACTGATGCTAAGTGAAATGGGCAGAAGCAGGAGATCAATACACACGGCAACAACAAGACTATATGATGATCAATTCTGATGGACATGGTTCTCTTCAACAATGAGATGTTTCAAACCAGCTCCAATTGTTCAGTTATGAAGAAAGCCATATGCACCCAGGAAGAGGGATCTGAATATGGACCACAACATAACATTTTTATGCTCTCTATTGATGGTTGCTTGCATTATGTTTCCCTTCTCAGATTTTTTTTCTTGTACATCCGATTTTTCTTGTGCAGCAAGATAACTGTATAAATATGTATACACATTTGATTTGTCATGTATTTTGATATGGTTAACATGTATTGGACTTTCTGCCATCTAGGGGAGGGAGTGGAGGATAGGGGGAAAAATTCGTAACAGAAGGTTTTGCAAGGGTCAATGCTGAAAAATTACCCATGCATATGTTTTGCAAATAAAAAACTTTAATAAAAAAACAAAGAAAAAGAAATAGAACATTAGACTCTTCTAGGGAGACATTTCCTGATGCATCCTGTTTCTTAGAAAAATGAAGAAAACAATCCATGTGATTCCCATATAGCTTTCTGCTTGAAGAACTGGGCCAGTGAGTTATTCAAACATTGTATGTCATATAAACATCAGTCAAAGAAAAAAGCATGATAGTGAGATGCATGAAGTAGTTAACGCTTTCACTTGGGACTGGGCATCAAAACCATGGGGTTCCAGTTTAGCACTCTGCAGGAATAAGATGCTCACCTACAGGACCAAAAGCCTGATTATAAGGCCAAATTTAGTCCTCTTCTAGTAGGAATGGGGGATGAACTATTTGAGTACTTTATTTTTTTCTGTATTTGTTTCTAGTCTCTTGTGAGTCCTTAGAGTTTTATGCGTTTTCTCTAGACAAGGAACTGGAAACTGAGTGGATATGCATCAGTTGGAGAATGGCTGAATAAGTTATGGCATATGAATGTTATGGAATATTATTGTTTTATAAGAAATGATCAGCAAGATGATTTCAGAGAGACTTACATGAACTGATGCTAAGTGAAATAAGCAGAACCAGGAGATCTTTGTACATGGCAACAACAAGATTACATGATGATCAATTCTGATGGATGTGACTCTTTTCAACAATGAGATGATCCAGGTCAGTTCCAAAAATCTTGTGATAAAGATAGCCATCTATACCTAAAGAGAGGACTGTGGGAACTGAGTGTGGATTACAACATAGCATTTTTACTCTTTTTGTTGTTGTTTGTTGCATTTAATTTTCTTTCTCTTTTTTTATTTTTGCTTTTTGCTGAGGCAATTGAGGTTAAGTGACTTCTCAAGGTTCACACAGCTAGGAAATGTTAAGTGTCTGAGATCCAATTTGAACTCAGGTCCTCCTGACTTCAGGGCTAGTGCTCTATTCACTGTGCCACCTAGCTGCCTCCTTCTTTCTCATTTTTTCCAATTTTTCTTGTGCAGCGAGATAATTGTATAAATATGTATGCATATATTGGATTTAACATATATTTTTACCATGTTTATCACATTTTGGATTACTTTCCATCTAAGGGAGGGAATGGGGGAAGGAGGGGAAAAATTGGAATACAAGATTTTATAAGGGTTAATGCTAAAAAATTATCCATGCATATGTTTTGAAAATTAAAAAGCTTTAATAAAGAAAAAGAATGTAAGCTCTTTGAGGGAAGGAAATATCTTTGCTTTTTATATGTGTATCCCCAGCACTTAGTACAGTACTGGTGCTAGACTCTGAGTCAGCAAGACCTGAATTCAAATCTACATTCAGACACATTACTAGCTTGGTGACTCTAGGGAATCACTTAATCTCTCTCAGTTTCAATTTACTCATCTATAAAATGGGGACAATAATTGCACCTGCCTCTCTGGGTGAAGATCAAATGAGATAACTTTGCACAGCAAAGTGTTTTGCAAAGCTGATGACATTCTGTAAATGCTAGTAATAATTATTATCCTTCTGACCACATGGTAAGTAAATGCTTTTTCATTCATTCATTAATTCACTTTCAGGAAGACTATAGACACAAATTATAGCAAAATTTTATCATGTAAACTTTCTTGAGTTAATAAAAGCAAATGAGAATGTATCTCTTGTGTTAAACCCTAGTTAAATCTGGATGATTTGAATTTAGGGTTTTTGATAATGTGATAGGGGAAGTGATGAAGGGAGAAACCTGACCTATAGGATACAGAGCAAATTCATATTGTGAAACAGTATTCTCTACCCCCCCCCCAAAAAAAAAAACCCAGTAACAGTCTATTGTTACCAAATTGAATAATTCTAGGAATCATTCAGTTAACTTTGGCTAAATGTATTTTACATGCTTTCAATTAGAACCTCCATTATAATTTCTAAAATTTACTTTTCCCCCCTCTTCCTTGTAAAGAAACCCTTCAAATATTGTCTAAAGTATATGACTGATGGGATAGGTGGAGAAGGGAAGAGAAGTTTGGACAGGCCATAGCCTGTTTTGGACAAGCAGAGGATGTGGGTAGAAGAGCAGAGCTTCAGTTTGAGCACAATCTCTAGAAATCAAGTTATCTAGAGCTTCTGATAGTTTTAGAATTCACAGGGAAGAACAGGGAAGAGGTGAACCTTTAGGGCAAATCCATTAGTAGCTTGTGCTCCAGGAAACAGGAGGCTGACCTTGGGGATTCCTTCCCTGATATTCATGTTTCCCTTGCTGACTGCCCATTCCCTCTGTCCTTGGCATAGATAATTGTCTTTGGCACACCCAGAAGCCTTTCTCAATCTTGGCTCTGAGTTCTGACCCACAACTCCTAGCCATTGCTAGTGGTTTATAGCCTGGCTCTTCCACAAGTTTTGGAAGTGAAGAGGCTGTCCCAAAGCATACCTACAATATCCTGCACTACAGAAGGTGGCAGTGTTTGACCATTTTGGCAGCTCTTGGTAGAGAAATGAGAAGCTTCTTTCTTCCCTTTTCAAGTTTTATCACTCCCAGATGCTGCAAAGGGAGGATGATTCAGCTTGTCCTGCTACTAAAGCACACAAGGTGAGTGGAGTCTGAAAGGCAAAAACCACTTAGGCCACTGGCATTTTTCCCTGAGAGATATTTTTAAATTGTGTCCAGAGTGGACATTTTTTGTTGGCCAGACAATAATGAAGTGCTTCCATTTCTTTGTGTAGACACAGTCTCCCTTGGCTTTGGATTTTCTTGCTCTCAGGGAGCTGGTTTTAGTGTCTCTCTAGTGGTTTGGATGACTCTTCAGATCCTTTTTGTGAAACATTAAACCAAGTCTCTCTATTAAATTAAAGTTAGTTCCATTTCTGAATTCCTGCCTAACCTCCATCAATGAAGTTTAAAAATAAGCACATTCTCCTAGAGAAGAGAGAATGCAGCATATCTAAGACCTCACAATCAGAGAGGTGGTGGACAACCAGAGTGGAATGTTGTTTACACTATCAGACACTGTCACTGTATGGGGTGTTTTTACTTGTCATTTTCCTGTATCACAAGGGACAGTTCAAACTGGGGAAGGCGAGTAGACTTTTCCTCCCTCCCAACCCCTGTAATGTAAAGAAAAAAACTTAAATTAGTTTCAAAACAAAAAGTGAGCACCTTTTATAACCTAATGGTTTGTCCCTTGGAAGAGAAGGCTGAAGAATATTATAAAGAACTCTTCCATAGGATACCCCATAGAACTGGAAAAGCCTTGTAGAGACTATCAAGTCCAGCACTCATTCCTCTTTAATAGATGAAGAAACTCAAGCACAGAGGTATTGAATGTCTTACCCATAGTCACACAGCTGACAGATGTCTTAGGCAGGATCTGATACCAAAACTTTCTGACTTGAAATCACGTACTTTATCCACATATTCTATCTCACAGAGCATCTCTGTGAAAGTGATGGTAATCTTGAAGACCAACCAAAAATTTTCAATATATTTTATTCCACAAGCATTTAGCCAGTCCCTATTATGTGCAATGGGCCACTAAATGGGCCACAGTGCACAGAACACTGGGCCTAGAGACCAGAAGACTTATCTCCCTGCGTTCAAATCTAGCCTCAGACACTTGGATATGTCACTTAACATTATTTGCCTCAATTTCCTCATTTGTAAGGAAGGATATTGCAAACCACTCCAATATTTTTGCCAAGAAAACCTCAAATGGGGTTACAGAGTTAGTCTGAAATGACTGAATAACAATAATTATGTACAAAGTATCATTTGAAATGGAAACAGGGTTTCCTGAAACCCGAAACAAGGTTTGCATTCCCAGGAGGGAAGGATAAATTTTGTGTATCTTCCTGAGTCCAAATCTAGCCTCAGACACTTAAGTGATCCCAGACAAGTAATTTAATACTGCTTGCCTCAGTTTCCTCATCTGTAAAATGTAATGGAGAAGGAAATTGCAAACCATCCAGTATTTTTGTAAAGAAAACCTCAAATGGGTTCACAAGGAATTAGTCATAACTGAAATGACTGAACAACAACAATTACGTACAAAGTATCATGGTTCATACTGGAAATGGAAATAGGGTTTCCTGAAGCCTGAAACAGAATTTGCATTCCCAGAAGGGAAGGATAAATTGTGTACAAATAGCCATGGTACAAATTGGAGCATACAAAATGCTGTGAGCAATTTGAGGAGGGAGGGATCACTTCCAGCTGGAGCAGGAAGGCTTCATGAACCAGTATGAACCAGATGGTACCTGAGCTGGTTTGAACAAAGGAAAGGATTTCAACAGGTGGAAAGGAGAATAAGCTGCTGGCTGGTGTCCCACATCATTGAGTTAATTCCAGCAATGCCCAAATGACCTCTACTAGCTCTTCTACTTGAAGAGCTGTTTAGGGGACAGGGTACTATGTCATTACTTACTTTCTTTCTCAAACAACCTGTAATGAGTAAAATAATGTTTGTAAGAGCACTTGGAAAATAAGGTAATGTACAAATGTAATTGAGAAGCAGACTAGTAAAATAAAAGGTCCACTGGGGCTTTAGCCTGGAAAACCTAAATTTTAATCCTAGCTCTGCCACTTATGGGCTGTGTGATCCTGGGAAGTCACTTGATCTTTCTGAAACTCAGTTTATTCATCTTTAAAATGGGGGGAGTCATATTTTACTTACTTTGTAGGACTGTGATTAGAATCAAATGAAAGTGATATCAGATGAAATGTCAGATGTTATGATTAAATTTGTCTCATGTCCAATCCCACTTATTTTAGAAGACAGAATACTACTAGGAAAGGAGAGTTCTATACCAAATCAATCTTTCTTGAGGGCCTCCTAAGGAGATAGAGAGAAGAGTTCATGGCTTGGGTCCAACCACCATCACTGAGGTAGTATACATACTTAGCAATGAAATGTTTCCAAATTTAAAGCTATAAGATTTGGCATCCAACAAATGAGAAACATACACATACACATCATTCTTCCTGGATAGTCTATTTCTGGTGAGCCTAGAAGTCTCATACATCAGCCATTTTCAGATTTTTTTTGGTCTCTAGAGTCATTTACACTCTTAAAAATTATTGAGGATCCCCCAAAACTTCTTTTTATGTAGGTTACATATATATACATATATATGTTAATATTTATCATATTAAAATTAAAATGTCAGTATTATTTTGAAAATAACTTTTACTACAAGGGCTTCATGAAAGGGACCCCCTGGACTTCATTTGGAGAACCGATTTTTAAATTCAAATTTCATCTATACTTCAAAGCAATAAGGCTCTCAGCAACCAGTTCAAATCCAGCCTTAGATACATAATAGCTATGTGATCTCAGGCAAGTTACTTTACCCCAAGCTTTAAAAAAAAATAATAGATGCAAGTCCCTTGCTTTTTACTCTAAGTTTGGTGCTTTGTATTACCTCAGTTTGAGTCATTGGTAAGGATGGCACTGATTTTAGAATACTCATTGGGGAAAACTTCCTTTGAAATTAGAATACCTCTTGACTTCATTAGCTCCATGGATCAAAGAGGGGAAAAGAAAGCAAAAACTATTTTGCCAATTGGAGAAGCCACTGGATCAATGATCATGGGATAAATTACAAAAGCTAAAAAGTCAGGCCAGAAAGGAGTTGAAGCCTGTTTGGGTAATTCATAGCAATGCTGCAGGCTGGGCTTTTGAGATTGCCTTCCTTCTTCATAACAAGTGCCACTTATAAAATTGACAACAGATTTGGTACAGATAATGGAAAAGAGGACTTTGTTCAACTGTAAGCCATTTCTCAACATACAAGTTGTGTATTTTCAGGATAATCAAGAAAAAAATGTTATTTAGAAGATTCAAGTTTTACTGATAACTCAGTTGTGATGTGGGGGGGTGACCTTAAGGACTCAAAGATTATGCAGGGTTACATAAACTGTACTAAATCCTACCAACCTGGAAAGACATGGAGTAGGACCCAATAATGGACAATGCACCTGTTCTCTAAAAACCAGTCTAGATTGGTCTACATGAGCTCATCAAAAGAAGGTTGACCACCAAGGGATGAAGTTTGGCAACTCTTGAAATAGATTGCTGGACTATGAAGAAATTGCAACTCAGGTCAATAAAGAATTATATATTTTTAGTGGAAGTATTGAAGTAAGGAAGCAAAGGAATTAAAAGAGTATGAGGAAAGGTTTCGTGTCATTGTAGAGAAAACATTGGACTACTAGCCAAGACACTTCAGTTCTAGCTGTGATTCAGTCACTAACTTACTATGTGACCTTGGACAAGTACTCAATCTCAGCTTTCTTTTTTCAAGTTAATAAGTATTTTCTCTTTTTCCAACTTCTTCCCATGCAAATCAATGCTTCCAACTCACCCCCAAAAGAAAAAACATAACAAATATATATATAGTTAAACAAAGCAAATTCCCACATTGGTCATATCCAAAAATGCATATCTCATTCTTGAGTGTATCACTTTGCTGTGGAGAGATGAGTAGCCAGCATCATAATTGGTTCTCTGGAATTATAAGTGATTGTATTGATCAAAAATTTCAAATTCTTCAAAGTTGTTTTTCTTTATTATATTGTATTATTGTAAAAAAAATTTTCCTTATTCTATTTATTTTACCCTGTATCATTTTATACAGGCCTCCTCTGATATTGTTCATTTTGCCAGTTCTTGTGGCAATGCAATATTCTATTACATGTCTGTAGTTATATTACAGACATGGAAGATGCCATCTACTATATTCTAGACCATGGCCAGGCATCCTGACTTTTTTCCTGCTGATGGATTTTGATGATTTTGGAAGACAGAATAAGGATTAGGATTTTGTGCAAGTCTGCCTCACTTAAATCCAATTCACAAGCAAATCAAGACATTACCCATCACCCCACGATGTCATTGGTTCTCTTTGAAAATGAAGGATTTACAATAACATTTCATTATTTCCATACACCCTAACCTATTTAGTCATTGCCCAATAGATGGGGACCCAGATCTTCAGGTTTCTCAGGTGCCAAATGAGAAAGAAGGATTAGATCACCTTCAATATCCCTTTTAGCTCTTATATTCTAATCTAGTCAGAGGCTTAGATGTTCTGTCCCTATGATAACCACTTCTATAAGCTCTCTAAATTTCCTCTCCCTCAATATAACCTTAGATCAAATAGTAGGACTGAGACAGTAGGGTAGCAGGTCCAAAACATGTGCAATGATAATATTGCCTGAACTACATTATTCAGCCAAGGGAAAATGGTCTGTGGAAGATAAGGGTAAGGAAATGAGATTATGTAACTAAGTAATTCTTTTCGCAAGCACTTTGTTTTGAGCAACATTCTCTCTAGACTCCACAAAAAAAAAAAAATCATCCTTAATATAGATAGGTTTCTCAAAAATACCTTGTTTATCTGACATAGATCAGTACTGACATCCAGTGGTCATAGCAAAACACTAGGCTTCTGTGTTTTCCCCACTTTTAATACTCAGTGTTTCAGATTATACTGGGCTTGTGTTGCTAATAAAGAGAACTACTACTGGGTGAGAGAGTGGTCAGAAAACTGCTGTTGTGGATTTTTTGGGACAGCCTTCAAAATATAATGACCATTAACAAATACCTTTACACACATGATCTCATTTAGTCCTTACAACAATGTTGTAGATTTAACACTGCAGCTATTATTACCCCCATTTTTGATACTGGGAAACTGATTTGCCCCTGAGTCACAGAGCTGGTAAAGCAAAATTTGAAGTCAATTCTCCCTAGAATCCCAAGTCTAGCACATCTAGGTTAAGAGTTTGTTTGCAATATTTTTCTTACCATTTTGAATAAAAACTAAGAAAGCCTAGAGTAGCTCTCTATTTAGAGTGGGAGTTGAGCTAAGGTGAGGGCCAGTAGGAAATCTGCATATTTTGCAGGTTTAAATCCCATTTCCTCCTTCCTTGTTGTCTGTGATGGGAAGGGGTGACAGGCAAAAGATGGAGGAATAAATACCTCTCCATCCCAGGACCACAACATATGTTACAGGGATCTCTGGGTACATTCTTAGGGACTTTAGGCTCTTCTGGGAGCTATTAGAATACGAACTTCCAAAGGCAAGCCTCCTAAAAAAGTACTTACCTAGTTCTTTAAGTGACTTCACCCCCCACTAAGCTTTTGTAAGAAATACATGACATTATTTTTAGATTGTTTGAAAGGAAGGGTTCAGCATGGAAGGAGGATATAGAAAAATGACAGAGAATCTCAAATTTGGAAGACATCTCAGATACCACTAATCCAACCCATACCTGAACAAGAATACTCTCTAGAAGATCCCTCACAAATGGCCTGCCTATCTCTACATGATGAGTTTTAGTGATGGGCAATTTACTGTCTCCTAAAATAGCCCATTCCACTTTTGGATAATTCTAATTCTTAGGAAAAATAAGGATTTTCCTCTTCTAGAGATGAAATATGCTTCTTAGCAACTTCCACTCAGGGATGAAAATAAACAGCACTGTGCTATGTGTTTAACACTAAAAAATTGGAGTACCAAGGAGAGCATTATTATTAAATAAATAGCAATACCTCAAAAGCAGTGGCCTGGAAGACAAAAAACCTGTGTTTGAATCCTGGCTCTGTACTTATTTACTGCAGAATTTGGCCTTTCAGAGAATGCTAAATGAGAGAATAAACACTTTTCCTAAGGCACCCATATTTCATTCTATTTGGAGGAAAACCATGTGCATATAAATCAAAACAAAAAAGAATGTATAAAATAAAAAGTTGTTTAAGAACTTAAAGAGCACTAAGAATTAAGGTAGTGAGTTAGTCAATAGACATTTATTAAGCATCTACTATGTGCCAGGTGCTGTGCTCAATACTGAGGATACCAAAAAAAAAAAAAAAAGGTAAAACATAATCCCTGCTTTTAAGAAACAGTCTAATGAGGGAGACAACATGCAAACAATTATGTATAAAAAGAAATATACAGGCTAAATTGTAAATAATCAACAAAGGGAAGACACCGGCAATGAGGGAGGTCAAAACATAAGCTTTCAGAAAAGGAGTGAGCCAGTGAGTGTCAGTAGAGTCAGGATTTGAACCCAACTCACTTTTCACTATACCATGCAATATCCCCCTTCCCCACAAAAAAAAAAAGACCCAAGGACTGAAGATATAATAGCTATGTATAACTATTGGTCTAGATTTAGGGATTAAAAGATAATTGTCTTGGCTGACTTTGAATTCCATGAATTGCTAAATTGCATCACGGAATCATAATTCTATAATGGTAAGACACATGAGAAACCATCAGTTTAGTATCCTTCTTTTACAAATGAGGAAAGTGGGACCCCAGAAAGGTTATATAACTTGCTTAAAGTCATGCAGGCCTTGGCAACAAACATGAGGTTTCAACCAGATTCCCTACCTCTTTTCTTTCTACTGTCCCACCCAGTCTTCCAAGCAGAATTTTTCAGTCTTTCAAGTCTCCCAGGAAGTGAAGACATCTTCCTATTGACGTGAGTAGGAGGCAGCTTCTACAAAGTAAATCCCATGTTATATGCTTTCTAGTGTTACGGAATCTATACTTAACCACACTTTATCATTCCATTTTCTAACAGAATGTCATCAGACATATATTTCTGCCATGTGCATTAAAATGGATTCAGCTTTTTTCATTTAACAGACACTTATTAAATCCTTATTGTGTGTAGAGGTATTATGCTAGGTGATGGGGGATATCAAATTTAGAAAAGAGGTTCTCAATGTCACCAAGTTTACCATGTAGAAAGGGAATAAGCAAAATTAAGTCATGATAGGGAAAGTTGTGATGTGGAAGAAATAACTGTATTGTATACTGTTATATTTCTTCCACATCACAGCTTTCCCTATCATGACTTTTCCCATCACAGTTTTGATATATGAGGAGTCTGCATAAGAAATAAAACAGGAGTTTTATGGAAGCTGAAGACAACATGGGAAATCAGATGATTCAGAAAAAGTTTAGAAACCCAGAAATGCATAAAATATATATAGAATGTTGTATAATATCAACATATTTTGTCTTGTAATACCATAATAATTCAGATTCCTTCTCTGGTACAAAGGGAGAGACAAAAAAATTTTATGTGGATTTTCCAAATCATGGGGATACCTCTTCTCTCATCCCATTGGAGAGGCTCAAAACCAAGGTCAAAAAGGAAAGGTTGTTACAGACTGGAGGGATCAGGAAGACCTTCCTAGTCATAAGACTCAGAATGATGAAGACATTGAATGAAAATGAAAATTGACAATTCACCATGGACAATAGCCTTCCTTCCACTCATAGAACATTTGATAGGTCCAAAAACTTTTATTAAAAAAACTGCTCAGCAATTTATTTCAAATTATCAACCCCAGGAATATATCACCGATGACCCAGAGATGGTGACTCAGCTTATTACAATTAGCTCCCCGGAAATCTCCCATTCTACTCTTAACAGCTTTTAAAAGTATGGATAGGACCTTGAAAGCTTTCAAAAGGAATGATATTTTGGCAAATCTAATTTTTTCAAGCAGTTAGGCCAGTCTCAGTTGGAAGGGTCTTTTTGGAGTTTCCTGCTGCCATCATCTTCAGAACAGAAGCCTTCTGTGAATCATAATTAGGCATTTTTTCGCTGGTGAGAATTCTATCTATTAGAAGGTGAGTTCCAATCTTAAAAATTTTCTCTGGAATTGCTTGGTTTGATATAACAAGCAGAAACTTCTGTTTTATCCACAGAGAATGCTGGGAAGAAGAGGCTGTTGTTTGTCCTTTTTCAAAGAGACCATGAGACCAGAGAGGTGATGCCATGAACATATAGCATTTTGGAAAAAAAAAAGAAGAAAACTGACTGGCTCATTCAATCCTTATTTCTGAACCCCTAAAAGACAGTGGTATGGCTTCAGGTCCTCCTGGAAAGAAAAGCCAGGCTGTGCTTTTCTTTTCCACTTCAAGCACAACATATCTTGAGAATAGTTATAGAACATTGAAATCTTTGAGCTAGAAGGGGCTTTGGAGTTCATCTAGATCAGAGAGGTTCTTAATCTGGAGACATTTTCTTAAGTGTTTTGACATTTGTATTTCACTATAATTGGTGCAATCTCATGTTTATGGGTAAGGAAACAGAAGGTCAGAAAGGGGAAGTGGTTTTCCCAGATTATATTGCTACATCTCCCTCTATGGCAGAGCTTGGAGAAAGTCAGAATCACTAAAATGTTATTTAGGTCAAGTTGTTTTTTTCCCTTTTAGGCCTATGTTTAACACTGCCTCATTTATTTAGAAAGTTGCAGAGTAAAAGACACATTTTATAGAACCAAAACTGTTTGGATTCATATCTATAGCACCTCTAATAGTGAGTTCATCACATGCCTTGAGTTTGGGTTTGAAGGAGAATAAAAAGGGAAAGATTGGGGGAGGTTTTAAAGAATAGAAAAGATCTCTTTTTTTTTAGTGCTAACCTCAAGCTCCCTTTTTTTGGTCTAACACAATTATAAAATAGGTATTCTAGGAGTACCTCAACTTGTTCTTGACCTCAAATGATTTTTAAAAACTATCTATAAAGAAAGACAGGACTATAAATACTCTGGAGTCTCTGGTGGCATTTGCCCCATTTAGGGACATAGTAGTTCCCCATATGAAAATCTCTCTCTTTTTATATTTTAGGTGCCCCATAAGTATTTCTGGAGTCCATTAATAATCAATTCTAATAAAATGCCTGGAATATAATACTTGTTCAAGTTTTAGGAGGTGATATGGAGTGGAGTCAAAGAGCATGTGGATAGGACATAAAACACCTAGATTCTTGTCCTTGCTCTGACAATACCCTGATGGGTGACCTTCGGCAAACCATAATTTTATCTACTAAACTGAATTCATCTTAATTTCTGCAAACCTCATTTTCCCCTTGTAAAATTAAAGTTTGTAATATGTAACTTCTAAAAGCTACTGTTTCAGTTCCATGAATGAATGTATGAATAAAAAGGTATTTATTAAGAATTTACTTTGTTCTAAGTAAGCCTATGTTGTGTTGTAGGATGTAAGTAGAAAAGCAAGATAGCCTCTGTCCACAAGGAGCTCACATTCTAGACAATATAGAAATGAGATTTCAATTTCAAGTCAAATGGAAAGATCCAGTGGTCTTTATGATAAAAATGATTTTCCATTTCCATTTGATTAAAAAAACATATCTGTTGAGCCATTTAATGGTTCCAAGGGATCTGAAGAGGCGTGGTCAGGGTGGCTTGACCCACCTGTCACATTCAGCCTTCTGTCTCTCCCTTAAGCCTAATTTGCTATGACCAGAAGATTTCAGACACATAACATCAGGGATGGAAGGAAACATATTCCAATGAAAGATGAGGAGAAGCAATATACTTAAAAGCAAATAGTAAGTGAGTGGTCAAATTAGGTCTTAACTCAAGCTCTGATGGCTCTTCCTAATCTACATGCTACACAGGAATGTCTAATGTTTTAAGGACAAACACAATTATGATATTTGTGATGCTTTATGTAAACATTTGTTTTCAATCACATAATTATGATGGGCACATCATTCTTTGTTCTCTTCCTGGTGCTATGATGTTTATTTTCTGAATGAAGATTATAAGGTTAAAAACTGCACCCTGTCAATATAATTCAGTGATAGAGAAATAAATGTCTAAAAATATTTTTCTCAAATCAACAAATTAAATCCAAATTGTTTCATTAATTTTGATTTTTAATATTTCTATGGTATAAAGGGAATTTTTGTAGAATTTGTAGTGAGTGGAAAGAATACTATTTAAGCACCAACTAGGGAGGCCCTTCCTTCCCTGTAGGAACAATTCAAGTTCACTTGGCTGTTCACAATACTTGTATGAGCTAGGAATCACCATCTACAATCCTTCTGGTAAAATGGAGGAACACAAAGTCTTACCATCTCTTCTGACACACTGCATCCTAAGCAAGGTTTTCTAGGCCGTACTTCCTGCCCTGATTTCAGACCACTGGTCATTTCCATTGGCCCTCCTGCTGCATCTTTAGGACTTCTGATTCATTTTTTTTTTCCAATCTAAAGCTGAATTCTGTTTTTCCCCATGATAGAAATAGAGATTCTTGAGATAAATAAAAGATATGGTCTTGTTTTTTTCTATCTGTATCCACAATCCTTCGCATGGATTTAAGGGTTCTTGGCACATTAATAACTTAAATACTTTTTTCTTTCATCAGGAGATCTAAGTTCTATCTTCCTTGCGGCTTCATAGTAACTGTGTGACCCTAGGACAATCACTTAATCCCTAGTTCTTAATCTGTAAAATGGGGACACTAATTCTTGCCCTTCCTCTTCCAGAGACTTTGTAAAGATGAGCCAAGATGATAGTGTAAAAATACTGGAAAGCTGTAAAATGCTTTCCAGCCTAAAGATATTCTTAGTATTGAAGTCATCTGTGTTTATCCCAGTAACTGCAGCTATTTCAGTATCTTTTTAAGTTGGATCTGTGGATGGCAGTGAGCTTCAGGTTAATGCTGCAGGTAACCTGTGTATTTAGCACTGTGGTATTGACCTTGCAGTCTGGACTCTGGAATTACTTTAGCAAGCAATCACTATTAACCAAAAAGTCCATCTAATAACTGTATGCATGAGTCTAGCATCAAAGGATATTCTAAATATAGTTCTTGAAGACTTCTTCACTGAAGTTTAGCTTTAACAAAGCCAGATACAATTTAAGAGCTTCTATCCCCTTTAGTGAAAAATACCAGAATCAGAGGTAAAAACAAAAATAGAACCTGAGTCTCTTCACTTCCCCCCTCCATTCTCCCTGACATTGAGTTGTCCATGATAGCTTCTCCCTCTGCAGAGAAAGATTAAGTTCACATCCTATATAGTACACACATTTTTTTAAAAAAATTAATTCTTTTTGAAAAATTAAAAATACACACTGAATAAGTGTTTTTTAAAATAAATTATTATTGTTTTGGGTAGCAAGATGGCACAGTAGATAGAACAACAGCCTTGGAGTTAGGGGGATGTGAGTTCAAATCTGGACCCAAATATTTAATACTTAGTAGTTGTGTGACCTTGGGAAGTCTCAACTCCAATTGCCATGGAAAAAATATTGTTTTAAGAACAACTTGTGACTAAGTCATTTTGGCTGTTATAATTACTCAAATTAACTACAAAGGATATAAGAAAGAAAACACTATCTGAATCCAGAGAAAGAATTGATAAATAAAAGTATTCATAGGGTGATTTTACATATATGTGCATATACATACATTGTGTCTGATAATAGTCACTTCTGGGGAGATGGAAGAAAAAAAAGAAATTTACATGATAACTATTATATATTTAAGAGAAATAGTAAGTTATACATAATAGATTTGCAGTTCCATATGCAGTCATCTTTTTTATTCTACTATGTTATAGAAATGCTTGTTTTAGCTATAAATTTAAAATAAATTAAGAAAAAATTAAAATAAATAATAAATTAATGAATTGGTTCCTTCAATTTCAAGCTGAATATATTCAGCTAAAGTCCTGGGAAACTATTGATTCACTGTTTGCAAATCAGAGTTGAAAGGGCCCTCAGAGATAGATAAGAACAAAGAGTGAATATTTATTAGTCCTTTAAAGCATTATCTCATTTGATTCTCACAACAATTTTGGAAATTTGGCCCTATCGTGATCTCCATTTTACAGATAAAGAAAGTCAGGCAGTTAAAATTTAAGTGACTTGCCCAATGTCATGCAGCTAATAAATATCTGAGGCAAGCTTTAAACCAGGCCTTTTCCTAGAAACTCCAGTCTAATCCATGCCCAATAGGGAATCCCTTAGGTAACACTCCTGACAAGGGATTATCTAGTTTCCATTTAAAGATTTCTAGAGAGAATCAAACAATATCTGTAGAGATAACCCATTCTACTTTCACTAGCTCTAATTGTTAGAAAGGTTTTTATAACCTTCAGCAGAAACCTGTCTCTCTAATTTCCACTCACTGTTTCTTTTTCTGCCCTCTAGAATCAAGTATAACAAGCTTAATCATTTCCATCTCTTTGGCCCTTTCAAAGCTCAGGTCAAAACATCTCTGTTTGTATGAGACTTTTATTGATCCCTTCCAGTTGCTATTCATAGCTATTCCTTTATCCACATTACTTTGTTTTTGTTTTGTTTGTATTAATCTCTCCTAATAATATGTAAGTTCCTTAAAGATGAGACTTTTATTATTGTCTTTGGCTACCCAGATCTTGACACTGTACCAACCACATAAAAGGTGGTTAATGAACACTGGTTGTTTACACAGGACAACTATTCACAGTGTCCTCTCTACCTGATGTTGTCCAGCCAAACTTCAAGGTTTGGGCCAGGAGAAGGGCCAGCAGTGTGAAAGGGCCGAGTATCTTCCAACATGCCATTGGAGTTACCTTGGTGTCTGAGTACAGAGGCTCAGGAACAGTGGATTGACAGTAAGTGGGAAAGAGATCAGAGCTGGGGATCTATCTAATAAAAAGGGGCAAGCAAAATAGAGCATGAAAACAAAGATGACAAAATGGAAACCAGAACCATAAACAAAGGAGTAAGGCAGCAAGACAGGAAAATGGGCTGGTCAAAAGAAAGAGTCCTGGGTAATTGTAATGTGTCTTGGCTTTAATTAAGTTAATTGGGAGCATCTGCAGGCTTTTAAGCTGGGCCTGCTTTTCTACCTACTTGATAGGCAGGACAGAAGTTCAGTGTAAAGTACATAAGATTGGGAGTTGTAAGGACTTAAAGCTCTTCCTTCAGATGCTTATTACCTGGATCCTTAAGCAATTACTTCCCTGGCATGGTTTTTCTCACCTGCAAGATGACAGTGTTGACCTAGAAGATCCCTAAAGTATTTGGGGATGGGGAGAGGGTGGTACTGAGCAATGCAGCTTCCTCCTTCCCTGCTTCCTCTCGTCTTTCTTCCTTTCTTCTTTCCTTCCTTCCTTTATTCCATTTTTCCTTTCTTCCTCCTGTTCTTCCTCCCTACTTCCCTCCTTTTATCTCTCTCTTCTCTTTCTCTGTCCACATACCTCTTACCTGTCAGTGCTCTGTCCAAAAGATTATAATTTTAATCTCTAAGATTTGGCAATATATCTTGGGGTTTTTTCTTGATTTCTTTTCTAAAGATCATACCTCAAATCCAAATCACTCTGGATCTCATTGATTGGTCAACAACAGGTCCCTTTTGATTATTGTTTGGGCCCCACATGGCTGAGAATGATTATAAATAGCAATTGTGTTTGTTTGGGCCATATTGATTCTTCCATATTGATTTTCTTTAGGTAAAAGAGGTCATTCTTTCCTTCATTTTTTTAACCAAATCTTAATCACAGAATGGGCATTACCTCCGTCATACTGAGACCTAGGAAAGACCTTAGTTTAAAAAGGTGAAGGAGAACCAAGCAGCTACATGGCACAGTGGCTAGAGCACCATCCCTGAAGTCAGGAGGACCTGAGTTCAAATTCGACCTCAGACACTTAACATTTCCTAGCTGTGTGACCCTGGGCAAGTCACTGGATACCAATTGCCTCAGCAAAAAATAAATTTAAAAAACTAAAAGATCAAGTTCTCTGACTGTATCCAAGGTCATCTCCAGCTACCCTAATCTATATTTTGTCACTGGACCCAGATAGCTTTGAAGGGGAAAGTGAGGCAGGTGACTTTTCACAGCCCTCCCTCACTTAAATCCAATTCACTGGCACGTCATGCTATTACCTGCTTGATGTCATGGTTCTCTTCTGTGAGAATGAAGGATAAAGACAATTATCTGGATGGCCTTGAGCAACTTACTTTCTCTCACTCCTGGCTGAGTTTTCTCATCTGCAAGATGCTAATATTGACCTAGAAGATCCTTAAAGTGTTTGGGAGTGGGGAATGGTTGATGCTGGAGCCAGCTCTTTAAATGGCTCCTACTCATTATTAAATTGCTACAAATTGGGGCTTGATTTATTGTTGATTGGCTAGACTTATCTCCTGCCAAAAGATGACCTAGTTCCTACTTTTTTTTTTTTTTTTTTTTTTTTTTGCTTTTTGCTGAGGCATTTGGGGTTAAGTGACTTGCCCAGGGTCACACAGCTAGGAAGTGTCTGAGACCACATTTGAACTCAGGTCCTCCTGACTTCAGGGCTGGTGCTCTAACCACTGTGTCACCTAGCTGCCCCCCTAGCTCCTACTTTCAATGATTCTGTTATGCATCACCTGAAAATGACAAAAGTCTCCTATGTGCCAGCTCCTCTGTTGCACACCAGAGACAATCTCATACCTAGCCTAGCTCACTCAGAGCCTGCAGGTTTGTCTTCCTGTCCTCCTGCTCTAAGGACTAAGATCTCTAAGGATTTAGCCAAAATCTCCCTTTGCATCAGGGGGATGGATAGATGGATGGATGACTGCCCCCAAACCCTTCATTAACATAATTGACACAAGCATCTGTGGTACATTGTACTCATTTACTTAATTAGAGGAAATAATTCTATTGCTTGGCTTTCCCCTGTTACTGACTTAGTTATTGTCACTAGTATTAGTATTCTATTAAATATTTTGTGATTTGACTTGTGGTTTCTGACTCCTTTGTTGCATTCTATGTTTAAGATGATGGGAACACTGTTTATATACATGTATACATATAAATATTTTCTTATCTCTCCCTTCAGTCCAGGAACTATATAATGTAGGGAGTAATTAAATGGGAATGTAAGCCAAAAACCCATCAGAAAATTAGGAGGCTTTCTGATTAGCTGATCCTGAGCCTGAGATTGTAGAAAGATGAATGATTTCCATGGAAAGAATCCAGGTTGCAACATAGCATTTTCATCATTTTTGTTGTTGTTTGTTTGCTTTTTTTCTTTGGAATTCTTCCACCTTTTGATCTAATTTTTCTTGTGTAGCACGATAAATTTAGAAATGTCTAGAAAAATTGCACATGTTTAACTTATATTGGATTACTTGCTGTGGAGAGGGAGGGAAAAATTTGGAACACAAGATTTTGTAAGGGTGAATGGTGAAAACTATCTTTGCATATATTATGAAAAAATAAAAAGCCTGGTAAATCCCAAATTGGTATGGGAATGTTCTGAAGAATCCACAATTCACTTTTAGAGCAATGAGGAAACTGAATGTTCTACACATAGAGACAATTACAAGAGACAAGTTATCCCTCAGTAAATTTACAAGTTAGATTCAAAAGCTCAACTACCATCAAGTATGAGACTAAGTATTTACCTTCATACAGGCTGTCCCCAAAGTCTTAGTGAAATTTTAAGCTATTAAAGCTTTAAACTGCACTAAGACTGTGGGGGCAGCCTGTATATTGGAATAGAAGCCAGATTTAATGAGCACCTACTATCACTGTGCTAAGTGTTGAAAACACAATCAGAAACAAAACAAACAAACAAAAAAATTAGTCCCTACTCACAAGGGGCTCACCAGATTTGCCATCTGCCTTTTAAGTTTTTGTTGTGCCTTCTTGAAGTTTATAAGAACTTCAAATCAATTTGCATGTCTGGATACTAGTTATTGGAGAACTTTTATAGCTGCCCAAGAGTCTCTTTTGTATACTAATTGGAAAAAGCCTATGAGATTAACAATAGAAGTAAGAAAGTGTTGACCACTTCCCAGGCATGGGGACCCAGTAGTTCTCACTCTTAAAGAGACCTGACACTTTTCCTGAGCAAGTAGCTGGAAGAACCGGAGGTTAAGAGAATGTTAGCTCATGGGACCTACACAGAAAATGGCAAGAGAAACTTCAGCTAATGGCAGCTACAGAGATGGAGGGCGGCAGCTAAATGGCAAGCTACTGAGCCTCCACTAGTTCAAATGCAGGGCAGAGCGGCTGAAAGAAGCAGAGATTCTAAAACTAAAGTCTCTAAGGTGGGGAACCTTTTTTTCTGTCAAGGGTCATTTGAATATTTATAACATCATTTTTAGGCCATACAAAATTATTAACTTATAAAACTAAAGTAAGGGGAAGTTGTTGTACCTAGCTTTCAGCTCATCATAGTCTGTGGTTTATATTTTATTTATATCTCTACAATCCAGAAGTACCCCTCTTCTGCTCTAAGGACTAAGATCTCTAAGGATTTAGCCAAAATCTCCCTTTGCTTCAGGAGATTTCCTTGGGATGGAAGTTCCCAAACCCTTTTTCATTGATATCAGCATCTGTGGTACATTGTACTTATTTACTTTATTGAGGGAAATAATTCTATTGCTTGGCTTTCCCCTGTTACTGACTTAGTTATTGTCACTAGTATTAGTATTCTATTAAATATTTTGTGATTTGACTTGTGGTTTCTAACTCCTTTGTTAGCATAAGCCACAAGAGAGTGACTCATTTACATATTAACAATAGAACTCTTAGAGAGGAATATGTGTGTAGATATGTGTATGTTTACCTTATCCTGTTGTATTATTTCTGAATTTGGATATATTTTTTTCTCAAGCAAACCTTAGGAAGTGTATTTTTGGGATCTTAAGCTAAGGTAAGAAGAAAATAAGAGAATTAAATGTTAGAACTTGGTACCAAGATAACTGTTCAGTCATTTCAGTGATGTTTGATTCTTCATGACCTCATTTAGGATTTTCTTGGCAAATATACTGGAATGATTTGCCATTTCCTTCTCCAACTCATTTTACAGATGAGGAAACTGAGGCAAACAGTGAAGTTATTTGCCCAGCATCACACAGTTACTAAGTGTCTGAAGCAAGTTTTGAATTTAGATCTTCCTGAACCCAGGTCCAGTGCTTGAGCTATCACTTGGCTACCTTATTTAAGCTTTGAGTGCAGTAATGAAAAAAGGGAATCAAATATTCAGGAGTCAGAATAATTGCACCAAAATAATAGGAACATAGAGATGGACAGCTGGGTGACTTTGGCCTCATCAATGAATTTCTCTATGACTTAATATGGCCACCTGTACATTAAGTGTATTGAACCAGATGAGCTCTAAGGCTCCTTGCAGCTTTAAATCTATAATTCTATTATTAAAAAGTCCAAAAATATCAGTCTTGAGTAGAGATGTAGTGATCAGTTGTATATAATAGAGTTGCAGTTTCATGCTGCAATCATCTTTTTTTAAAAAAATTCTATGTTATGGAAATGCTTGCATAATTTCATAAATAAAAATAAATTTTCTTAAAATTAGCATTTGGAAAATAATGATAAGGAACCCAAGAGAAGGGCATTTGTGCTGATTACTCTAGAGATATTAACAAGGCTTAATTCTTAGGGATGGCTCCTTCACAGCCAATAAGGATTATATATTGCCCTTCTCCATCCCAACAGGTAGGTACCAACGAATTTGGTAAGAATGTGCAACTCAGCACTATGTAAGGGACTGTGGGGAAGCCAACTTGTAAAAACAGTGACTGGATGAATCAGTAAATTCCTACCACTTAAAATATATTGTTTCCTTATTTATTATTTGCTCATTCATTGGTTCTTCCTTGTTAAAGACTAAAGGTTTGAGGTGAAAATCTTATCCTTTGAATGTTGATCTGTTTTTACTGATAATTATCAAGTTTATAATTTTTGAAAAATATTTTGTATTTATATTCCTTTTGTTTCTGACTTCCAAAGCGATCAGTGCCGAGATCCAAACAATTTCCTTGGCCATGCTTCTGGTCAGAAAATGCAATGAGCAGTGTAAATGTCATCTAGTCAAAGGTAAATTATGAGTCTTATGTATGACATAGAATGTCAGTGTTTGAAAGATCCAGGGTACCAGCTGAGATCCAGGTCCTTCATTTTACTGACAAGGAAACTGAGGACTAGAGAAATTACAAGTTTAAAGCTAGAAAGGATCTTAGAATCGTTTATTCCATTTTACAAATAAGGACATTAAAAACCTCAGGAGATTGAGGGTCTGGTCTAGGGTCCCAGACATCAAATTGAAGAACCAGAATTTGGACATCTAGGCAACTAGTTTATAGGAACCAGGCCTGGAGTTGCAAAGACCTGAATTCAAATCTAGCCTCAGATACTTACTAGCTGTGTGATTCTGGACAAATTATTTGACCCTGTTTGTCTCAGCTTCCTCACCTGTAAAATGAGCTACAGTGTCTTTACCAAGAATATTCGAAAAAGAGGTCATGAAAAGCTAGACAGGACTGAACAACAACAACAGGATTTGAATTCAAGCTCACTGCCAGCATTCTTTCTAAGATATCCCATGACATTTCAGGTTACACAGAGAGCTGACTCTTTCCTCCCCAGATGACTTTCAAAGCTGCTGTCAGACTTTCTATGTACCATCCATCTTCTTCACAAGAATTCAATTGCCTAATAGCCTCTGAGATGACCAGGAAGAGATTGAAGATAGAATTTCGAAGATTGTCCCTTATAGTATAGATATACCATGAATTGTAAGGTTCTAGCAGCTGGGGTTTGAGGAAGATGTGCTGATCCAGCATCAACAGGGGGAGAAAGGGGAGGGGATAAAGGCAAAGCAGGGACAGGTGCACTAATAGAGCAAAGCTGTGGGTTTCTAGCACACACCACAGAACAGAGGGTAGCAGAGACATTGTCACATGGTGCAGGAAGCGGTTTTATTAATTACCCTCCCAGAGTGAGCTGAGGAACAAAGAGATTCATGTGGTTGAGGATGTAAGCACTTAGATAGCCCAGTGGAATAATATCCCCCCTTCTTCTATGTTCAGGAAGGAAAAAAAAAAGATAAACAGGAAAATCAACAGGAATTTAAGTGCTGTGAAAGGGTTTGTTTTTTTCTCATTTAATAAAACATAACTTTTCTTATTATTTCTTGGCTGGCTATCATTGTTTCTAACTTGTAATCAATTTCTAGGTGTGTGGGAAACCTTAGATTTATTTGGAATCACTTGTCTAGGCCTGCTGTGTTGAAGATCCTATTAGCGCCCACTCATTTTCAGCATATTTTATTTATTGCATTTTGTGAAATAAAATAAAATAAAAAGTGTGGCATCCTTCTAAAAGTGTCACCCTTTCCCCTGTTTCCTGCATTAAAATTTTGTCCCTGCCATAAGGCCACAGCAAAAAAAAAAAAAAAAAGAAGCAGTTTCCATTGTTTCCAGACCCTAGCTTCTCCTGCTAGATTCCTCTAAAATATTTGATTTGTAGTGAAGATTTCTGTGAATCAGTGTTCTCCTTGATAGGTCAGAATGGTCAGTGCTTCTTGTTGCCAATCAGCTGGACTTTGATATTTTGTCTGGGATAAACTTCTTCAAAAAGGCTACAATAAACCCATTGAATGAAATTATTAGGGAGAAATCATCAAACTTGAGAGCCTTGATATGGCTAATGAACAAAGAATAATATGACAAATATACAATTAATCAACAAGAATTTATTGAGTGCCTAGAATGTACCATGAAAATTCATTTACTAGGAGGTGATAAAAAGACCAAAAAAGGAAGGAAAGAAGGAAGGAAGGTAGAAAGATGCAGACAGATAGAAAGAAAAAAAGAGAGAAAAAAGGAAGGAAGGAAGGAAGGAAGGAAGGAAGGAAGGAAAGTATCCCTATGTTTAAGGAGCTTATATTCTATTACAAGGCATTGAGGTAGGATGGTGGATTTGAATTTGGAAATAGAGTCAGAACAATCTAAATTTGAATGCTGCCTTAGATACTTCTTAGCCAAATGATCTTGCACTCATTTAATCTCTTTCAGCCTCAATTCCCTCATCTATGAAATGACAAGAATAAAAGCACCTACTTCACGGGGCTTGATGAAGATCAAATAGGATAATGTATGTGTGTGTGTATATATATATACATATATATATACATAAAACAATTTATAAATTTTAAAATGCTATGTAAATATTAGATATTATTCATTTTATTTATCAATTTTTCAAGTTTTTTATTAAGTATCTATTATATGTTAAACAGTGGAAAAATTATTTTTAACAACTTGAATTAGGAAAGGGAAGCTATGGATAAGCAGTAATGATTCCACAGTGATCATAGCCTGAAAAACAGATTCTGGCTATCTCCAGGAAGCAGAAGAACATTTGTTAGTGAGTTATATAAGGGACCTTGTAAGAAACTTATCCTTTTGAAAGTAATGTACAAGTTAGGTAGAAGAGCGTTCTGTCAGCTTGAGAAATTCAAATGGGAATTTCCCTTGGTGAGGGCACTATTATCCAGTGGGAGAACTGGCCCTTTGCATGAGATTGCAGAAGGAAACCCTTAGATAAGAGTTAATCTTGTAATGATTTTCAGAAGAACAGTTACTGATTAGGAGAAATTGAAACAGGGATGGAGTAGAGGAAAAAATTAATAAGAAAATAATTAGGTCTCAATTCTAACATTTTGTTATGTCAAAATTTGTAAATTGGAGTCTGGCTTCTAATATATTGGACTACCTTTAGCTGGGTTCTTGGGAAAAGCACTGAGTAACAGAAATATATGCAAGGGAAATGAGCTGAGATTATAGCAATATCTCCAGGCACTCTAAAATAATGATTTCTTTCAAAGAAACCAAAACAACAAGATGTTTAAATTATGTTCATTTATTCATGCAACAAACAATTTAGTATATATAAGGCAGTTAGGATACAAAATTAAAACAATAATTTAAAGGTAATTGTTAGAGTTTTTCTGTATCACAGACAACACACTTTCCATTTTCAGTATGAATAGATTTTGTGTTAGAATTAGGAATAAGCCTATTTTGCATAAGCCTGATTGTTGAATATACTAATATTCTAATACTAATACTAATATTCTAATACTAATAATATGTTGAATATACTAACAAAAATAGCCTGAAATGATCCATTAACATATTCATGACTCATTGGTTTCTGCAGTATAGGAAAACAGTAAAACACTTTTTAAAATTTTTTTTATTTTTATTTTTTTATTTGCATAACATATGTATGGATAGTTCCTCAGCATTGATCTTTACAAAGCTTTCTGTTACAAATTTTCCCCCCAGTCCCCACCCCTCCCCTAG
This sequence comes from Myrmecobius fasciatus, assembly GCA_023553655.1. Taxonomy (NCBI): domain Eukaryota; kingdom Metazoa; phylum Chordata; class Mammalia; order Dasyuromorphia; family Myrmecobiidae; genus Myrmecobius; species Myrmecobius fasciatus. Next base: position 520,165 of record JAJPUD010000451.1, on the reverse strand, counting down.
ACGGCAGGAAGTCCACTACATGTTAATAATGTTAAAATACTTGACAAATCGAATATATGTATACATATTTTCACACTTATCATTGTTGTGCAAGAAAAATCGTATCTACAAGAAAGAAAAATCAAATAAAGGAAACACAATGCAAGCAAATATCAATCGAGAGTATGAGAATGTTATGTTGTGGTCCACATTTCACATCCATCTCTCTAGGTGTATATGGCTTTCTTCAGTGAACAATTGGAACTGGTTTGAAACATTTCATTGTTGAAGAGAGCCATGTCCATCATAACTGATCATCATATAGTATTGTTGCCGTGTATAACGATCTCCTGGTTCTGCTGATTTCACTCAGCATCAGTTCATGCAAGTCTCTCCAAGCCTCTCTGAAATTGTCCTGCTGGTCGTTTCTTATAGAACAATAATATTCCATAACATTCATACACCATAATTTATTCAGCCATTCTTCAATTGAAGGGTATCTATTCAGTTTCCAGTTTCTAGCCACTGCAAAAAGAGCTGCCACAAACATTCTTGCACATGTGGGGCCCTTTCCTTCCTTTATGATTTCTTTGGGATATAAGCCCAATAGAAATGCTGCTGGGTCAAATGGTATGCACAGTTTGATAACTTTTTGAGCATAGCTCCAAATTGCTCTCCAGAATGGTTGGATCCGTTCACAGTTCCACCAACAATGTATCAGTGTCCCAGTCTTCCCACATCCCCTCCAACATTCATCATTATCTTTCCCTGTCATTTTAGCCAATCTGACAAGTAAAATGCTTTTTTTAAAGGATACCTGGGAAAATTTGAAGGCACTTTTGATAATTCATTCCTTCAGCTTTGGCCTTTCAGGATTCCAATTCAATTTAATCCAATAATTAAATTAAAAATAAATAAATTTAAAATAATTATTTATTAAGTACCTACTATGTGCTAGGCACTCTGTAAATACTGAGGATAAAATTAATAAAAAGGAAGACAATCTTGTCCTCAATATGCTCACAATCTAAAGGAAAAGAAAACATATAAAAGGAAGCAGGAAAGGGATATGCTCCTCACACACACACACACATATACATCTTGTTCCATATAGTTGAAACCAGGCAGAATAACAGATATAAAGTGGACTGAGCTGAGACCATTTCCTGATCTCTATAAAGAAGGAAATTTCCACTATGAAAATGTAAAAGCATTGAATGAGTAGCAGAGCACTGTGCTTAGTAATTGCGATCTTCTAGCTTTCTCACTTTCTTCTTGGTTATATATAGGTTTCTTATGGCATTCTCTACTCTTAACATAGTTTATTTACGTATTCCCCTTCAATTAAGCAGAAAGATTTCTTGTTATTTGGAGGAAAATTGGCCACAACATGATGCTTCTCTATCCCATTGAAAGGCCCATTCTTTGGCTTTGTGTAGATGTTTGAACTACAATTAATCTTGAAGCAATGAATACTGCATTCTCCTCCCAGCTCAGAAGAGAATAGATCTTCTATAACCATTGGGTAAAGTGAAAATATAATGTTCAACAAAAATCTAGACAAGAGACACCATCTTGCTTTATATTTTGCTCCTCAATGGACTTCCCCAGAAATTTGTATTTGGTCCTTCTGTGGAAATTGTTGTATATTAAGACTAAGGTCAATCCAGGGGAATGCTTTAAGGATGAATTGCTTTGATGGAATTCATTGCCATCAAATAACTCATCTTTACTGCTAGAACAAGAGAACTCTGGAATGGTGTTTAGAGATAAATTAACATGATGTAGAGTTCTACTACTAGCATCTGCTCAATGTCTCCGGATTCTCTGCATTTTCACTAGCTATCCTCTATTTCCCTCTTCACCTTCTCACCTGTTGGCTTCCTTCAAGTCCTAGATAAAATGCCACCTTCTATAGGAAGCTCTTCTTCATACCCCTTCATACAGGTGCCTTCCCTTTGCTCATTATCTCCAGTTTATCCAGGAGATAGTTCGTTCCTACACAAATGTTTGCAAGTTCTTTCTCCTATCAGTCTGTGACTTCCTTGAGAAATGGAATTGTTATCTTTCTTTGTATACACATGCTTGGTACATAGTAGGTGTTTAATATTTACTGCCTGACTGATTGGGTAGACTTTCTATTAATTGCTGGTTCCAAGGAACCAGATGGATATTTAACATCTACAAAATTAATAGTTTTTCCCCATAATCTACAGCAATACAATTGAGTGTTTTAACTGATTTTACCTTGGTATTTGTAGTCTCTTTGAAAGTATCAATTTTATTTCTCTAGTCATCATTTTTGCAGTTTCGGAGCATGTTATCAAATGACTTTAGTTGTTCTAACATGATTTGTGAGTCTGTTAGTCTCTTATTAAAGTCCTAGGAACTTTATTAAACTCTAGGAACAATTTAAGAATTTACAATTCTATGTGGGCCCTAAGGAGATATCCCCTGGAAACTGTAGTTGAATCACAAGAGTTCCACAAATAGGAATTTTTCTTTTTTGGGTGGGGAGGGCGGGGTGGAGGGTGGATGAGTGGTGGTGAGGAGTGTCAGTGATGTGACAGTAACTTTTCCAACTCATTCCTGGAAGGCTATGAAGATCAATTAGATAATACACAAATCTGTTGAGCTATTGGAGCTAAAGAATCTTCACAATCATGAAATGATGTTATAGCCGTTATCAGTAGTGGTAAATTCTAGTTACAAATTATTATTTGTACTAGATGAGAATTAATTTCTTTTGAGTTTCTTGCAAATGGGGGAAGAAGAACAAAGAATTACTGATTGGAGAAGAGCAGCATATTTGCTTGGGTTTTTAGGGATTTTTCAAAAGTGTATATTTGCAACATACTTGTAGAAATGCCCTAAGTTATGAGATATTATCTTGTTCACATCTTAATTGCGTAACCCTTTCATCTCCAGAACTCTTACCCTGGTAACTAACTGGCCTGACTGGCAAGTTCCTCACCTTATCCATTATTCCATGCTTCACTTTACTTTTCTATCAGCTTCCCTACTGTGTCCATAAGGTCCACCTCCTTCCTCCCCATCCCTCACTCTACCTTTTCAGTCCTAGAATCACAACCAAATCATTTCTACCATTGGAAAAAATATGAGGCAATTAGGTGGCACAATAGAGAAAACTCTGGAACCAGTCAAGAAGACTTGGACTCAGATCCTGTCACAGATTCTCACTAGCTGTGTGTCACTTAACTTGTCTACTTCATTTTCTTAATCTGTAAAATGAAATGAAAATAATGCCTACCATCCAAGATTACTGTGAGAATGAAATGAGACATTTGTAAAGTAAACCTTTAAGTATTGCATAAAAGCTAATCATTATTGTTATTAGTAGGTGGTGCAGTAGATAGAATGTTGTATGTGAAATCACAAGTACAAATCTAATCTCAGATATTTACTAGCTATGTGGTGCTGGACAAGTCATTTAGCTTCTGTCTGCCTCAGTTTCCTCAAATGTAAACTGGGAATAATAATAGTACCTGTTATTTTTTATCAGGATCAAATGAGATAATATTTGTAAAGCACTTGGCATAGTGCCTGACACATAGTAGGCACTATATAGTTGTTCTTGTTGTTCTTGTTATCATCTACTCTCTTAAGTCTCCACTCCTAAATAACCCACTAATTTTCTAAACCATTTATCCCTATTTGCTATAATAGAGCAAATATTCCTATATTTGCTCTATCCCCTTGGAATGTAAGCTCCTTAAGGGCAAAGACTGTCTATGGTTTTGTATTTTTTCCCAAGCACTTAGTATAGTGCTCAGCACATAGCAAATCCTAATAAAAGCATTTTAATTCATTCTCTCATTCACTGTAGAAATATATCCTGAAATCAGGAGCATTTATCCTATTGATGAATATATTTATCTGCCAATTCTAGTTTTAATGTTTGCAAATTGCCATCTGTTCAGTTGTTCACCATGGCAGGGGATGTGTGGGTTAGAAAGTCTGTGCTTATTTTGATTTTTAAAGAGCAATAGACAGACTTCAGGGGAAAGGAGAGCTGGCAGGGAAATATTGGCAGTGTGTGGATTCCTTCTTTCTCAAGCACCACCTAGTCCTTGATGGCTCCATAGAAGGACAATTTAAAATACATTCTGAGGATATTTGTGCGGGAGGTAGGATTGGGGGGGGATATGATAATTTAGGTTTAGATGCAGAAAACTTTTGACAAACTTTGCTTGGGGCTCAAAACTTTAAATTCAGAGAATCTCTAAAGGGAGATGCTCTCTGGTTCTGTGGCTACTAAGGATGCCAGCAAGAACATGTGGCCACCTCTGCCTTGTGTCTGTGGACATGTTTAACAGCTGGGGGGATACATATATATATATGTATCCCCCCAGCTGTTAAACATATATATATATATGTATATACTTTTATGGCACATTTTAAAGTTTAATCTATATTATTAACATTTTCTCCATCATTTCCTTAAGTCTAGACCATCAATAAAATAAAAAATCAAGCCCTGATTTAGTGCATTTGGCAATTTCCAAAGTGTAAATGCTTACATTGAACATTTAACAGTCAGACTGATATGGCTCCAGCACTGTCATCCCCCAGTCCAAACCTTGGGTCCCAGAGAGACAAAGGGATGCCCTCTACTGAGCAGCTCCACATGAAAGATTTACTTTTAATACAAGCTTGCCCACCTCTCTAGAGAATGTTAATAGAAATCCTACACACTCCAGGACTGCTGACTCCTGGCTGATCCTCTGCTGAGAGCAAAGGAGACAACAGTCTACTATTTAAAAAAAAAAAAAAAAGCAAGCTGAGCAACTTTTTCTGTCCTTGAAAGAATGACCCAAGAAAAAGAATATCAGGTCAATGTTGCAGGACATTCTGAAATGGATACTTTTAGCTTTCTTTTCTTAGCTTCTAATTCATCAGACAACTCTATTTACAATGCTGATGTCTTCAAGATCTGATAAAGATCAGTGACTGACAGGGCATCTCCAATCAATTTTAGTTTTTAAAATACATCCATTTGGTACCTGGAAAGGTGTGGAAGGAAGGTTGAGAGTGAGATTCCTGGAATCTGAAATCAGCTAAGCAGAGTTGAACATTTCATTACTATTATCATTATCACTGTTATTAGTATAACTAATAATGATGAAAATGTCAATAATAACCTTGATGGAGAAAGTACATTATTGATTAAAAAGCACTTCACATATATATATATATATATATATATATATTACCTCATTCTATTCTTGCCATAATCCTTACATAGGGAAAGGAACACTGACATTTTTGTCAGCAGACATGGGTTTGAGTCCAGATTGTATGACCTTGGACAAATAATTTTACTATTTATTAAAATAGTATTTTTAAAATAATATTATAAAAGATGGAAGTAAATGCAGGAAAGGGGATATGAAATCTAGGGTGCAGGCCTAGAGGAGTTTTTGATAGATTTTATTTGGAGGTCAAGATTTTAAACTCAGAGAATCTATGAAAAGAAATGCTTTCTGGCTCTTAGCTTCCAGGGATTCCAGCAAGAACATATGACAATTACCTTGTATCCAGGAGTATGCTAACAACTGGCTCTTGGAGGTGAGTGGAAAATATACATATTTTTATGGCAAACTTTTAAGTTTAATCTTCATGAAATATCTCAAGGTTCCACCAAGTCAGTTAGCATTTATTAAACACTTCTTATGTCCCAGGCAATTTACTAAGTCCTGGGGATACAAAGGAAGGTAAAAAATAGCCCCTGTTCCAAAGGAACTTATAGTCAAATACAGGGAGACAACCTACAAATCACTATATGCAAAGATATAAAAAGGACTAATTGGGGAGTCTCAGAAAGAATATTTAAGGAGGTCTGGGAAAGGGTTCTTATAGAGATATAATTTTAGCTGAAACTGAAAGGAAGCTGTTGGAGCCAGAAGGCAAAGGAGAGAATTATAGGTCACTGAATACAACCAGTGAATATGTTCAGTTGGGAAATAGAGGCTAGTTCAAGGAACAACAAAGAGGTCAGTTCCCTGGATGAAAAGGTATGTGCAGGGGAGTGAGATCTAAAAATACTGGAAAGGTAGCAAAAGACAGGAAGGGCTTTAGAAGCCAAACTCAAGATTTTATATTGAGCTTGGAGATAATGGGAGGTCTCTGGAGGTTATCAAATGAGGGCAAGGAGGAGAGTACAGTGTGGCAGTACTTTAAGAAGATCAATTTGATAGCTGAATGGAGGACCAACTGGAGTGAAAAAGAGACTTGTAACAAAAAAACCAATCCGCAGGCTGCTGCAATAATCTATGTGTAAGGTGATGGGTGTCCGAACCAGAGTAATTCCAGGGTGAAAAGAAAAAATGGAGTATATAAAAGAGTGTTATGACTAGAGACAACAACACTTGACAAGAGATTGGAACTGGAGAATAGAGTGAGGAAAAGATGATAATAATAACAAATATTAATGTAATACTTAGTATATGTTAGGCACTGTTCTCATAACAATAGGTACTCCTCATTTTTCAAATAAAGAAACTGAGGCCCAATTGTCTTGTCCAGAATCACACAATTAGCAAGTGTTTCAGGGTGGATTTGAACTCATCTTCCTGACTCCAGACTGGGTGCTCTATCCACTTCTCCACCTGGCTGCTTCTCTGATAGATAATATCTAGGTGATTTGGACAATGTAGGTATCTTCAACAGTAATAGAAAAACTTGCAAGATACCATATTGTAATAAATGAGGAATACTAGCTAGTTAATGCTCAGAAGCTGAATTCAACAAAAGTAATCTTTAAAAATAAAACTTAGTAAAAGTATAGGAGTAAAGAAAGGATAGGACCACTGTACAGAGTAGAGGAGATGATGATGATGGGATGGGTGAGGAGAAGGGATGTGTGTGCAGAAGACAGAATTATTCAGCTCTTAATTGTTTTTGTTTTTTTCTGCAAAGGAGAATGATTTTTAGACTGGAAAGAACAGAACAATGATGGTTAATAAGGAGATGAAACCCAAAATAAAATAAGAAATATTAAAAGAATAACTTGTTATCTTCAATGAGTTCAAGCAAAGGCAATGTGACACACTGGCAAGAATGATAGATAAGAGAAATGTAAGTTCAAATCCCATCTCTGATGCATACTAGTTGTGTGAGGATGGGGAAGTCATTCAGTTTCTTTGAGCCTCTGTTTCCTCATCCATCAACACCTTGATAGAGCTGTGAACTGATTGCGGTGGGCACTCCTCCAAGGGAGAAATTGCAAAGCATCCATTCTTTCATGCTGTGCAACTTTTATCCAAGACTTCTTGTAAATTCTCTAACTGCACCTGCCCCACAGACTGATGATCTGCTTCTAATTCTTTTGATGCTGAAGAAAAACAATGGTCATTCATCTCTTATGCAACATGACTGACCCATTTTTAAAATACTCTTTTATCTTGTGTAACTGTTGGTGGGTAATGTGTGAAAGACTACTCATTCTTACCATGCACCCCTCTGTTGCCCTTGCAATGAACTTCAGCTTAAATTCTTTGGAACTATAGTATTCCCTTACTTACAACTAATTGACCTCAACAGAAGAATATCAGTGAGAAAGAAGGATCTTTGTTACAGAAAGAAGCTTAGGATCATTAAAAGTACTGAACAACTTTCCAAAAACAATCAGCCAATTCTCTTGCTCCTTTTTTTGTTATTGGGCCAAGTTTATTGCTCATGCTTAATGTTTGTCCAAGCCATATATGTACTGATCATCCTTCCAACTTTATATTATAGGCTGATCAACGGGCCTTCTTCCTCCCTTTGTTTTTCTTGTTTAGATAATTAGTCCAGACTGTTTTGAAAGATTATGGGTCTTATTTGATGCAATCAACAACTGTGTTATTTGAAAATTGAAGCATGGGAAGATTATTCTCTATAAGCAGTGTCTCTTTCAACTCTAAAGCCTTGTCTCTTGACTTCAAGTGTGGACCTTTTTCTATTATGGTAATGTTTTATTCTTAAAAGATGAAACTATTCAAGTTTTGACTCTCTTTGTGGGTTTCTTCTTTTTCCTCTACAACTATTTTTCCACTCTAGAGGAACTTCTCCCCTGAAAGTCTTCTCTCCTGACTTAGATAACTGAACTCTCTCATTGGTCAGACCTAGCCATGTTCTTTTACACCCTAACTAACTTATTCTCTAGAGATATCCACATCTCAACCTACCACCTTTCCACCCTAGAAAAATTTCCATCCTAAGATCTTATTCTCCTGATTGGTTGCTCCTTTGCTTATCAATATGATTCATCTGTATCTTCTATTTACCTATAGTTGTATGTATAGCTATTATTCTTTCTCTTATTATAATGTAAATACCCTGAGAGTAAGGAATAATTTGCTTTTGTCTTTGTGTAATATAATTTTGTGATGTAGACCACCTAAAATGGTCTCATCCATTTGAAGAAGTTAGGGGACTTGCTTCTGGGAAACAAAAAAAGGGGCGCACCTATCGACATTCTGTGTTGACCCACCACATGGTTTTAAGCAAACTTTTCCTTTTGTTTATGTAATCATAACTTTCTGTGTCTTTAAAACTACCTAACTGAGCACAGCCTGGACTTTTCCTGCATTACTAATCAAGAGTTAAGGACTTGATTACCCACAGAAGTTGATATATGGTGAGGTGGAGGTCAGAGAGCCATCTTTTCTCTCCTTTGGCCATATAGACCTGAAACTCTTGAAATTAGTCTCTGACTCAGAAACTTTAGCCATGAAAGAGTCTGGTTGTACAGGAATCCAGGGAAGGTACAGGAGCCAGGCTGGCAGAAAAATCCTGAGAAGCATTGTACTTGAACTTGGTGGGACTAATTCTATATAGAAATTATGAGTTAAACTATGGGCTTAACCCCCTCTCTTCCCCAGAGAAGAGGGAACATAGGGAAGATCATGCCCCCAAGATATTGAGGGAAATGTCTGTATGTTTATTCTTGCTTTATCTTTGAAGTAGTGATCTCTTTATAAAAGTTAATCCAAGGGGCAGTGGATAGAGTACCTGCCCTGAAATCAGGAGGACCTAAGTTCAAATGTGAAATCAAACACTTAACATTTGCTAATTGTGTGACCATCTCAGTTGCCTCACCCCTCTCAAAAAAAATCTAAAGTTAAGTAGCTAAATAGAACTGGGGTGTTAGCTCTATTCAGGCAAAAATACTGCCAAATACCAGGGGGCATGCAGATTCTAGGGGCTGTGAAGTTTTACACAGGGACCTTTGACAAATGGACTAATTTTGAGTAGAGCAGATAAGATTAAATTTAAAGGCTGGTACAATTCCCTTGAAGTTGGAAGCTATATTCACAGAGATTCATCACCTCTCAGCAAAAGGGGACTGGTCTAATTGGTCTCCAGCAGGATATGCTGACTTATAGAAACAGTTTTAAATACCATGTAGTGAACATTACATGAAAATGGAAAAGTCATCTGAGAGGCAGCTCTATTCCCTTCTTCAAATTCATGATAAATTAGAATTCATAGACACAACATATTGTCTTATGTAGGCCATTCCTAAGATAGCAGTCAAACTTTTGTCCACATAAGAAAAACTGTTTTCACAGCTTGGGAGAGAATTTAGGAATCTCTTAAGATTGTGTGAACAGAAAAATCATTGTCAGAGTAAGGGATTCTAAACATCTGTCCAAGTATTTGTGCAGAAAAACATAATGGTTTACATACAGAAATTGGGATACACTTGTGCCTTTTTAACTTTGAGTTTTTCTGGTGCCATGTATTACCAAGATTAAGTTATTATCCTAATTTGATGAGTTACAGGTTGAAGGAGAAGAAGTAAAGATAGAAAGAAGGGAGGAAGGAAGAAAGGAAAAAAGAAAGGAGAGGAGAGGAGAGGAGAGGAGAAGAAAGGAGAAGAAGGAAGGAAGGAAAGAAGGGAGAGAGAAGAAGGGGGAAAAAAGCACAGAGCTAAAAAAGGGGAGACTTGCCTTGATTATGCCATTGTATGACTTTGAATAAGTCCTTTTCTGTCTCAGTGTCCTCTGTAAAAGAACAGGATTGGATTACAATATCCATCTAGCTCTTCCAAGGGGTGATTCTATGATATTTACAACTAGATGCAGTTAAGAAATGTAGTGATCTCTGCGCAGGAAATGCTGGAGAAGTGGGACTATATTGGGTCTATCTTCTATATTGTTACTCAGAATATGGTATAAGTGATAGCATGTGATGCTTTGGGGTGATGGTAGCTCTGGAGATTTCACAGCCACTAGAGCACTTTAAATGGTATCTCCAAATCATGTTGCATCCCAGGACAGTGCAAAGAGTTCTGGACTTTAGATCAGAAGACCTGGGTTCTGATTCTATCACATTCTAGCAAATCCCACAGCTTCTCTCAGCTTTAGAAGCCTCAGCTGTAGATTTAGGAGTATTTGTAGGTAAGCGTATTTTTGAGGAAAAAACTGTGTAAATTGTAAATTTATTGTTGTTGTTCAGTCAAGTTCAACTCTTCATAATCCTTTTTGGGGTTTTCATGGCAAAAGTATTGGAGTGGTTTATCTTTTCCTTCTCCAGTTCTTTTTGCGGATGAGGAAACTGAGGTAAACAGAGTGAAGTGACTTGCCCAGGGTCACACAGCTAGGTCAAATTTGAGCTCAGAAAAATGAGTCTTCCTGACTTTAGGTCTATGCTCTATCCACTGTGACACCTAATTGCCCCATAAGCTATAAAATGCTACCTATATAAGAGTTAATACCAAGACTAAATTGGTCTCATTGCGATTTCCACATATTGCTTCAGTTTCCACTTACTGTCTATGATTTCTATGTCCTCATTAGAATTCTCTTTCCAGAGCAGCTAAATAGCAGAGTACATAGATTATGGGCCTTGGAGTCAGGAGGACCTGAGTTCAAATATGGCCTCAGACACTTAACACTTATTAACTATATGACTCTGGGCAAGTTGATTAACTCAATTGGCTAGTTTAAAAAAAAAAAAAAAAGGAATTCTCTTTCCATTTAAAGGAATCTCTCCGTCCATCCATCTTTGTTTCATTTCTTCCTTCATTCCCTCCCCCTGTCCCTCTGCTTTTGTTTTCTTTCTTCCTTTTTTGGTCCAGGATATGAGGCAATTCAACACTGTTAAACAGGCAAATCAACACTTTAAAACTTAAATATCCAATTTAAAATTGTAAATATCACTTTATAATCACTACTGCAGTTGTTAATTGCTTTTAGGAAGCCTTTGTTGAATGTCCTTAGCTATTCAACTGTTTAAAGGAAATATCATCACAAGCTCTGACCCTAGTTCTTTTCAGATGAAATTTTTTGTCAGGGAATGTTTTGAAGGCTTATAAATATATAAGTGTTATTCTTCTTCCTTCAAAAAAATGCTGAGGATTTCTGTAAAGCTAACTGGAAGAACCAAACCCATCTCTCTCTGTGTGTCTCTGTCTCTGTCTCTGTCTCTCTCTGTGTGTCTCTGTCTCTCTCTGTGTATCTGTGTCTCTGTCTCTGTCTCTGTCTCTCTCTTACTCCCTCTCTCCCTCTCCTTTTCCCTCTCTCTCTCTTTATATATGTATAAACATATATACTAATCAAATGTCCTGTTGTGTTCTTGCTGCTGATTGGTTCTTTCTAATATACAGTTTAGTCTTTTTAGAATTTTGGATAATTTTTTTCTTTTTCTCTAAAGTTTTGGAGTTTAATGAATCTTGGAAACTTGAATTTTATGCTTCTTGTTAGGACTCTGACATTTTACTGATTGCAATATGTTATTAATTCCGGGAAATTTTCTTGAATTATTCTTTCAGATCCTTTTCCTTAACATTCCCTCTTAGAAAGGATTTGAAAGGATCATGAGAAATAAGAGATGTTTAAAAATCTTTCTAAATGTAAAGCACTATGTAAATGTAAGCTACATTTTTATTGAATATAATATAGTTATTAGGGATTATCCCATGACAATAATCATACTAGACATTAAAATCTTTGAGAGAAAGTCACCTATTTTTCTTCTTAAATGCCTTCATAAGGTGTTCCATGATATCTAGCAAATGGCAGGCACTTAATAAATGCTTATTGACTCATGTCTTGCATTTGGTAGGCTTCCAACAAAAGTACAGTTGAAATAATCTAATCTAATAATATTATTATTATTTTTAGTGATATAATAAAGTTACTCAGATATCACTGTCAGCTAATGTTCACATTACTTCAAAACTTTGAAAATCTGTGGTCTTGTCATCCATTGAAGCTGCTCCCTATCCCAATGGTAGTTATAACTTCTCTGTGACTTTGTAAAGTTTTCAGGTATTTCTGTGACCAGAACATTTGTCATTCTAAGGGCAACTTGGTAATAGGCCTTTTCAAATTTGTCTAGGTAGGTCTTCACATAACAAACATATATAGTTATCCCTCCACATTGCTATTTCAATATATTGTGTTTCAATATATCAGAGGTTGTTATAAGAAATTAAATGACAATTTTGGACTTTTATGGAAGTTGTAGACAATACATAAAAATTTAGAAACTCAGAAATGCCTAAAATATATGTATAGTATTACATAATATCAGTACACATAATTTTTCATATCGTGCTAATTCAGACCTCTTCTTTGGTATGAAGGAAAAGCCAAAAAATTTTATGTGGATTTTCCAGATGGAAGGGAAGGCATACAGCCCCCCTAATCTCAGTGATGTGGAAAGGATAACTGTAGTTCATTAGCAAGCTCAAGAGGATCTATCAGGTAATCCTCTTCAAGAATGAAGGAATGAATGAAAAAGCACTTAATAATCTTCTATTATGTGCTAGACATTGTTTTAGGTATTAGGGATACAAATATAAAGTGAGACAATTCCCTTTACTCAAGAAACTTATATTTTAATAGGGAGAGTTAACACATATAAGAGTAATGACCAGAGAATTTGTTTGAGTCTGAAAATCCCAGCAGATGGATGGTGTATTGATGCTTTTTCCATAGTGATTTTTCCAAAAGCAATCCTAATATTGATTTGATTACCATTTCTAAAACAATGGGTGAAAAGAAATGGAAGTAGTTTCGTGATATGAGAGAATTATGCACACAATAATCCAGTGGATGATTATATAGAACATGAAACAAAATCACAGGCCAGAAATTTATAGTAGATTGGGGGAATGGGCAGCTAGATGGTGCAGCAGATACAGTGGCAGTCCTGGAGATGGGAAGACTCCTCTTCCTGAATTCAAATAATTACTAGCTGTATGACTCTGGGCAAGCTACTTAACCCTTTTTTGCCTCAGCTTCCTCAAAGCTGTTCCTCTGGACAAGGAAATGGCAAACCACCCTATAATCTTTGCAGAGAAAAAGCCCAAATGGAGTCAGAAAGAGTCTCAGAATCAGTGAACAACACTGCACAACAGAAGGTAACAGTCTAGATAGCTCAGCCCCAGGGAGAAATGTTATAGCTGAGTGGATTAATTCCCTTGGTGAAGGGAGGTCAGAGTCTCTGGAGCTTCATTCAAGAGGGTGTTGTTCCAAATGGGGAGAAGAGAAGTTGTGGTAGGACAGATGATAAGATATCCACTGTGGAAGGATGGATGTGACATGAGAAAACAGGCTAATCTCTTTGTCTCATAAAACCTTGGTTTAATCCTGGGAAAGCTGATCCCAAGGGAAATCATGTTTTTCTGTCTGGCTCTACCAACACTCTAGAGTAATTTCAGACAAATCTTTAAAACAAAGGCACCTGATGAGAGTTTCTTCAATATGTGGGTAAAAAAGGTGTCTCCTAAAAATGTGCTCAATGCATATAGATTTCAGGTAAAGGACAGATATGTATTTTCTCTACCACAAAAATTGTAAAAACTGCAACAACAACAAAAAAAACCTCATAGTAATGCATCAACAAATACAGAAAACACAAAACATTTCAAATAGCCCATTACATACACTGAACAGATAATTGTCATTTATCTTGTACTTCGGGAGCAACTTTCAAGGCTTCCATTCCCTGCTCAGCTAGGTCATGGTTTTCTTTAGTCATATGCTTATAGACTGAAGGAGACCTTAGAATAACTGAGAGCAACTCTGTCATTTTACAGATGAGGAAACTGAGGCACTGAGGGGTTAAACAACTTGCTCAAAGTCACACAGGAATTATCTGGGGTGAGATTTGAACTCAAATCTTCTTAATTCCAAGTCCAGCACAGTCTCCACTATTTAACATTGTTCTTCAAATTCAAGATGATTTCCCCCCCCCCATTATAGCACATTAGTCTAAAAACCTCTTCCCTTGTACCAGCTGATGTTTAATTCTGAAACTTAGATACTCCTACTCCACCAAGCAAAAAAATATCTATTTCTCAGGATTTGAAGCTGCTGAACTATGGTCAAAAGAAGGAATAATCACAGAAATAAGTGGAAGAAAATCAGGTCCAGTTTCAGGCTCACCTGGACAAGCACCTAATCCCATTTCCATTTGCTAGAATTGAGAGTGGGGGCAAAGAGGGAGATTCAGTTGTCTAATGGCAGTCTTTGTCCCTGGAGACTACTCAGGAATTCCCTTTGTTGTCTCAGAAAGGCACATGTTCCTCTGCAAGGAGCCAGAATATATGTCCTTTTGCAAGAATCTATGGGGAGAGCACTGGGCTTGAAGTCAGGAAGTCCTGAATTCAAATTGGTCTTTAGATACCTGTTAGCTGTGTAATCGTAGGAAACTCAACTATAAAATGAGAATAATAATAATAGTATCTGCTTCTCAGGGTTCTTGTAAGAATCAAATGAGATATTTGTAAATCACTTAGCATAATGCCTGGAACATTGTAGGTTCTTATTAAATGTCTCCTTTCTCCCTCCCTTTTTTCTTTCTTTCTGCCCCCTCCCCCACATCTACATGATTCCCTCACCTGCTCTAGTGTCTCCCCACCCCCTAAAACTATCTTGTTTTTACTTTGGCCATATTTTTAATATATTTTTATTTTATTAAACATTTCCCAATGACATGTAAAATTTTTTTTAAATTTCAAGTTCTAAATTTCCTCCTTTCTGCCCCTCCCTTGTCCCTGAGAAGTCAAGCAATCTGATATCAATTATGCATGTGGAATCATGCAAAATATATTTCCATATTAGGATGTTGCAAAAAAGAAACCCAAATATATATAAAATATATGTATATATTTTAAACATATATATATACATAAATATGCTTCAAACTATATTCAGAGTTCATCAGTTCTCTCTTTCTCTAGAGGTGTATAGCATTTTTCATCATGGGTCCTTTGGATCATTGACTTGATCAGAGTAACTAAATTTGACCATATTTGGTGTTTATTTATATATATTCATGTTGTTTCCTTAGCTAAAAATAAGCTCCTTGATGGCAGGGACTACTTCTTTCCTGTCTTTGTATTCCCAGTACTTCACATGGTGTTAGAACACCTTGTAAGCATTACAAGAATGCTTGTTGATTGATTATTTAATTAACTGGTTCTATGAATGCTCCAAAGAGGGAAATTAGCAAACTCACCAATTAGGAAGAAATTACATTATAGATCTCACTGCTTATTTTTTCTTTTAATTAATGTGTTTTGCCCTCAGTCATTAATGCCCACAAATAAATATGGTGATGTGTTTGATAATGTGAATGGTCAAAATATGTTTGATTTTCACACTAGTCTTAGAAGGGACTCTGGCTCAGTCACTGAGCTCTGCTGGCAATAACAATCAAAACATAAGCAGTTTGCAGAAGCTAATCATTTACCTCTGACAGCAGACTATCAGCATAACTCTGATTCTTGCATTTACTAATCATACCTGTTTAGGAGATTTTTTTAATGGATTTCAAAGAAATGACACTCTTCATAGTCAAAAAAAAAAGTCACTGAGGAAGATAAGAGAAATTGTGAACAGTTTAGGACTAGGTTTGGCTTTTTCCTGCCAACAGATTGTGCTTCTAATTAAATTAGTCGGCTAAGTAGTTTATATTTCTCCTTTTTTTAAAGGCAGCTGAGCTTGGAGGTGACTTAGAAACTGGCAGAGACCAGAACTGCCTTCACACCCTTTTTGAGTGTGTGTGCATGTGTGTATATGTGTATGTGGTGTCATGTAGTATGTAAAGAAAGTACAGGCTATGGATACTTTGTGTTTCCTTAAGATTATTTCTACATATTACAAACAGTGATATTGGGCTATGTTTAAAGCTAATGAGTCCTAGATTAGTATCTTAAAGCAGTTTCTTCCACTGACTTGTATTTATATATTATTAATAAAGTACAAGACTTCCTTGTGTGATAAATAGCCTAAGTTACTCAGGAGCAGAGTACAAATACATTTTTTTTTGTTCCAGTTAATGGCCCTAAACATTTACCTCACAAAGAGACCACTGTAAAAGCATACAAAGTGTTATATTACCTTAACAGAGAAATCAAACAGCATCTTTTCTGATCACTATTGATGAGAGCTTATCTGCATTCCCTATACTTGGCAGGCTGCCAGAATGTTCTTTCTATTCCCACCAACTTAATACCTGGGTGCTGCTTCTTGTGCAAGGCAGAGACAGAGAGACATCACTTTCTAGGGCTGATCCTTACTCAAGTGACAGGCTGTATGGCATGGTGGGCGGCATCATGGGTAGCAGGGCAAAATTAGGAAAGGCTTATTACAAATCTCACATCAGTAATTTACTGGAAGCATGGCACTGAGCAAGTACGAGCTCTATCTCAGTTTCTGCATCTATGAAAATGTGAATAAGTGATGTAAATACATATCTCTTCGGATTGTCGTGAAACGGTATAAAGAAAGGACTTTGTAAACTTTAAGATGGTTTTATATAGATATCAATGATTATTATTCACTAGAATATAAGCTTCTTGAAGGTAGGGACTTTATTTTTTTATCTCCAGTCAAGTCTTCAAGCAGTTAGATGCCTTCTGTTCCCCAGGCATTACACTAAGGACTGGGGATACTAAGTAAAAAAAAAAAAAAAAAACCAACTAGAAACTCAGTCTAATGGAGGCAACAAACAAGTATGTATAGACAAGATACAGACAGAATAGGAATATTGGGGCAAGATGGCAGAGTGCAGACCTAACTCTCTGTGTCCTCCTCTGACCTTCTCTCAAACCAACAGCAGATTAAGCCTCTGAATTGATTTTGGAGTCCCCCAAAGGTATCCCCAAATATTTGGAGGACAACACATTCCTGGAAATAGTCACCTTGGAAGAACTTCAGAGTCTGTTTCAGTCGGGCAGGAGGACAGTCTGCCAAGCTCAGACAGCAGCTCCGGGAGACAGGGCAGGAAGCCAGGCTGGACTCAGAGCATGGCAGTTTCTAAGCACCTGGGAAGTTTCTGTGAGCCTCTTAGGCTGCTCTGTCCTGGTTGCAAGCAGGTGGTTTGACAGAAAGGCAGATTGTAAACCACTGAGAATGCCAGACCTGGCCCCGATTGCCTAGCACCAGAAGTCAATCAGTGGAACTGCCCCGGGGCCAAACAAAGCAACTGTTCCTCCTTTGCTTTGAACAGATCTCAAACTTTTAAAAATGAATAAAAAACAAAAAAGAACTCTCACGATAGACAGCTTTTATGGAGAGAGAGAAGAACAGACCTCAGATCCTGAGGTTCATAAAGGTAAAGCAACTCTAGAAGAAGCCACAAAAGGAGACATGACCTGCTCCCCATTTCACAAGGATTTCCAGGAAGATTGCATAAAGAATCTCAAAAGAGAGTTAGAAGAAAAATGGGGAAATGAAATGAGATCAATGAAAGAAAGAACAGAAAAAGCATATAATGCCCTACAAAAGAGATGTGAAAAAGACATTACTTCACTGAAAAACAAAATTCCTGAAATGGAAAAAGACACCAATTTACTGAAAAACAAAATTGTTGAAATGGAAAAAGATTGAAATGAACAAAAAAAAAAATTTAATTGACCAATTACAAAAGGAGCTAAAAAAGGTAACTGAAGAAAATAATACACTAAAAAATAGAATTGAACAAATGGAACTGAATAAATCAATAAGATCTCAAGAATCAGTCAAACAAAAGCAAAAACAAAATGAAAAAATAGAAGAAAATATGAAATATCTCCTAGGAAAAACAACTGACTTGGAAAATAGATCTAGGAGAGACAATCTAAGGATATTTGGATTTTCTGAAAGCCATGTTGAAAAAAAGAACCTAGATACTATCTTACAGGAAATCATTGAAGAAAATCGTCCTGATGTTTTAGAATCAGAAAGTATAGTAGCCATCAAAAGAATTCACCCATCATCTCCTGAAAGAGACCCAAAAATTAAATCCCCAAGGAATATCGTGACTAAATTTCAGGACTATTGCTTCAAGGAAAAGATATTGCAAGCAGCTAGAAAGAAACAATTCAAATACTGAGGAACTATAATTAGAATCACCTAGGATCTGTCAGCTTCCACCTTAAAGGATGGAAAGATATGGAATCAGATATTTCAAAAGGCAAAGGAACTTAGATTACAGCCAAGAATAACCTATCCAGCTATAATAAGCATTATCTTTCAGGGAAGAAGATGGATATTTAATGGTATAGGTGAATTTCACCTATTTCTAGTGAAAAGACCAGATCTGAACAAAAAATTTGACCTCCAAACACAGAACTCAAGAAGTATAAAAAGGTAAAAAGGAAAGAACTCTTGGGAACTATATTTCTATTATGGATATACTTAAAGAATGGGGGTATAATTTGATTTTACTTTGATAATATGAAAAAAAAAACTAAAGGTGAAAGGGGGATCATAGTAAAAAAAGAGGGAAAAGGAGGTAAAATAAGGTTAAAAAAAAGGAGGTAAAAATAAGGTAAAATTTCATGAAGAGGTAAAGAAAACCTATTATAATTGAGGGAAAGAAGGAAAAAAGATGAGCATTGTATAATTCTCTAAAAGAGAATATCAGACACATTTGGTTTCACAAAGAAACTTGTTCTTCTTTATAAGGAAGTGGGAGGGAAAGGAGGAAAAGAAAGGGAAAGACTAATAGAAGGGAAAATAGAAGAATTAGGGGAAAGCTGTAAAAAAGGGGGAGGGGCTCTAAAGAGAGAGAGCTGTTTGAAGGAGTTGGTCATAAGAAACAAATTACTGGAGAGGAGGGAAGGGAGAAAGGAAAGACAAAAACATAACTTAGGGTAAATAAGATGGCAGGAAATACAGAATTAGTTATTTTAACTGTGAATGTGAATGGGATGAACTCTCCCATAAAATGGAAGCAGATAGCAGACTGGATTAAAAGCCAGAATTCTACAATACACTTTTACAAGAAACACTTCTAAAGCATAGAGATACATACAGAGTGAAGGTAAAGGGCTGGAGTAGAACCTATTATGCTTCAGGTGAACAAAAAAACAAAAGCAGGGGTAACAATCCTGATCTCAGATCAAGTAAAAGCAAAGATAGATCTAATTAAAAGAGATAAGGAAGGAAATTATATTTTACTAAAGGGTACCATAGATAATAAAGCAATATCAATACTAAACACATATGCACTAATTGGTATAGCATCCAAATTCCTAAAGGAGAAGTTAAGAGAAATGCAAGAAGAAATAGACAACAAAACTATACTAGTGGGGGCATCCCAACCTTGCTCTCTCAGAATTAGATAAATCAAACAATAAAATAAATAAGAAAGAAGTTAAGAAGGTAAACAAAATATTAGAAAAGTTAAGTATGATAGATCTTTGCAGAAGACTGAATAGACACAGAAAGGTGTTTACTTTTTTCATTAGGGCATAAAAACCTCAAAATCAAATGCAGAAAGGCAGAAATAGTGAATGCATTTTTTTCAGATCATGACGCAATAAAAATAACATGCAATATAAGGCCAGGAGAAAAATAGACCAAAAGTTAATTGGAAATTAAATAATCTAATCCTAAAGAATGAATGGGTGAAAGAGCAAATCATAGACACAATTGATAATTTCATCCAGGAGAATGACAATAATGAGACAACATACCAAAATTTGTGGGATACAGCCAAAGTGGTTATAAGGGGTAATTTTGTATCTCTAGATGCTTATTTGCATAAAATAGAGAAAGAGAAAATCAATGAATTGGGCTTACAATTTTAAAAGCTAGAAAAAGAACAAATTAAAAACCCTCAATTAAATACCAAATTGGAAATTCTGAAAATAAAAGGGGAGATTAATAAAATTGAAAATAAGAAAACTATTGAATTAATAAATAAAACTAAGAGTTGGTTTTATGAAAAAACCAACAAAATAGATGTCTTTAGTTAATTTAATTAGAAAAAGAAAAGAGAAAAATCGAATTGTTAGTCTCAAAAATGAAAAGGAAGAAGAGGAAATTAGAGCAATAATTAGGAGTTATTTTGTCCAACTTTATGCCAATAAATTTGATAATCTAAATAAAATGAAGGAATATTTACAAAAAATATAGATTGCCCAAGTTAACAGAAGAGGAAACAAATTATTTAAATAGCCCCATTTTAGGAAAAAAAATAGAACAAGCTATTAATCAACTCCCTAAGAAAAAAATCTCTAGGGCCAGATGGATTTACATGTGAATTCTATCAAACATTCAAAGAACAATTAATTCCAATACTATATAAACTATTTGAAAAAACAGGGAAAGAAGGTGTACTACCAAATTCCTTTTATGATACAGATATGGTGCTGATAGCTACACCAGGTAGAGTGAAAACAGAGAAAGAAAACTATAGACCAATTTCCCTAATGAATATTGATGCACAAATCTTAAATTAAATATTAGCAATGAGATTACAGAAAGTCATCCCCAAGATAATATACTATGACCAAGTAGGATTTATACCAGGAATGCAGGGCTGGTTCAATATTAGGAAACTATCAGCATAATCAATTATATTAATAACCAAACTAACAAAAATCATATGATTATCTCAATAAATGCAGAAAAAGCATTTGATAAAATCCAACACCCATTCCTATTAAAAACACTAGAGATTATAGGAATAAATGGGTTTTTCCTTAAAATGATCAATAGCATCTATTTAAAACCATTAGCAAGCATCATATGTAATGGAAACAAACTAGAACCATTGCCAATAAGATCAGGAGTGAAACAAAGCTGCTCACTGTCACCATTACTATTCAATATTGTATTAGAAATGTTAGCTTTGGCAGTAAGAAAAGAAAAAGAGATAAAAGGAATTAGAGTAGGTAATGAAGAAACCAAATTATCACTCTTTGCAGATGATGTGATGGTATACTTAGAGAACCCTAGAGACTCAACTAAAAAACTACTAGAAACAATTTACAACTTTAGCAAAGTTGCAGGATACAAAATAAATCCCATAAATCAGCAGCATTTTTATACATCAATAACAAAATCCAACAGCAAGAAATACAAAAAGAAATTCCATTAAAAATAACTGTTGATAGTATAAAATATTTGGGAATCTATCTGCCAAGGGAAAGTCAGGAACTATACGAACTAAACTATAAAACACTTTCCACACAAATAAAGTCAGATCTAATCAGTTGGAAAAATATCAAGTGCTCATGGGCAGGCCGAGTGAATATAATAAAAATGGCAATACTACCAAAATTATTTTACTTATTTAGTGCCATACCAATCAAACTCCCAAAAAATTACTTTGCAGATCTAGAAAAAATAGTAGCAAAGTTCATTTGGAAGAACAAAAGGTCAAGGATTTCAAGGGGATTAATGAAAAAAAAGGCAGATGAAGGTGGCCTTGCTGTACCAGATCTAAAACTATATTATAAAGCAGCGGTCATCAAAACCGTTTGGTACTGGCTAAGAAATAGAGCAGTCTATCAGTGGCACAGGATAGGATATCAGGAAAACCTAGGCATTAACCTTAACAATCTAGTGTTCAATAAGCCCAAAGACCCCAGCTTTTGGGATAAATACTCTCTATTTGGCAAAAACTGCTGGGAAAATTGGAAACTAGTGTGGAAGAAATTAGGGCTTGACCCATACCTAACACCACATACCAAGATAAGATCTAAATGGGTTCATGATCTAGATATAAAGAGGGACTTTGTAAGCAAGTTAGAGGAATGTAATATAGTTTATCTCTCAGACTTGTGGAGATGGAATAAATTTATGTCCAAAGAAGACCTGGAACTCCTAATTGAACACCAGATGTTTAATTTTGATTATATTAAGTTAAAAAGTTTCTGTACAAACAAAACAAATGCAGACAAGATTAGGAGGGAAGCATCAAATTGGGAAATCATCTTTACATTTAATGGTTCTGATAAAGGCCTCATTTCTAAAATATATAGAGAATTGTCTCATATATAAGAATTCAAGCCACTCTTCAATAGATAAGTGGTCAAGGGATATGAACAGACAATTTTCAGATGATGAAATTAAAACCATCTCTAGTCATATGAAAAGTTGCTCCAAATCACTATTGATCAGAGAAATGCAAATTAAGACAACTCTGAGGTACCACTACACACCTGTCAGATTGGCTAAAATGACAGGAAAAGATAACGATGAATGTTGGAGGGGATGTGGGAAAACTGGGACACTGATACATTGTTGGTGGAGCTGTGAACGGATCCAGCCATTCTGGAGAGCAATTTGGAACCATGCTCAAAAAGTTGTCAAACTGTGCATACCCTTTGACCCAGCAGTGTTTCTACTGGGCCTATATCCCAAAGAGATCTTAGAGGAGGGAAAGGGCCCCACATGTGCAAGAATATTTGTGGCAGCCCTTTTTGTAGTGGCTAGAAACTGGAAACTGAAGGGATACCCATCAATTGGAGAATGGCTGAAGAAATTATGTTATGAATGTCATGGAATATTATTGTTCTGTAAGAAACGACCAGCAGGATGATTTCAGAGAGGCCTGGAGAGACTTGCATGAACTGATGCTAAGTGAAATCAGCAGAGCCAGGAGATCATTATACACAGCAACAAGACTATATGATGATCAATTCTGATGGACATGGCTCTCTGAAACAATGAAATGTTTCAAACCAGTTCCAATTGTTCAGTGATGAAGAAAGCTATATACACTCAGAGAGAGGGATATGAATGTGGACCACAATGTAACATTTTCTTTCTTTTTTTTTTTATTAAAGCTTTTTATTTGTATAACATATGTATGGGTAGTTCCCCAGCATTGATCTTTACAAAGCTTTCCATTACAAACTTTACCCCCAGTCCCCTCCCCTCCCCTCCCCTAGATAGCAGGAAGTCCATTACATGTTAATAATGCACAACATAACATTTTCATGCTCTCTATTGATGTCTGCTTGCATTATGTTTCCCTTCTTAGATTTTTTTCTTGTGGATCTGATTTTTCTTGTACAGCAAGAAAACTATATAAATATGTATAACATATTCATTTGTCACGTATTTTAATATAATTAATATGTATTAGAGTTCCTGCCATCTAGGGGAGGGGTTGGGGGAAAGGAGGGAAAAATGTGTAACAGAAAGCTTTGCAAGGGTCAATGTTGAAAAATTACTCATGCATATGTTTTGCAAATAAAAAGCTTTAATAAAAAAATGTGAGGTAAAAAAAGAATTGAATATTGGAATTACAGTATTCTAAGGAAAGAAAAAAAAGATACAGACAGAATAAATTGGAGATAATCTGCAGAGAAAAAGCACAAGTATAATGCAGCATGTAGGAACTTAATGTTTGAGTTTAGCTGAATGTGCTCTCTTCATATAGTGGTCTATAGGTGGTACAATGGGTAGAGAATTGGGCCTGGAGTCAGGAAGGCTCATCTTCCTGAGCTCAAATCTGGCCTCAGATCCTGGGCAAGTCACTTAACCTATTTGCCTCAGTTTCAACATTTGTAAAATGAGCTGGATAAGGAAATGGTAAGCCACTCTAGTAGCCATGCCAAGAAAATCCCAAATGGGGTCACAAAGGGTCAGACACAACTGAAAACAACTGAACACTGATAAAATTTGAGTGAAAAAATAATAATGAATATCTAGTGCATGGAGTCAACTGGAGACCTGAAGGGGTAGGAAACTGAAGAATTGGAGGGAAATTCAGGTATCTTTTATTTATTAAAGGCATGAAAGACCTTTATGCTCTCTGCCTTAATATAACTGTAAGGATGTATTAAAAGCTACAGTATAGATAGTATATATAGCATACTGAAGTGCTATTTTACTTTGCATGATTAACACCATAAAGAAGATTGCATATTTTTGTACCTCTGTGTCAAAATGGAGACATGTACTGTGCTTAGAGAACAAAAGTTTAATCTAAAATATCTCAATAACTATGCTCATTCATTTTAAAGTGAGAGGCTGTGTCAGCAGTCATGAGTTATCTTCCCAGAGTCTGCCATGAATAAACTGTGTGACCTGGGACAAATCACTTTACTATCTGAATATCAGTTTTCTCTCCTGGAAAATGAAGGGGTTGAAACAGATGATTTTCAAAATTCCTTGTATCTCTGACATAGTATTTACTTTTTGAAGCCAAACTCCTTCTTTTATTCTTTTTCTATGTCTCAGATTTTTTTTCTCTATTCCCTTTGTCTTTTCTCTCTTCTCCTTTCATTTTTATTACTTCCCATGATGATCATTTTGTTTAGAATATTTGTAATTTCATACAAAATTAGGATATCTATTTTTCTTTTATGGTTTTAGAAAGATTATGAATATAAAATACTGGACGATGAGGTCCTCTTGAAGTAAACTGCCAAGCATTCAAACTTCACTTCAGAGGAAAAAATTCTGAAAGGGTGGTCATGTAGGTCAGAAGAAGCTGTATAAGGACATTCTCAAAGTCTCTCTAAAGAACTTTAGAATCAGTTGTGAGACATGGGAGACCCTGACACAGACTTCCCAGCATGGTGTGCAAAGCAGAATAAAAGTAACATAAGGAAAACATAAAATGTGCAAATCTACAGACATCGCTACCCCAAATGTTCTAATAGTACTCGCCTAGGCTCTACTGTAGTAGAGCCTTCCAAGCTTATATTGAACTGATCTAATTATAGTCAAATACATTGTACTCTGATCCCAAGACCATGATGTCATTGACTCTCTCCAAGTACAAAGGATGAACAACCACAACCACAAAGGCCACACAGTACAGAAGAAAATCTTATCCTTCTGGGATGAAAAGTCAATAAAATGGTCCTACCCTTTAATCCAAAGATTCCAAAACAAATAAACAAGCACTTGTTAAATACCTACTATGTGTCACTTAGTGTGCTGAAAACTAGGGATATAAAGAAAAATAAATGGCAGTCCCAGCTGTCAAGGAGCTCAAAGTTTAATGGAGGAAACAACATGCAAAAAAATTATGCATGGACAAGATACAGTTACTTAGCTAACTGTGACAGAATAAATTAGAGATAATCTCAGAAGAAAAGTATTAAGGTTAAGTAACCTTAAGTAATCTCTTTATCCCAGGAAAGGCTTCTCAGGACCTCAGTTGAGACTTGAAGGAAGCCTAGAGATCTAGGAAGTAGAAATGAGGGAGTGAACTCCAGTTATTAGGGACAGCTGAGGAAAATGTTGGAATTAGAGGTGGAGTATCTCTTTCCTTTATAATATTGTGCTTCAATTTTTTCATATTGGTTCCTAGCTTGATATAATATCATAGATTCAAATAGTTTGAAGTACTATTTCACCAATCAAAAACAATAGTTAAACTCCATGTTTTTAATAGTCATATAACTACTAACAATAACAATAGCAGATAAAACAAACAAACAAAAAAAAAAAAAAACCCTTCTTGGGTTCTACCTTGTAGAACATTTTTCTTAACAGGAAGTTTGAGTTTGAAATAAGCTGAATACTATAATAATGACAAAATACATTAGATATTTCAGGGAAGCGATGACAATAGGTAAAAATCAAGAGTGGTTTTCTTCCAGTAATTTCATGTTAAAAACAGAGTTTGTATAGGTATTTTTCTTTTCTCTTTTCTGTCTGTCTGTAGCAATATAGGTCTAAATATGAGATGAGTATTAGGAAAAACAGTCATGGGAATATGAGAGGATCAAGGACACTTGAATATTGCCCAGAAATATTTGAAAAGACTATTTATGTTTCCTGCTCAAGTTATATGTATATATTCTAGCTACCTTCAGCCCACTAAATATAATTCTTGAATAGCCTCACATAATCTAAAGGAGCAAGGGATTCTGAACTTACACACATACACACACTACACAGACCCATACAACTGAAATGTGGAGAATAAAGAATATTTTGAATATTTTTTTGTTGGTAATGGTATTTTGTTTTGGAAAGACAATTGTAGAATAATCAATTTTCTTGTGTCTCAAGATGCACCATGCACTTTGGAATGATTTGTATCTTTCTTGATAGGGTTTCCTAGGGAAGAGTGCTTGAGAAACAAGATTCTGTGGATTTGTTTGACCCTAT
This sequence comes from Myrmecobius fasciatus, assembly GCA_023553655.1. NCBI lineage: Eukaryota > Metazoa > Chordata > Mammalia > Dasyuromorphia > Myrmecobiidae > Myrmecobius > Myrmecobius fasciatus. Next base: position 493,871 of record JAJPUD010000451.1, on the reverse strand, counting down.
AAATTAGAATTTTACTGCTGCTGACTGAGATAGTCTGAAATTTTGAAGTGGAAGTATAATTTATTTGTGTAATTTTCCAGTATTTTGAATCTTTCTTATAGCAAAATATGAAACAGGGAAACATAAAAAATTCTACTTCTATTACTTTAAGTGACTATTATTACAAGCTGAAGTTTGGCTGAGGCTTTACTCGATTTTTTTCAATAGCAATAGTCTCAAATGAGACTTTGAAGTAAATGTAGTATCCTTCTGGGAATATCTCCACCCAGCTTTAAGACTCAAAGATTTGAAGATTGCATCCTCAGGGATGCAACTATTCCCAGGTTCAAAGATTCTTTGAATCTATACAAGTAAAACCATAGCTTATGAGCGTCAGTCAGAGTGCTTTACCTTTAATAGTTAGCCAGTAGCTACAATTAGCTCAAAGTAAAAGCATTTACCAAGATGACAGAATAAGTACAGTAGCTATAAAACATTCTTCCTATAAACCTGGAATATATTCTCCCACGTAGTGCATCAGTGGAAAGACTGAGCACAAAGTAAGTATATTGGTAGAGAAGGATTCAAAGTAAGGAATCCATGTGACCAAAGCAACCATTCCTCTGTCATTGCAGGTCCCCCAAATAACCTTTCTTTGCAGCACCCTGCAGCACTGTGCACTGATGGGTATATTGTTTTTGCAGGGAAAATTGCTCATCTGAGTTCCTTGGGTTAGCTCCTCTCTTCAACTCAGTTCTCAACTACCAGAGCTAGTTTTTTCTGGAATCCATCAGTGGCTCTTTTCTTCACTACCAGGATTCATACTCCCCAACTTCTCTATGCTCAGTGTCTAAGATTTCTCCATCTCTGTTTCCTGATGAATGTGGTATCCCCATACAGAATCTAGTAAAGGCAAGGAGTCACATTCTATGAATCACAAGAGGTATTTCATTCTTTGGCCAGCCAATAACTAATTCTCCTTCAATTTTATTGGGGAAACATGTTTTATAAAGAGTTGCTGGGGTGTAGAAACAATTTTTCACTTAATTTGATATGTTAATTTTTGGTACCTCTGCTCCATTTGTGTGTGTGTGTGTGTGTGTGTGTGTTTACATTAAATGAGCTGAAGAAGGGAGGAGAGGGGACTAACTCTTCCCTCTCTACTACACATGGTATAATCTGCACTTCTTACTGGAGTTCTTTGTATACCTCAAAAGAAGCTCAATAACTACCTTTTAATTAAGTGGAGAGCATTATATAGAACAAGGAGAAGTGGATATGGATTCATTCAGGTTTAAAACTCATTAAACATAGGGCAGATTTAATGGGAATGAAGTGCTTACCATCAAATATAGAAAGAAATTGGGGACATTTGAGTATATGGGATTTCAAGAAATTTACATTCTATCTGAGTAATCTTTAGGAAATAATAATAGCACCTGGACCCAAGTGAGTCTCAAAAGAGATCCTGGACAAAACAGAACTTTCCAAACCTTGAGATACTATTCCCATTTTCTACCTCTTCTTAAACTCTGAATAATACCAGTCAGTCAGTCAATAAGCTTTTTAAGTCCCTAATGTAGGTCAGGCACTATACTAAGTGCTAGGGATACAAAGAAAAGTAAAAGATAGTCCCTGACCTCAAGGAACTCACAGCCTAATGCTGGAAACAACATGCAAACAACTAAGTACAACAAGCTATTTAAAAATTGAATTGGAATTAACAAAGAAAGGACATTAGAATTAAGCATTAAGCAGGATTAGGAAAGTCTTCTTTTACAAGGTGGGATTTTAGCTGAGACTTGAAGGGAAGCCAGGAAAAGGACATTCCATGCATGGGAGACAAAAATGCCTAGAGTTGGAAGATATAATGTTTTGTGTGAGAAACAGAAAGGAGACCAGTTAGTCACTGGATTTCCTACCTTCAGAGTACCTGCAAGGAATGAGGCAACTGGAAAGGAGGAGAAGGGGACAGGTTATGAAGGGTTTTAAACATCAATCAGAGAATTTTATGTTTGAATATGAAAATAAAAGGGAGTCACTGAAGTTTTTTGGGTAGGGGAGATGACAGTCAGACCTGAGCTTTAGGAAACTCACTAGGCAACTGAGTGGAGATTGGATTGGACTGGGGCAATACTTGATCCCTGAAGTATTATGAAGGAAGAAAAAGACTGAGAACAGAGTCAATCTGTACCTCTAAAGTTTCAAGTGACTCTTCCTATGTCTTACCAATGAATGTTGAAATCACTGTGTGAGAAAAAATGACATTACCAATTGGGTTGATGTTATGATTAAAAGTAGTTGTATATTTTTGAAAAAGGAATAGTATAAAATATAGGGAATTCATGGGTCTGTTTTGTTCAGCATAATAAACAGGTTACGTAGGTTTTTGAAACAAGTTTTATGAAACAACAACCCTTCCCTCCCTTTAAATAAAAAACAAGATACTGTAATACATCTGTTAGTGGCATTGATTTCTTACCTCTACCTCTGTCACTTTGTCTGGATGAACTTAGGTAATTTGAGAAAAGAGATGGAGAAGCATTTTACCAGCTAAGCAGATTTCCTGGAAATGCAAAGAATATTATCAATCTATAGATGATCTTAATTATTCCAATGCTGATTGGAATAACTATAAAAAAGGAACATGTTCTAAAAAAGGCAGAATTGATTTCTTAGGCCATCATTTTTTCAATGGTCCAAAAATATTATGATCTAAACCAGGAAATGAGCCAACAGTGATCTGAAGTAGCTGAGGTTTGAATCTATTGATTCAACTGCTATTAGAAGAAGTCATGAGTCCTATCATGATTTTAAGAAAGTAGTTTTTATATGTATGAGTATGTAATGTTTTCAAGATTGAAGGAGAGGTCATAGACTTTTCTACAATGAACAGAGTAAAGAGTAGATTTGGCACTGAAGAGTTTATTGGATCAATACTTAAGTAATATGCGTTGCTTAACTAAAACAATACCTGCCAAATACCTCTTTCATTTGGTATATCATAGATTCACAGATGTATCCTCATAATGTCACATGAAGCTCACTGCACATGAAGTAAGATCAATATCTTTCTGAGACTTTGTCTCCTCAACTGTAAAAATTAGTGGGGTGATTAGATCATCTCTAAAGTTCCTTCTAGGTCTAATTTTTCATGGTTTTTCTGAAAGCTAAAATTCAAAAATTGTTCTTTATAAAGCACCATAAATACCAATTATATTAAAATCAAATAAGCATTCATCTTACTTTAGTTTGACATTTGAAAGGTAATGCCCATGAAATTTTCTTTTTAGAATTACAATCCCGTTTACCATCCCCATAATCCCATTTCAGACCATGATTATGTAGTACCCTCTCTGGGGCCACTTTTTAAATAATCATTTTCATTGACAGGTTGGGACCCCAAAGGGTGCCTAACTACTATTCCCCTTGGTATTCTGGGGGGGGGGGGGCGGTAAAACGGAAATGTTTCTACCACCATTACTCATCAGTATTCACTGATGTATCATTCCTTACAATCTGGTCAACTAGTTGATTACACTGGCTTTTTAGAGATGGATTAACTGAAAATGTACTTTTGGTATAAAACATTTCTTCTAAACTATGAGACATATTCTTTCTTTGATATACAAGGTCCCTGGGGAGAATGGGGCTCAATTATATGATACAATGATAGTGAGAAAACTGAATGAAGAATACATGTGGCCAAACAATAACTCTTACCTCCTGGCCCTAGAAGACCTTTTCTCTCTGTGGAGTCTGTGTGAAATTCCCAATAGGTTAGTCAGTCAATAAATATTTATATTATTATTATATTAAGTAATATTTATGATAATAGTATATCTTAATTATAATATTTAATTATAATATAATAATCTTATTATATTATAACTTTAGGCTGGGTAGGTCATTGTTTTCCTGGACCAGGTTGATCTGAATAGGTCATTGGGCCTGGCCACTTCACTGCTGCTGGCTTTTTCTCTCTCTGTCTTCTGTTTGGGAGATGGGAAGGGAAAGATGCTAGGCTTAGCTGCTGGTGATCATCCTGCAATCTCTCCACACCTTATCATACCCATATGATAGTTCACTCTCCATGTTACTCTCATAATGCTGCTCATTTACCTTCTGACTTCTGTATCAGCAGACTAACCAGCCTGCTGGATTCTGTTGCCAACTTTAGTCACTGGTGGTGGGACCTCTGAAGGTTCTTGAACTTACCATGTAGTCTGGATACATTTTTCTCAGAGCATTATTGGTTTTTTTTTTTGTTTGTTTTGTTTTGTTTTGTTTTTGTTTTTTGTTTTTTTTACTTTAGATCAGGAAAGAATAACTACAATAAAAACAGAAGACCACATGCTTCCTGACACATGATGTCTGGGAAGAAGAATTCAGCTAACTGGCTTTCCTTATCCACAGCTTAAAGTAATCCTCACTCAAAGCTGCTAAGGAAAGAGATTGAGAACTGAATGGGTCACATATCTTGTGACCCATTTCTGCTTCAAGAACTCTTGAGACATAAGTTTTTCTGGTTCTGAAGACAATTACAAGATTTTTCATGATCACACAGTACTCACCTCTGAATCATTACTGGCTAGAAATCAGTTTCTTAAAGTTTCTAGGTGGCTGGATTAGAAACAGGCAGAAAATATTTGGGCAAGCTTTCATCCATGCTACAATAATAACAAAACTCTTTAGTCCTACCACTTTTTTTTTTCTTTAAGGTCCTCTACAATTTCTCTATACTAATGAAATCATAGGTCTAATCTTTAGCTCTACCCCCAGCCAAAAAAAAAAGTGGTCAAGATCAAAAGTCAAATTCTTCTGCAAGAGAAAAAATAGGTCAGTGAGTAATATTTTGTATCATGAAAAATTTAACACATCAAGAATTACTTAACTGAATTAAATAAAAAGATAATATCTCTTCTTCCATATATATGCATGTGTATGCATTATATATGTACATGCACATATAAATTCTAAGGAATAAATCTAATATGTTCATACATACATATACTTGTATGTATATAACACATATGTACACATGTGTGAGGGGGTGTATAAGCTATATATACACCCACACATATATATTTTCTAGGAATATGAACCACCATCTAAAGAATGATACTCTCCAATTAACCTCAATAGTATTTTCTCTATCAATATTAGAATTGTCTAATTATATGTTTTCATTGCACTACAGGATTATCCTCTACAATTCTTCAGGTATTTTGCAATTTTTTTTGTCAGTAAGTTTGGATACTTTTTGTCTCATTTTGTAAAAAATAGCTTTTGTGTTTTCTTTTTTCCTCCAAATTTTATAGTTTTATCCAAAATATATGTAAAAACAATTTTAACCTCTCTCTCTTTTTTTTTTTTTAACAATTTTGAGTTCCAAATTCTTTCTTGTCCTCTCTCCTCCCCTATAATTAAGAAGGCAAGAAACTTGATAAAGATTATACATGTGCAGTCATGTAAAATATATTTTCATATTAATCATGTTGTGAAAGAAAATACAGACAAAAAAAGAAAAGAAAAGAAAAAGAAAAACCCCAAATACAAGGAGAATAAAATAAAATAATAATATACTTCAATGTGCATTCAGAATTCATCAGTTCTTTCTCTAGAGGTGGATATCATTTTTCATCATAGGCTTTTGTGTTTTCTGAAAGCAGTTCCATCATTTTCCATTAGCTTCACTTAACTTTCATTCTGATGTATTTATTAATTGAACATTAAAGATTATTTGTCAAATGCTTTCCTGATTTAATGCCATCTAGAAATTAAGAATTAAGAGATATGAACTTTTACCTGTTTTTCTTAACAAAATATAGGTCAATTATACTTAACGGGAAAATGTATGGTCACCTACCTTCCCATGGTAGGTTACAGGCTTTAAATACCCACCCAATAATATC
>JAJPUD010000451.1:458205-486843 GCA_023553655.1 Myrmecobius fasciatus | reverse complement strand
CTTTCTTTCTTTCTTTCTTTCTTTCTTTCTTTCTTTCTTTCTTTCTTCTTTCCTTCCTTCTTGCCTGCCTGCCTTCCTTCCTTCCTTTTTTTTTTTTTTTTTAAAGAGAGGAGGCAGATTACTAGGAGAGCCTTGGGATCAGAACAATGAGTCTGCTTCTCCAAAATGGTCTCATGCCAAATCCTATCCACATAGTATCTTTCCTTCCCAACAATATAGTTCTGTCTACTGTTTCTGTCTTTAAAGGCTTTACTAGATAGAATATACTCCTTCCTTACCTTCACTTCAAAGAACTCATTTTAAAATAGATCAATTCCTCATGAAGCTTTTTGATCCTCTGACTTCTAGTTCTCTAACCTGTTTTGATTTTGGGTTTATTTGTATACATTTATTTTGCATATTCATGCATAAATATGTGTATGTAGGGTTGTGCTAGTATATGTTTAATAACCACTTCTCAAAAAAAGATACACTTTTAAGTGTAATCTTCATTATTATTTTCTGTTACTTTTTTTAAGACTAGATAATCAACAAAACAATAATCAAATCTTGATTTGAAGCATTTGATGCTATTTAGGAGATAAATACTCACAGTGAAAATTTAACAATTGGGTCTCCACTGGAGACTTGGCTTTTACATACTTTTCTTCATGTCCATACATAAATATGTATTTATATTCACATTGACATATCTTGTATCCTGAATTAAAAGATTAGGCAATCACTTTATTTTATGTCTGTTTCCATAACACCTAGAACAATGTCTGGCACCCAGTAGTTGCTTAATAAATGCTTAGTTATTGATCAGGTTTACCAATGGACAATTACTAAGATTTTTTTTTTTTTTTTTTTAGCGCTAAGATTTCATGACAATGTGAAACTTCTAAAAACTTGGGTATTATGTAAATTCTAAGCCAAATGTTAAGAATTTATCTTTATTCTGTTCTTTTTGTTATTCCACTCCAAAAAGGGTACTTACTAGGTAGTTTTTCCTTCTATTTCCAATATTACCTTACTTATAACATTCACATCTCTGTTTTCTGGTTATAGTGATGTAGTTGTACTTGAGAAGGTATAATCTACAATTCTTTTTTTTTAAAAGAATAACTATCTTTGGTCAAATTATGCAATTTGTCCTTTAATATTAACCTATATGGTATTAAAAAGTTTTAGATATGTTAGGGGTCCTTAGAAATAATGGTATCCAATCCCAGTAGTTTATAGATTAAGATTCTGAAGCAGAGAGATGTAACCTGACTTTCCAAAGGTGACAAAACTAGTTATTGGCACATATACATTTAACTTTATCTTTCTAGTTGAGGGAAAATGGGTAATTAAAACTCAAAACACCTGATAAAATTGAATTTTTATTTTTGATTTAATGACAACTTTCTCCACTAGATTTATCTTGATTGGGTTTTGCTTAACTGATTACTAAAGTTAGTTTTGCATTGCCTAAATATATACCAAGGGAAGGTGGGTGTGTAGGGAGGTGCTGCAGAAAGGAGATAATTTAGGAATGGGCTAAAGACTGAAGAAATTTGCTATGGGGAAAAGATAACCCACCAAATGGATTATTGAAATTGTCTACTTGTGGATAATTCCAAGGCAGGATTTTTTGGTGTGGTACCCTGAAAATAGTTTATTCATTTAAAAAAAAAAAGACCTAGTGATCATCTGCTATGTACAAGGCCACTGTACTAAATACTAATAAATGTTGATGTTTGGTTAGAAAGATAAAAGTAAGTTGTGACAAAAGTTCTCTAATATTTCATGTCTGGATCAGAGAAGACTTAGTTTTGGATCATCCCTGGGCTCAATTTATGGCCGAATTGAACCCAGATAACCCACAACTGGGTTCATTTGGGTCCTACATCAAATCAGGACCCTGGGCCTTTAACTCTTATTGGCTTTGGAATCATGAATCTCTCTTTTTTTTAGAGGTGAACTAAGAGGTGACATGCTCTTTATGACTGGAGTCACTGAAATCTATTGTCACTTAAAAGTGTTATTAGTGCCTATGGGATTGGAGGGGCTCAGTCATAACATTTGTGATGTAATAAATATGGAACTAGAGTGGGGTGTAGAAGAAGTGAGGATTCCAGTTCTGGGTAAGTCTGTCTTTCTAGAGGTCTACCCTCACTTCTACACTTTCCCCTTCATTTACCATCTTGCACACCCACATTCTCTCCTTTCCTAGTATCAAGGTCTACCCATCCTTCAAAACTCAAATCACATCCCATCTCCTCCAAGAAGTCTTTTCTTTACTCTTCTCAACTTCTGCTGGTTTTTCACTCCTTTAAAAATCTTATAGCACTTAATGTCCATATTTTTCATGGCAGTAATTATGAAATCCCCCTCTCATTTATATTTTGTTGGGGGTTTGGGGGGAATATGATTATCATTTAATTTAAATGTTTTACTCTCCTTTAAGTATCTGAAGGCTTCATGTGTTGATATGAACAAATTTTTAGCTTAAACTACATCCACGGTTTTCTTTTTGTTTTTGGTTTAGGAAAACAATGATTTAGACTAACTGGGGATTGGAGGAAAACCAATACGAATACAAAGAGAAGGAAGTTCAGTATAATGTAACTTTTTGCCTAACCACCTCTAATAACTTGAGCAGCCCATTTCATTCCCCCGGACCTTCATTTCCTAATCTATGATTTGTAAATAAGAGGATATTTTTTAACCTAGACTTTTCCCCGGGGGTGGGGACGGATTCAGAGGTATGAGACTTGTTCAAACCCCTCATTTATCTCACAGCTCTCCAAGGTCCCTTTCAAGTAGCTGTAAAAGTGCAGACATTTCTTGGGGAGAGAGGTTTTGTTTTGTTTTATTTACTTATTTATTTTTGGTACGGAGGACCCGGCACAAAAGATTAGAATTCAGTTAGAAAATTCTTTTGAAAGATTAGTTCAGCTTTCCTGATCAATGCATGAGGAACACGAGACCAGAGAGAAGTGTATTTTCCCAAGGTCACCCCAGGCAGGTACTAAGCTGCCAAGCTGGGATGGGAACCTAGGACACTTGACTCCACAATCTTGGCAGCTCACCAGACTACCTAGTTTAAAAAAAAAAAAAGTGCTTTTTAAATATTTAGTTATTTCACTTAATTCGATCTCCGCCTTGTCATGAAACTCTTTTCCTTTCTCCTTCGGTGTATTTGGAAAGTTTCTGAAAATGCATCTATTTGCACAGAATCTTTTCGGCCAATTCAGCTCCCGGCGGACCCTGGGTAAGACCTAAGTGTTCCCCGGAGGAGCCAGGGACCACCGCCAAGCTAAAGATGGGGAAGGAGGGAATCGTTTGTTTACATATTTTTTAAAATAACGTGCTGACCCACTTTCACTGGGTCCTTCCAACTGGCTCCTTCTTTCAAAACCTACTCCAGTGGGGGGGGGGGCGGCAAGCTGGCACAGGGTGCTCCCTCTGCGGACGAGAGAGGGAACACCCGGGGAGCAGGGAGTTGGAGGAGGGACCGTGCGGAGCGAGGGAACGCAATCTCCGGGAGGTGAGGAAGGTGTCCCTCCTGCGCGCACGCGTGGAAAGGGGGCGGGTCCCTAGCGACGCTAGGGGAACGAGCCCGTTCTTCGGGGCTTCCGACGCAGCGTGCCGCTCGTCCAATGAGCGCGGGCGGGAGGGACGTTACCCGTCCCGCGCCCTCCCCCTCTCCTCCCTCCGTCCGCCCCCGCCACGGCCACCCCCACCACCAGCCGGGGGAGACGAAAGAGAGACACGGGCCGAGGCCAGGGCTCGACCGCCGGGGCTCGGGCCTGAAGAAGAGGCCGGGGGAACTGATCTCCCCGACCCCACTACGCCGCCCGATGTCCACAAGATGGAGGCAGCGGGGGCGGCGGCGGCGTGAAGGAGGCGGCGGTGTCCGGGTCCGGGCCGGAGCAGGTGCCTCGGCGACTGCGGCGGGATGGAGCTGCTAATGGTCATCGCATTGTCGGCCCTCGTCGGCTGCTTCCTCACGCTCCTCGCCCAGTTCCTCCTGATCTATCACAGAAAGGCCCCGAAGACGTTCCCGCTGTCCGCCGCCGACTGGGGGGTGTCCTACGTCACCCCGGTGCCAGGCCTTCTCCTCGGCGACTACCTCTATGGCGCCTCGGGCCGGTCGTCGAAGTCTTCTGAGCGCGGCGGCAGCGGCGGTGGGCACCCGGTGGAGACGCGCTCCGTGGAGACCTGCTACTTCCTCAACGCGATCATGCTGTTCCTGTTCCGGGAGGTGCGGGACACGACCATGGCCAGGCGCTGGATCACCAAGAAGATCAGGGTGGAGTTCGAGGAGCTGTTGCAGAGCAAGACGGCCGGCCGGCTGCTGGAGGGCTTGGGCCTGCGAGAGGTGTCTCTAGGCCAGGCCGTGCCCCTCATCAAGATGGTTCGCCTCCTGCAGCCCGTGGTGCCCTCATTCGCCTGCGAGCCGGAGGGTGCAGATAGCGCAGAGGACCCTCCGGCCGCCAGCCCAGAGGAGCTTATCTTCGAGGTGGACGTGGAGTACAACGGAGGCTTCCACCTGGCCATAGACGTGGACCTGGTTTTCGGCAAGTCCGCCTACCTGTTTGTCAAGTTGTCCCACATGTCGGGGAGGTTGCGGCTCGTCTTCACCCGTTTGCCCTTCACCCATTGGGCCTTCTCGTTCGTGGAGGACCCGGTAATGGACTTAGAGGTACACTCCCAGTTCGAAGGGCACCCCATGCCGCAGCTCACCTCCATCATCGTCAACCAGCTCAAGAAGGTCCTGAAGCGCAAGCACACCCTACCCAACTACAAGATCAGGTGAGAAAGGGCTAGACCGCGGGGCAGGAGGCAGGGCTGCCCGAAGGCACTGAAGCTGGAAGGGCATGTTGGCACGGGCGGTGTTATGTGTGGGATGGGCACTGGAGCTGTCCCGGTGCCACAGGAGTTAGCTCTGCCTCAGCCCAGCAACTATTCTGCATTGAGGGCAGCAGCAGCACCAGCTTCTGCGTCACCTCATTTTGGCCACTTTGGGAAATTGTACTAGGATTAGATTCCGGGTGTGAAAGACTTTGTGTAAGCAAGCACTGGATAACCAACTTGTCCCCAAAGTGTATTTTGTAACAGCGTTTGAAACCAGCTTTGCTTCCATTTGTGGAAAGTAGTGTAGACAGTTACAGTTAGGGACGCAATTTCTTCACCCGCCCCCAATCCAAATGAATAACTTTGTAATCATATATCTCTGGTGTAGCTACTCCCTAACACATGTGGGACACCATCCTTAACTCCCCAAGAGCTTATTCTCTGTGGCTGTAGTATATTATCTACAAATATAATACTGGAGCCAGTATGCAAGTAACCTTACCTTTGTACAATGACTTAACTTTTCAAAGCACTTTTCCAGTTGTTGCCTCATTTTATATGCAGTAAAATCCTTGATTTCAATTTTTTTCTCATTCATGGCCTTTTCTATTACTGAATTTGTAGGGGAAAACAAGGGGTTTAAATGCATGCCCCTTAAGTTTACTCTGGGAAGATTAGCTTTATTGGGTGGAATTTGAAGAGACTTTTGATTTCATGTTATTACTTTAAAGTCACTTCTAAAGTTTGTTTTTATCCCCAACACTTGAGCTTTGTATATAATTTTTAAAAATTATAGCATAGAATGCTAAAATAATGCCATAATAACATGTATTATAGGATCTTGTGCAGTCTGTTCTCTGGCTAACATCATCCCTCTTAGCTCCTTCCAGAAATATATACTACCCTTTGTCTCCCATGTTGTTGTCCAGTCAAGTTCAACTCTTAGTGACCCTATTTTGGGTTTTTTTTGGCAAAGTACTCTAGTAGTTTACCATTTTCTTCTCTCCCTCATTTTATTGATGAGTAAACTGAGGCAAACAGGCTTAAGTGATTTGTCTACAATCATACAACTAGTTTTTGAGGTAGGATTTGAACTCAGGTCTTCTTGACTTTGGGTAGGATGTTTTATCCACTAAATCACCTAGCTGCTCTTTAACCCATATTACATTGTTTTTAATAAACTGAACATCAAGGTAATGAAAATATAGTCAAATCTCTATCATCTGTACTATTTAAAGGAACAGAGACACAGGTAATGAACTTATTTTGGAGCTTTGGGATCTTTTAATTTGCAATTGTATTTTGTTCTTATATTAATTTTTTTCATTTCTAGAATATATTCATTGAAATTAAATTGAAAACATGAAAGTATAACAGGTGGAATATAATTAGGATTAAAGATTTAAGGAGAATTTGTTGTTTTATTCTGTATTAGCAGAGTTATATCATATTGCACCCCTAAAGTAGAATAAGTTGTAATAGGTGATCCCCATATGGTCCCTTTTCAGCTCTTATGGACTTTGTAGGAATCTAATTCTTTAAAAATTCTGTTCTTCAAAATTTTATTCTTTAAGTCAAATTACTAATCAGTTTTTTATTGTTGTTTAAAAATAAGATCTTTATCATGGAAAGTTGTAGCTTCTGAGAATATAAGCAAGATTTTGACAGTTTCAAACTGCATAGCTAATATGATGGAATCAAGATTGGAGATATAATTTTAACATAATTAACATGTATTAGACTACCTGCCATCTAGGGGAGGGGATGGGGGAAAGGAGAGAACAATTTGGAACAGAAGGCTTTGCAAAGGTCAATGTTGAAAAATTACCCATGCATATGTTTTGCAAATTAAAAGCCTTAATTAAAAAAAAAATTAGAGATAGAGATTTGGGAGGGACCCTTGGGGCCATCTATTAAGCCTTCTTCCCCATTTACAATTGAGTAAACTGAGGCCCAGGGAAGTTAATTTGTCCCAGATTTGGTTCTTAATTTTCTGGCTTCTCCCTCTTACCCTTGAGTTGAGACTCAGTTTTGTCTTTTTTAAAATGAAAAGCTAGATTAACTCTGAGTTTCCTTCCACCTTTCAAATCCCTACTATCCTAAAAAGCAAGTTTTACTCTCCTCCTCCTTCCCCCACTCATATTAGTAGACAAATTTTAATTTAAGGTAAATAAAGATTGCCTAACTGGACCATTGGTTTTTTTTTGTTTTTTTTTTATTCTTTTCAAAATAGTTTCTGGCAGAGTAAAGTCCACAAATCTGATATGTTCTGAATCTGGCTTTTAGATAGATTTCAAATAAATTAAAATTATGACTGAAAAGAGTAAATGGAATAAGTTGGCACTCTTTAAAGATTTCCTTTAATTCAGTGAACTTGTTTTAAACAAGAACCATGCCATTTAAAATATGGCAAAATTGCTCAAATACTTTTAATTTAAAAGTGTCCTTAAATAACAGACAATTTGAACTGGCTAGACTTGGAGTTTTAAGTCTTGAGCTAAGTAAAACATAATACCTAAATAAAATGATAATATCCCCTTTTTAATAAGGAAATTCATTAAGTGCACAAATGTTTGTTTTTAGGCAGTAAACAAAAGTAAATCGAATATATAGTCTATATTTACCTTCTAAAATTTAAGGAAACTAATGAATGCTAATAGGAAGCTTGATTCTCTTACTGTTAGATTATTTGGTTACTACCATATTAATCCCTATAGTTTAAACATCTGGCAGCTGCAATTTCTAAATAGGAATTGCTAATTCATCCATTTAGCTGTCTTAATACAGTTAGTAAAGAATTGGATTTTAGGGAGTCATTGAAGAATTTTGAGCAGGGAGAGTTAAATAATGAGAGCTGTTTATAAAGAAAATTGATTTAGTAGTGGTGCTTGTCAGGAAGTTCTTACAAGAGTTTGAGAGGTTTTGAAGGTTTGAACAAGAGTGATAATGGAAAAGAGTTTTGAGAGATATTACACAGGTGGAATTTACAGGGTTTTTTTTCCCTTATACTCTTTTGCTTTGATAACAATAATAACTTAAACCTATTCACTGTCATCATAAAGTTTACAGCCTGCTTTTCTTACCACAGCTGAGATGAGAGCTGAGAAATAGAAGTTCCTCATCTGTAGATGAAAGTTAGAGATAGATGACCTCTTCAGTTTCTGCACAGTTTTAGATATTTGGTATTATTCCCATTTTATTGATGAGGCCACTGAAATCCAGGGAGGTAAAGTAACTTTGTTTAGGATCTCAAAGTTTATCACAGACTGGAGTGAATTCAGTGATAAAATGGGTAGATCATTGGGCTGGATGGAGTCAAGGAGACTTGAACTCAAATCTGGCTTCAGACATTTAGTTCCTAGCTTTATGATCTGGACAAGTCATTTAACCTGTTTGCCTCAGTTCATTCATCTGTAAAATGGACATAGTAATAGTATCTACCTCCCAAAATTGTTGTGAGGAATCAAATGAGATAATAGTTGTAAAACACTTGGTATATAGTATATTAATGCTTATTTCTTTGTCCCCCAAGTGTTAACACTATAATTTGATCAACTCCACAAACAATAAATGTCTTCTTTTGTACAATATTACTTTTTTACTTAATGAATTGCTGTGTACTTGTGAGAATTTTTCAAATTTTAATTGATAGGAAACATGTTATTGTTCCCCATAAAAGGACTATATAATAGTAAATTGAGTTAGTCCCCCCCATCATGTAATTATTCTGTCCCTCTCCCTTCTTTCCTTCTTTTTCCTATCACTCTCCCCTTCTCCTCACATATATACATTCATTTATTTACATAAGAATTCATGAAAAGGCAGTGAGTGTGGAATAAGAGGACAGAAGTTCAAATTTCACAACCAACACTTGCTAAATATGTGACTATAGGCACAATGGGGGGAATATCTGTACTGCTTACTTCACAGGATTGTTGTCAAGAAGGTGCTTTAATTAGTCAGTCAATAAACATTTATTAAACACCTCCTATGTGCTAGAGACTGTGCTTAAGCATTATGGATACAGAAAGAAACAAAAAGCAATTCCTGCCTTCAGGAACTTACAGTCTAATGGGGGAGATAACATGCAAACATGTTAAAACAAGGAAATAATGAACAGAAGGAAGACACTGGAATTGAGTTAAGGAAGGCTTCTTGTAGAAAGTAGGATTTTAATTGAAACTTAAAGGGAGCCAGGGAAGTAAGTAGTCAGAGATGAATAGGGAGAGTGTTCCAGGCATGAGTGATAGCTAGGATGCCAGTGCCGTTGGATCAAAGAGTATGTGTCAGGGAGTAAGTATAAGAAGATGGAAAGGTTGGAGAGGGACTGGGTTATGAAGGGTTTTGAATGCCAAACAGTATTTTGTATTTTCTCCTGGAAGCCACTGGAGTTGATTGAGTAGGTGAAATGTTTTCACCTGAGTTTTAGGGGAATTACTTTAGTGGCTCAGTGGGGTGGATTGAAGTGAGGAAAGACTTTGAGGCAAGCAGAGCCACCACCAGACTACTACAGCACTCTAGGTATGAGGTGATTTGAAGACTTATACTGGCATGGTAGCAGTATCAGAAGAGAAAATGTGGCTGTCTGGAGATATTGCAAAAATGAAATGAACAGGCTTTGGCAACAGATTGGATATGAGGAATGAGAAATTGTGAGAAATCCAAGAAGATCCCTAGGTTGGAAGCCTGAGAGACTAGAAAGATGGTATTGCCTTAAGGTAGGTGGGAGTATATTACCACCATGCCAGGAAACTGAATCACTTCCATTTGAATTAGGAACATTCTAAAGATTACCTGGCAAGATCAGATACCAGACACAGGTCCTTTCTCAAACTAAACTGCCAAGTATTCCAACTCTACTGCAGAAAGCGCAACTCCTTTGGCCTGGCTGCATTGTTTGAATGCCAAATGTATGCTTGCCAAAAAGGCTATTTTGTGGAGAATTAATACAGGGCAAAACCTCACAAGGTGATCAGAAAAAGTGACACAAGGACATTGAAGGTCTCTGTTAAGAATTTCTGAATTAATTGTATGATATGGGAGACGCTGGCAAAGGACCGCCTAGCATGGCATGCCCTCATTAGAGAAGGTGCTATTCTGTATGAACAAAACAGAATTGAATTGCCCAAAAGAAACGTGAAATGCACAAAATTAAAGAATCTACCCAAATGTTCATAGGGACTATTTGTGACCAAACTGTGGCAAAGCATTCTGAGCTCATATTGCTTTGATCAGCCTCAGTCAGATACTAATTTGAATATAACATAATGATGTCATTTTGGTCCTTTTTGAGAATGAAGGACAACCAACCAGCCAGGTGGAAGGCAGAGGAGGGAGGTCTTGGGGGGGGGAGGGGGGGAGGGGAGATAAAGAGTTCAGTTTTGGACATGATGAAATTAAGATGTCAACTGAATATCCACTTGGTGATATCTAAAAAGCATTTGGAGATTTGAGGAAGTTGGAGCTCAGCAGGAAATTTGAGGTAGGAGGTAAATTTGAGAGTCATCAGCATATAGATGATAATTAAATCCCTGGGAGCTGATCTCACTAGTTGCTCTAGTATAAAGGGGAAAGAGAAGAGTACCCAAGATAGAACCTTGAGAAACACCTATGGTTTTTACCAGACTTTACTAAATTTGAAGGCCAAGAAAAATGTTTCAAAAGGACCTAAATTAGGTTTAAGTAGAAAGCTTTTTACAAGGAAGATGTTCTCTTCTTTTTTGCCCCTGCCAAAGGAAGTGGCTTTTGAGTTTATCAACTCATCATACCATAGGATGACATCTGGGCAGAGGAAAAAGCATAAGCAAAAGTGCTTAGGTAAGTGAGGGGGCATATTTGGGCAATTGGGGCCAAGTAGCAAGCAAATGACCTCAGAAAGTGAAGTTTGGGAGTTTGGACTTCATGTAGGCTGTGAGCAGGTAAGGAAGTTTTTTGAGCAGGAAAGTGAACGGAAGAACTCTGTTTTAGGAAGATTAATCTGGCATTGGGATTTAGTGTGGATTGGAGTGTTTTTTCTTTGATTTGGATTTAGGTTGTAATTATTTATGGGAGTTTTCATCTGTGGGTTTCTTGAAAGGAGATTTCTTTTTCTCCCACTTTGTCCTCTGGTCCTAAAAAAATCTGAACACTTCTAATGAGATCTAGAAAGTTTATGTTTAGGATTTGTTTGGATTTTTTTGTTTGTTTGGTGGGGTTTGGTTTTTTTGTTTTTTGGGTTTTTTTTTTTTGTTATTTTGTTGTTGTTCATGATGTTTTGATAGTCCAGTGATTCTTAAATTATTTTTTCCCTTTATTTCCAGATTGTTTTTGTTACTAGATTCCTGACACTTTCTAATATTTTCTTCAGTCTTTTGACTTTAATTTATTCCATTCTAATTTTCAGGGAGTGTTATTGTTTGGGTAAGCTTTTTAATTTCTTCTTCCAATCTCTTTATTCCTTTTCCATTTTTTTCTTCCATATTCATTTTCCCCCTATTTTTTTCCTCAGATGTTCTCATTTCATTTGTAAAAAAAATTTAACCCTTTTTTTTCTTTTTAAAAAATTCTTGCTTTTTCTTTTTCTAGAAATTCCAGTTGAGTATGTGCTCAAGCTTTGTTTTCCTGAGGCATGTTTTGGAGATGTTTTCTTTTTCTGCATTTGTATTTTAAAGCATCCCTGTTACTATAATAGTTCATTATGGTGGGGTATTTTTTTATTTATTTGCCCATTCTGCTAGCCTACTTCCTGAATTTAGATATGACTTTAGGTCTAGGCTCTGCCATGCTGATCTTGTTTCAGTTGTCCTTGTTTGATCATTGAACACCCTTGGGGATGCCATTTGCTTAGTTGGGTTTCATACCAAGCTATCTCCATGCAGTGAAATCTTTTCTCTCCACTGATCTCTCAAAATCCTTTTATAAAACAATACTGCTTATAATTTTTAACTATATTTCCTGAGATTTTATAAAGTTCCTATTTTAAATTATGTTAGTTTTGACTGCTGTCTATTTAGTTTGCAAATAGGTAGAGTATACTGAATTTTCATTCAGTATGTTTGTGTTCACACTTTTAATCTTATGACAGTTGATTTATATTAATTAAATTTTTATATGAAATTGTTATAATATTGATGTCCTTTTCTCTATCCTTTCCATATTTGGTAGCAATAACTCATTTTAACAGACCATCTTGGAATTTTAAATATCTTTTTTTTTCTCTTCTACCTTTGTATTGATTTTGGTCTTTGCTTTCTTAGTCAATAAGCATTTATTAAGTGCCTACAATTGGCCAGTACTACAATGTGCTAAATACTAGGGACATATAGAGCATGGGAAAAGACAGTCCCAGTTCTCAAGGAACTCACAACAAGCAAACAACTTTGTACAAACAAGCTATTAATAGGAAATTTAAAAAAAAAAAAAGGGGTGGGGGTGAGGGGAAGAGACCAGAATTAAGGGTGGACTGGGAAAGGCTTTCATAAATGTAGGATTTTAGCTGATACTTAAAGGCAGCCAGAGATAGAGATGAGAAGGGAAAAAGTTCTAGGCATGGTGGGCAACCAATGAAAATTGGAGATAGGAGTGTCTTGTGTGAAGAGCCAATGTTACTAGATCATAGAATATTCCAAAGAGGATTAAAGTATAAGAAAACAAAAAAGGTGGGAACAGGCCAGGTTGTGAAGGACTTTAAAAATCAAACAGGATTTTGTTTTTAATCCTGTAGATGTAAGAAATCACTGAAGTTTTATTGAATTAGGGGAGTGATATGGTTAGACTTGTACTTTTTTTTTTTTTTTTTAAGGAATCTTTCTTTCAGATAATATGTTGTGTTTATCAAATAATGAGCTAATGTTTTCAGTTGTTTGTGATTCTTGCTTATCTAGGCTGTTCCATTAATCTATTTTTCTATTTTTTAAGCTAGTATGAGGATTACTACATCATTATATTATTTGAGATCTGTAAGTGTTATGACTCTTTGATTCCTCCCCCACCCCTTTTTCTTTCTTTTGCATTTCTAGATCTTTTGTTCTCTCCAATTGAATTTTGTTCTGATTATCCCTATAAAATATCCTTTTGGTGATCTGATTGATAGACAAATAAATCAGGAAATGAATTGAGCACTTAATTCTAGTTATTTGTCATCACTTATTTCAGTAAAAGAAGATTTTGTGGTTTTATTTTTACTTTATGTAAATCTTATGTCTGTTTTGCTAGATCACTTCCCAGATATTTTATGAAATTTTAGTTATTTTTAATATAATTTTTTTCATTACCATTTCTTCCTAGAATAAGATTTTCCATATACAAATGCTAGTGATTTTTTTTGAATTTTTCTACTTTATTGAAGCTGCTAATCATCTTAGTTTCCTCTCTAATTTTTAAAAAAGTAAATTATAATTTAGATAGAAATTATTTTATATCCTCTTTGTTTAGGCTTATAATTTTAATTTCATGTTTTAGGACTGGCTAGCTATTATTAGAATTTCTAGTCAATGTCAAATAATATTGGAGTGTCAAGTAATAAGAGGGAATCATCCTTGCTTTAGCGTCCAGTGTTTGTTCCTTGCAAATTAATTCATTCTAGAAATATATTTTGGTCATATTGACCTTGTCATACCTAGGCTTGTTAGGATTTCTATTATTGATAGCTATTAGAACTATTTTATCAAAGACTTCTTCATATATTGCTATAAACTGTTCTTCATGAAGTTTTTTTTATTTATATATCATCTACTTTTCTAATTTATTCATGGTCACCAAAAATATATTCTGTATTTTTTTTCTAAAAATAGAGGTCTTCACATGTTCAAAAATGTTTGTGGCAGCCCTTTTTGTATTGGCAAGAAACTGGAAACTTAATGGATGCCCAATAGTTGGAGAATGGCTGAGTAAATTATGGTATATAAATGTTATGGAATATTATTGTTCTATAAGAAACGATCAGCCAGATGATTTCAGAGAGGCCTAGAGAGACTTATATGAACTGATGCTAAGTGAAATGAGCAGAACCAAGAGATCATTATACATGGCAATAGTAAGATTATATGATGGTCAATTCTGATGAACATGGCTCTTTTCAACAATGAGATGATTCAGGCCAGTTCCAATGATCTTGTGATGAAGAGAGCCATCAATACCCAGAGAAAGGACTGTGGAAACTGAGTGAATCACAACATAGCATTTTCACTCTTTTTTGGTGTAATTTACTTTCATTTTATTTTCTTTATCATTTTTTTGATTTTTCTTGTGAAGCAAGATAATTGTAAAAATATGTATGCCTATATTGGATTTCCATATATTTTTTTTACCATGTTTAACATAATATATTGGATTACTTGCCATCTAGAGGAAGGGGTAAGAGGAAGGGAGAGAAAATTGGAACAGAAGGTTTTGCAAGGGTTAATGTTGAAAAATTATCTATGCATATGTTTTGAAAATAAAAAGTTTTAATAAATAAAAATAGAGGTCAAATTCATTGGTTTATAGTTGGCATATTTCATACCTCTCTCCTCACCTCCCATCCCTTTTCTCTTTTGTAAATATCAAAACAACATTTGGTTTTCTTCCTTTTCAGTTTCCCAAAATCTTTCAAAGATTACTTTAACCACAGTAGTAAACATGTGACTTAAGCTAACTAGCCTATATTTTCACATTCTTCCCCAACACTATTCCTATCCTTTGTCATCTTTTGTCAATTTGTGCTTGATAGGAGATAAAGATTCAGGGTGGTTTAGATCTCTTATTAGTAATTTGTATGAGTATTAGTAATTTGCAATTATTTTACTGCTTGTTCATATCTTCTTGTCTGTATGAGAATCATTTTTGGTCTTGTGTTTCTGCCTGGAATCCAAACCCTTTATTGATGATACTTGATAAAAAGATCTTGCTGATCATTTCCATTATCACAGATGTGTTAAATTTGTTTGTGTAAAAACCTTTCAATTTGACATCATCAAAATTATTTATTTATTTATTTATTGCTAGAAATATTTGGTTAAGAATTGTTAATAATTCTGTTATTGTTATGTTGTTAATAATAATAATAATAATGGTTAAGCATTTTTTGCCTACCTGTAACATTGAATTGATGATATTTTTCTTCTAATTTTTTTAATGGTATGATCCTTATTTATTTTTTATTGCTTGTATTCCTTACTTGGTTAAGAATTTTTTTTCCTACCCATAACATTGAATTGATAATATAATATTTTTCTCCTAATTTTTTTAATGGTATGAGCCTTATTTATTTTTTATTGCCTATATTGCTTATTTGGTTAAGAATTTTTTTCCTACCCGTAACATTAAATTGATAATACAGTATTTTTCTTCTAATTTTTTTAATGGTATAATCCTTAACTTAATATTCAAGTCATGTCTCTATTTTGAATTTGAGGAATGTGCATAGGATATTTGTTTAAGGCAAAATTCTGTCAATGCCTGACATACATGTAGTGTTTTATGGCATAAATAGTGTTTCTCATATATAGTATATATAAAGTATGTCATATATGCTTATTCAAGGTATCTCCTTGTACCAAAAAGTAGACACAATACAAATAAGTAATTGTGTTTTAAACTTGAATAAAATGAGTATAGTACAGTCATTAACTAGATAGATATTATAGTTATTTTGCTCATATTCAGATTTAGTAGGGTTTTTATTGGGAGGGATAGATAATTTTAATGACCTAATTTTTGTAAAGTAGGGAAATATTTTAATGTGTTTTTTATCATCAATGTATATGCATTAGTTAGTTTATTAATAAATGTTTGTTGTATTATATCAAATTAATCAACAGAGAGGAAAACTAACTCTTATCTATAGCATAGTATCTGGTGTTCTTAAAATGCTAAAACTAAGAGGACACTAACAACATTCCATCAGCATATAGAAACAGTTGAAGTTAGCACTTAATAGCAAGATTGATTTTTTTAAAATAGGAAGCTCTTAGATGGCTTCTGCTTTTTCCTTCCAACTACTGTCCCCTTGTTAAAGCCTTTTGGGACACCTATGTTTCAAGATCTCTGTTTCTCCCAACCCCCTTCAGTTGGATTTGTCTTAAGTTAATTTTAGGATCATCTTCACATCATTTATTCTTGGCATGTTTTGTGATATTTGCCCCAGGTTTGAAAAATCCTGGTTATGGTACTGAATATAAGTTTGAGGTCAGTTCTCCTATCATCTTTAAAAGAGAGAAGAAGAGAAGCTGTGTCTTTTCTTTTAAAACATAGGATGAGGTTGGAGGGGTAAGCACCATTACTAGATAAGAACAGAATCAGAGTCATTTTCAGTACAGTAGTGAATAGATTAGTACCAACTAGTAATTACTAGGAAACTTTTAAATACTCTCTACTGAAAGATGGGGGGTAGGGGTGCAGAGAATTCCTTTTCTTTCTCCATGTATCTCCATAGACTTTGTAGACTACTGGCAGTAAGTCTAGCAGAAAACATTTCAACATTCACCCTTGCAAAACCTTGTGTTCCAAAATTTTTCCTTTTCTTCCCCCTACCCCTCCCCTAGATGGCAAGTAATCCAATATATGTTAAACGTGCAATTCTTCTATACATATTTCCACAAATATCTGCATGTTTCTTTCTTATTTATTCAATATGTGGTTTCCTTGCTTTAGCTTCTCCCTATTAATGTCTGATCTGCTGAAGCCTCTTGCAAATAACAGAGATTAGATCCCTGTAGGGCATTCATATTTTATGCTGCAGAACTTCTGGTTCCTTTCCTTGGAGGGGGGGGGTCACAGTAAGTAATGTGTAATAAAGCTAGGAAGATAAATGTAATAAAGCTAGGTTGTGAAGTGTAATAAATGACAAGCTAAGGAGTTTATAGTTTATCCTAGAGACAATAGAGAGTTATTAGAGGTAAAGTTAGAAGAATGTAATAGTGAGAGCTCTGCTTTACGAGCATCATTTTGTCAGCACTTTGGATAATGCATTGAAGATGTGGAGATGAGGGAGGTCAATTAGGAGACTAAAGTTAACCCTTCTACATCACCGTTTTCCCATCACAATTTTAATGTATTGCTGATTGGCATAAGAAATTAAATGGGAATTTTGGGGGAGTTATGTGGGAGCTGTAGATGACACAGAAAAGAGTTTAGCAACTCAGAAATACATAAAATATATATATAGTATTGTATAATATCAACATTTTGTCCTTTTAAAATAATAATTCAGATTTAATCTCTAGTACAAAGGGAGGGCCACAGTTTTTTTCCACAGATTTTCCAGATTGTGGAGGTGCTGCAACCTTAACCTCCATGATGTGGAAGGTATAACTGTATTACAATAATTGAATTAGTATGATGACTGGGTGTGGAGAAAGAAATGGAGATAATGGGGTAGAGGTAAAAATGACAAGATTGAGTATGTGGAGTGAGAAGTCAAGAATGATGCCAGAGATACAGACCTAGTCAATCTAAAGGATTGTGGGTATCTTAATAGAAAAGGGGAAATTTGATAGGAGGATAGTCTGGGGGTAAAGTTAATTGGTTCCATCATAGACATGTTGATTTTGAAATGAATATGGGACATCTAATTTGCAGTGCCCAATAAGTATGGCTCTACTTTTCCCTAGTACTAACTAGTTAGCTACCCTTTAAGTATACTTAGGGAGTTAGTAAGATCAGTACAATAAAACAGGCACATGTTTTAGAAATGTGGTTTTTAAAAAAAAAAAAAACAGATAAAAAATATAAGCTATTTCTCCAATGACAGATTTCATGCCTAAGTTCTAAGTCTTGAAGTAGTGCTAACAAAAAGTTTTTCTTTCATTTAGTAGCTAAGTAAAAATGCATATTTAAATTTATTTTTATTAAAGTTTTTTATTTTTAAAACATACGCATAGATAATTTTCAACATTCACTCTTGTGTTCCAAAATTTTTTTCCCTCTTTTTCCCCCATCCTCTCCCCTCAATGGCAAGTAATCCAATATACATGTTAAACATCTCACAATTATCATGCTGCATAAGAAAAATCAGATCAAAAAGGAAAAAAATGAGAGAAAACAAAATGCAAACAAACAACAAAAAAAAGAATTGTGATCCACTCTCAGTTTCCACAGTCCTCTCTCTGAGTACAGATGGATCTCAAGAAGCATTTTAAAAAAAGTATATATTTTGTATTTGTTTTACACTTGGTCTGTTCTTTTAGGTACTTGCATCCCAGGAAGAACTCACTATTTAGTAAATAATGAATTTCTCTTTATTTGTTATGTACAAAGTTTCTGTCCTTTCCATTCAGCATTGTTAGAATGTTTACTAGGTAGTACTGGTAGCTATTTTTGAAGGTGGTGTGGATATTGATTCCATATATATCTAGTCTAATAAGCAGATCAATTTATTTATTTATTATTAAAGCTTTTTATTTACAAAACATATGCCTAAGTAATTTTTCAACATTGACTCTTACAAAACCTTCTGTTCTAAATTTTCCCTTCCTTCACTCCACCCCGTCCCCTAGATGGCAGGTAGTCCAATATATGCTAAATATGTTAAATCCAATATATGTATACATTATTTATAGTTATCTTGCTGCACAAGAAAAATCGTATCAAGAAAGGAAAAAAAAAACTGAAAGAATATAAAATGAAAACATTATGTTGTGGTCCACATTCAGTTCCCACAATCCTTTCTCTGGTTGTAGATGGCTCTTTTCATCACTGAACAATTGGAACAGGTTTGAATCATCTCATTGTTGAAGAGAGCCGCATCTATCAGAATTGATCATCATAAAGTCTTGTTGCCATGTATAATAATCTCCTGATTCTGCTCATTTCACTTAGCATTTCCAGGCCTCTCTGAAATCATCTTGTTGGTCGTTTCTTGCAGAGCAATAATATTCCATAACATTCATATACTATAATTTATTTAGCCATTCTCAAATTGGGCATCCATTCAGTTTCCAGTTTCTTGCCACTTTGCCACATTTTTGCACATGTGGGTCCCTTTCCTTCCTTTATGATTTCTTTGGGATATAAGCCCAGTAGAAATACTGCGGGGTCAAAGAGTATGCACAGTTTGATAACTTTTTGAGCATAGTTCCAAATTGTTCTCTAGAATGGTTGGATCCTTTCACAATTCCACCAACAATGTATCAGTGTCCCAGTTTTTCCACATTCCCTCCAACATTCATCATTATCTTTTCCTGTCATTTTAGCCAGTCTGACAGGTGTGTAGTGGTATCTCAGAGAAGTTTTAATTTGCATTTCTCTGATCAATAATGATTTGGAGCACCTTTTCATACAACTAGAAATAGTTTCAATTTCTTCCAGACAAATTTATTAAAAAAAATTTGTTTTCTTTGTAATTTGATTTAACAAAAGAGTATTTCTGCTGTAGTCAACTTCATTTGTATAAATATGGTAGTAGAATAGCATCCTCTTGCCCTCAGCTGTTCCAAATAGATCTAAAAAAACACAGTAAACTGAATCTTGATGGGAAAATCCAAGAAAAAGTCGTCATTTTTCTAGGCCACATCAGCACAGGGAGAGAAAGGGGTTGGTGAACACTGGAGATAACTCTTGTCAAAATGCAGAGATATTTATGTGTATTTATATTTACACATGTAAATGTGTATGCATCCACTTATGTTGTACATAGCCCTATACCAAAGTTTTTTTTTTTTCTAATGGGAGTAGACTGAAGGGAGGTCAGGTAAATTTTTTTTCATTGAAAAAATATTAAACTTATTTAATAATCTGAGGTATATTAAAGCTAACATAATACTAATTCTGGGACCTTTGGGATAATGTAATTTTTTAAGGTTTTTTTTATGGAAACAGTTTGGTCTATTGCAATGGACCATGAGATTGAAAGACAGAACATTTCTGTTCCATTCCAGATTTTACTGTTTGTTTCTTTGATATGACCTTGTACAAGTCATTCACTCCTTCCAAGCTTGTTTTTTTCATCTCATCCCACTTGTGTGTGTCTGTGTTTCTATTTCTTTTCACAAAACAATTGGCATAGTTTTGGCAATTGTGCTCTGGTTTTTGACCATGGAGTAGTGACTGAGAGCTGAGAATTTGAGAAATTTAAATTAGTCAAGTAGAAGATTCAAAAAGGGGGTCTTCATATTATAATTGTGATGAATCTAGAGACATGAGAAGTTTATCAGATACAGAACTAGAAAATTATTTATTCTCTGAGAATTCTATTCCATCCTTTTTTTTTTTTTTTTTTTTTTTTTTTGCTTTTTGCTGAGGCAATTGAGATAATTGAGGTAATTGAGGGTCACACAGCTAGGGAATGTTAAGTGTCTGAGACCAGATTTGAACTCAAGTACTCCTGACTTCAAGGCTGGTGCTCTATCCACTGAGCCCACCTAGCTGCCCCTTATTCGATCCTTTATCTTGGTGCATATAGGGTATTAGCTATCTTGGAGTCAAGTGATGTTAAGTATTCTGTTATGAACTTCTTGATTTATGTCATTCTTTTTGTTCAATGTATTTGTGAAATTATTTAGAGAAATTATGAAGCATTTGGGAATTTGGGTTTTATTCATCCAATTCTCATTAATCTTTGTGGTTTTTGCTTATAAAACAGCACCAAATTATGATGTTCGATGACAGTGACCAGTTGAGATCTAATTTAGATTACAGCATAGGTTAAGTTTATGGACAGAAGAAAGAAAAGCAAACTCTAGCTATCTCTGCAGGTATATTCAGAAGTGTTCTTTTCTATCTGTGGAATTCAGATGATATAATTTTTCTTTTAGAAGTGGATTTCATCAGTATCAGCCACAGTAAGGAATTTCATAAAGAGAAGATGATTTGTGCCTTTCTTTAAGCTTTTGGTATATGTGATTAGCCCCCTCATAATTATTGATAGGTGTAATTAACAATAGTGAAGTTGATGATGATAACAATTATATTTTTAAAATTTTTTTAAATTTTTTAAATTTTTAATTTTTTAATTTTTTTTTATTAATACTTTTTATTTGCAAAACATATGTATGGGTAATTCCTAAACATTAACCCTTACAAAGCTTTCTGTTACAGATTTTCCCCCCCTACTCCCCACCCCTCCCCTAGATGGCAGGATATCCTCTACATGATAATTATGTTATAATAATTAAGAAATCGAATATATGTATAGTTATTGCATCATTTTTGGTGCAGGAGAAATCATATCTACAAGAAAGAATAATCTGATAAAGGAAATACAACGCAAGCAAACCTCAACAGAGAACATGAAAATGTTATGTTGTGGTCCACATTTCACATCCCTCTCTCTAGGTGTATATGGCTCTCTTCACCCAACAATTGGAACTGGTTTGAAGCATTTCATTGTTTGAAGAGAGTGATGTCCATTAGAACTGATCCTCATATAGTATTGTTGTTGCCATGAATAATGATCTCCTGGTTCTGCTCACTTCACTGAGCATTAGTTCATGTAAGTCTCTCCAGGCCCCTCTGAAATCGTCCTGCTGGTCGTTTCTTACAGAGCAATAATATTCTATAACATTCATATACCATGATTTATTCAGCCACTCTCCAATTGATGGGCATCCATTCAGTTTCCAGTTTCTAGCCACTACAAAAAGGGCTGCCACAAACATTCTTGCACATGTGGGGCCCTTTCCTTCTCTTATGATTTCTTTGGGATATAAGCCCAATAGAAACACTGTTGGGTCAAAAGGTATGCATAGTTTGATAACTTTTTGAGCATATCTCCAAATTGCTCTCCAGAATGGCTGGATCCTTTCACAGTTCCACCAACAATGCATCAGTGTCCCAGTCTTCCCACATCCCCTCCAACATTCATCATTATCTTTTCCTGTCATTTTAGCCAATCTGACAGGTGTGTAGTGGTACCTCAGAGTTGTCTTAATTTGCATTTCTCTGATCAATAGTGATTTGGAGCACCTTTGATAACAATTATAATTAAAATAGAATGAGAAAGAGATAATTGAGAGATGATTCAGTGACCTAGTTTTGGAAAATGAATAGCCATCTTGTACATCAATATAGTGAGGTATATATAATTTATAATTAATTTTATAAATAGCATAATAATTTTGAATATATGACACTTCTATTGCATATATTTATGGGACTAGGTGAAGATCTCGGTTTTTGATGATTCTTGAGTAATCCAGAAGCCAAATTATGTGCAGTATTATTTAAAAGAACTGGGAGGTGTATGATATGTTAGAGTTGTATTAATTAAATTTTTTGTTTTGTTTTGCTCTATTTTTTTTCTGAGGCAACTGGGGTTAAGTGATTTGCCCAGGCTCACAAGCTCTAGGATGTGTTAAGTGTCTGAGGCCACATTTGAACTTAGGTCCCTCCTGACTCCACTGCCATTGCTCTTTCTCCTGTACCAACTAGCTGCTCCTTAGCTCTCTTTCTTATCATCACTTCCAGACTTTCACCTTTCTGCTATCACTCAGTCATCTCTTTTGGTTGACAGTTCATTTCATACAATTATTCATCCTAGCCACATTTTCTTGCTGGTTATCCACAATCCCTTAGTCATTTCCACCTCTTTTTGGAAAGACTTTAGAATTTAGTTTCTAATCTTCACTCTTATTACTCCAGTCTCCCAAACAGAACCAAAAAAAACCTTTTTCTTTGGTGACTTCACTATACATGTTGGCATCCTCAATCACACTCACTCAGTTTATCAGCCCCCTCAATTCCCATGACTTACACCTTCCCTTCATTTCAGTCGCATAGAAAGTCAGTCATATCCATGATTATATCACTCCAGATATTCTACTCTCACAATCCAAAACTCAGAAATGTCTGTTACCTCACCCCTCTTAAAATTTATTCTTTATCTTTTCTATAACCTCTAGTCACTGAAATCCTTTCCATTTTTCCAATTCCATCATCCCTGCTCTGATTTTTCTTTTCTTCAAAGTACTGACCCTAGAATTAATCTGTTCAGCTCCATGCTTGTCTTCTCTTGAATTCTCTGTCTCCTTACTTGTTTTCACTCATGCTTTTTGAGACCCCAGCAAATTATCTCACTCAGAGTTCTTCACTCCTTATGGAATCTCCTAATAGTATCCCTACTTCTTTCAATAGTATTTTATTTTTCCAAATACATGTAAAAGATAGTTTTCAACATTCATTTTTTTACTTTGTCTTCTCTTCCTTACCTTCTCCCTTCCCAAGAAAGCAAAAAATCTGATAAGATTAAATATGTGTAATTTTTTTTAAAACATAGTCTCCCTACTTCTAGCCTCTGCTCCCAATTTTACAGTATTTTGTGCAAAATTAGTAGCTAGGTACCTTGACTCCTCAGGGGCAGTGTTTTGTATTATCTCCCATAAACTAAAGCAAATTAAACCTACATTTGGTACTGTAAAAATATCTTTAAAATTAAGACTACTTTTCTGTGAGTAAAAGCCTTTTTTTTTTTTTTTTTTTTTTTTTGGTATTGCTATGTAAGTATCTTAATTGCTAGATCATAATATCCTCATCACAAAGATAAAGAGGTTCACAAACACTGATTTTTAGAGAGGGTAAAAACTTAGTGAAATCCTGAAATAATTGGGAGGTTTCCTTTTATTTCTGACTTTACCACTAACTTCTTATGTGATCTTGGTTAAATGATATACCCTCTAGAGCTTCTGGCTCCCTAAAAATGACTTTCTAATTTTTAAAGTTTCCCCAGAATAGAAAATGAGAACAGGCATTTGTCAGGAAAAATGTAAAAGATGAGCATCACCAGTGGTGTAGAAAGAATTTCTGAAATCTTGGGGTAATTTAGAGCAAACTCTTATGAAGATAGAGGATGTAGTGGAGAGCATTGGACTTGGTGTCATAAAGACCTGAGCAAATATTGCCTGTGACACTTCCTAGCAATGCAGCATCCAGATAAGCCAGTCAGCTAGCACTTGGTACAGGTGACTAGGTGCTCATCATAGTACTAACCACTGTAAATACAAAGAAAAGGCTGGAAGGAGGGGAAAGAGGGGAAGTAGGTAACCAGAACCAACTCTTAAGGAGCTTATAGTCAGTTGGGGAAGACAGCACACAAAGGACTGTACAACCAAGTTGTAGCCAAGATAGATTAGGAGCAATCTCAGAGGGAAGGTACAAGGATGAAGAAGCCGTAGGAAAGGCTTCTTGTTGCTTCACTTTACTTTTTGAAGATCCAGTTTACTCATATGTAAAATGGAATAATAATAATTGTAATATCTCAAGGTTGTTAAAGCACTGAAGTCAGTTATTATTAATGCTCATATTTTATGATCCTATATAGTCCCATATGTATGACAAAGGAAATAAAACTTTCTATTTAGAGTGTCCCATGTAAAGCCCCAGAGCCTTGAAATTTTATTTCTAGATATTGTTCATTAATTACATGCTTTTCTAAGGAAATTTTCTAAGGAAGTTTTTATTTTTAATATAAATATTTTGGAAATTCTTTTTTTTAAGTAAAGCTAGAACATTTTATTTTGAAAATAATGATAAAAAGCAAAAGTTTATGCCCATAAACCTTTCTTAAATAAATTTTTTAAACTTGCATCTTTTTATTAAGTTTACTTTAACCTTCAAATTAAACCAATTCTTGAACAAAAATATAAATCTCTTGTCCTCCTTTTTGTCTCCTGAACTACTTTGTCTTTATTCATGCCCTTGTCTGTGATTATTTTGCCTCTGATGGTAAAAGGAATCTTTTAATTTATTCATGCTTTTTGTAGACCTCAAGAAGCATTCTTATTTTTTTGGTCCTTGCTGCTTCTTTTTTTGTAATCACTGCTGCTTAATTCCTTATGGAGAAAAACTAAAGTTTCTAGTGGCTTCAGCTTCTACTTACACTTGATTTTCTTCTGAGGGATAAAGAATTTTTTTTAAAATCAAGAATTCAGAACTACAGTAAAACTTTCTTTTACGTCTAGGTCATGAACCACAAGTAAAAAGGCATTTGAACTGCAGCAACTCAAATTTCCACACAATTCCCTCATGACCTATATCCTAAAGGCATACAACCCTGCTAGCTAGTTGGATAAACAATGTTTGTTTCTTTCTATATGGTATTCAAGTTTCCCTTGCTATTATACTCTACTACTTAATTAGTGAAATTTATTTCAAAGATGTTTCACAATTTATCTCTCAGTACATGCTAGCCTACAAACTACTTAATGTGTAATTCCCTTATTTTTAACATTAGCCAACTTTAAAGATATAATAATCATAAAATATCTTACAATAACAAATGTAGAATTCTTTATATATTTTGGAAGCTCATCTCCATATCAACCCCTAATTTTAGAGATATACTCAGCAGGTGCATTTTAGAAACATTATCATGTCGCCTTATTCATGAGGTGAACTGTATAACTCTAAGAATACTTAAAATTTAGTATGTTCTTCCTCCTTAGGCCTTTATTCCTTAAGAATCATTAGATTAGTGTTGGATTTTGGAAACCCAAATGACTTTGGCCCTACTATAGCTCAGAGCTCACAAACTCAAGGGATTTATCAGCTTGAGCCTTTCCCTCAGTAGAAGGGATTGTGCATCAGTACACTAGGATTTTCTCCTCCTCTTTTAGCATTTGTTCCATCACAGTGGTATTCTGTTAATTTCATTTACCATAATTTGTTCACCCTAATTGATGTGTGTCTTTTTAGCTTCTAGTTTTTTGCTACCACAGAAAGGAATCTTTTTCCTCTTTATTTGGTCTCTAGGTTATAGGCCTAATGGTCATTTACTGGTCAAAAGGCTATACACAGTTTGGGCTAAATTTTGGGTTATGGTTCCGAATTTTTTATACAGTGGTTGTATTAATTCACAGTTCCCCAAAGAATGCATCAATGTGCCCATTTTTCCACAATCTATTCCATTTTGCCAATATGTTGTATTTGAGGTACAACCTCAGAGTTGCTTTAACTTATATTCTAATTATTTATGATTTGACATATTTTGCCATGACTATTGACACCTTGATTTTGGCTATTGATAGCTTAAATTTCTTTTTTAGAAAACTGTTCATATCTTTAGATCATTACTAATTGAGAAATTACTTATAGATTTGAATCAGTTTGTCATATATCAGAGATGAGATCCTTATTTGAAAAATGTTTTTTTTCTTTGTGCCTGATTTCTTTATGATGTCATTATGTCAACATATGTTCATTTAGAGCTTATTTTGGTGCATATATATAAAGTGAGGTGTTTGTTTTATACCTAATTTCTACCAGATTTCTTTCAAGCATTCCCAGGAGTTTTTGTGGAATTGTATGGAATTAGTAGAAAGGATATTTGTTCTATTTTTTACTTTAATTTTGATTTGCTTGGGTTAGGAAAGGCAAATATTTTCCAGCAAAAGATACATTTTAGCGTTCTGAATTTAATATTGGCCCAGTTGAATAAAAAATTTATATTAGCATGACCTAAAGAGATGGATTGCCTGTTTTTTTTTTTTTTTTAATTGCAGGTGGTTAAGATTAGCATATTTTGTTTTATCCCCAAGGTTTTTGTAAACAAGAAACTTATAACTTTTTCCTTTTAATTTTTGTCAGATTCAAGCCGTTTTTCTCATTTCAACTCTCACAAGCTTCAAAGGAGGAAAATGAACAATATTTGTATATACAACAATATGGACTTACAGAAGGCCGCCTTAAAATTACCCTCGTAGAATGTAGCAGGTATGTTTGTTCTTTTGTTGTTATATTTCAACTAAGATGAATGAAGTAAATAATATTTAAATAACATCTTTACTGAACATTCTTTTGTGATAATTTTTTATTTCATCATTCACATTGCTATAATCCTAAATTTCATATCATGTTAAAATAACTTTTATTTTAGAAAAATATGCACGACTTCCCAAAAAATAGGTTCTGAAAAGAAAATAATTCTAGAAGAGTAATCTTCAGATTTTTATTTATTTATTTATTTTTTTGCTGAGGCAACTGGGGTTAAGTGACTTGCCCCCAGGGTCACACAGCTAGGAAGTATTAAGTGTCCGAGCCCAGATTTGAGCTTAGGTCCTCCTGACTTAAAGGCTGCCACTCTCTCCACTGCACCATCTAGCTGCCCCAATCTTCAGAATTTTTAAAGTTATGAAACCCTATTGGTATAGTTTGAGACTACCTCCTGCTAAACAAATGTGAATATTAATTATTGTTATTTGATTTGATGAGTGGGGTACCTAATTTTTTTAAAAAGTAATTCAGAATACTCTGGAATAGAGATAGGGAAGTAATATCTAAGATTAGAGATTAGGAAACATCCTTGACTCATCTGAAAACACAACTGCTTATTTAAAATACTGACCCAGGAGGGAGATTGATATATATTGTACATTATGTTTAAATACATTAAAAATATTTTGGGGGAAAAAAGATAGTATTTGCCTCCAAGAGCTTATTCTACTTTTGGGCAGCTTTAATTAACACACACAGAGGAAGGGAGGGGGAGAGAGACACACACAGGCAGAGAGAGGGAGGAAGAGAAAGACACATACACACACAGAGGCAGACGGACAGAGGGAGGGGGAGAGACACACACAGGCAGATGGACAGAGGGACAGGGAGAGAGACACACAGAAAGGAATATTGACTGAAGAAAATAATTTCTTTAAATATACAATTGGTCAAGTGCAAAAAAAAAAATAGAAAGAAAAAAAGATCCATTGAAGAAAATAACACTTTAAAAGTAGAGTTCATGACTATGCTCAAAGTTATCAAACTGTGCATTCCATTTGACCCAGCAGTGTTTCTACTGGGCCTATATCCCAAAGAGATTTTAAAGGAGGAAAAGGGACCCACATGTGCAAAAATGTTTGTGGCAGCCCTTTTTGTAGTGGCAAGAAACTGGAAATTGAAAGGATGCCCATCAATTGGAGAGTGGCTGAATAAATTATGGTATATGAATGTCATGGAATATTATTGTTCTATAAGAAACGACCAGCAGGAGGATTTCAGAGAGGCCTGGAGAGACTTGCATGAACTGATGCTGAGTGAAATCAGCAGAACCAGGAGAACATTATACACAGCAACAAGACTATACGATGATCAATTCTGATGGACATGGTTCTCTTCAACAGTGATGTCACTCAAACCAGTTCCTATTGTTCAGTGATGAAGATAGTAATATACATCCAGAGAGAGGCCTGAGGGAACTGAGTGTGAACCACAACACAGTATTTTAACGCTTCCTATGAATATTTCCATGCACTTTGTTTTCCTTCTTAGGTTGTTTTTTTGTTTTTCTTCTTCTCTTTCTAGATCTGATGTTTCATGTGCAGTAAGATAACTGTATAGATATGTATACATATATTGGGTTTGTCATATAATTTAACATATTTAGCATGTATTAGATTACCTGTCATCTAGGGATGGGGGGTGGGGAGGAGGGGAAAAAACTTGGAACAACAAAAAAAAAGTTTTGCAACAGTGTAGAAAAATCACTCATATGTTTTGTAAATAAAAAGCTTTTAATAAAAATAAAATAAAAGTAGAGTTTATGGAATGGAAAAAGAGATGCATATGCTAAATGAAAAAAATCATACATTAAAAACTAGAACCAGACAAATGGAAGTCAGTGATTCTATGAGACATTAAGAATCAGTCAAACAAATTAAAAAGAATAAAAAATGGAAGAACATGTGAA
The DNA here is from genome assembly GCA_023553655.1 of Myrmecobius fasciatus. NCBI lineage: Eukaryota > Metazoa > Chordata > Mammalia > Dasyuromorphia > Myrmecobiidae > Myrmecobius > Myrmecobius fasciatus. The sequence goes on along the minus strand of JAJPUD010000451.1, from coordinate 458,447 downwards.
ATACCTCACTGGAAAAACAGCCAACCTAGAAAATAGATCCAGGAGAGACAATTTTTTTTTCTTTTTTTTTTTTTTTCTTTTTTTTTAATTTTTATTTTATTTGCATAACATATGTGTGGGTAATTCTTCAACAATAACCCTTACATAGCTTTCCGTTACAAATTTTTCCCCCCAACTCCCCACCCCTCCCCTAGATGGCAGGATATCCACTACATGTTAATTATGTTAAAATATTGGCAAAT
>JAJPUD010000451.1:315293-453205 GCA_023553655.1 Myrmecobius fasciatus | reverse complement strand
TTTGTTTGTACAAAAACTTTTTAACTTAATATAGTCAAAGTTATCTATCTGGTTTTCAATTAAAAGTTCCAGTTCTTCTTTGGACATAAATTTATTCCATCTCCACAGGTCTGAGAGGTAAACTATATTATGTTCCTCTAACTTGTTTACAAAATCACTCTTTATATCCAGATCATGAACCCATTTAGATCTTATCTTGGTATGTGGTGTTAGATGTGGGTCAAGCCCTAATTTCTTCCACACTAGTTTCCAGTTTTCCCAGCAGTTTTTGTCAAATAGTGAATACTTATCCCAGAAGCTGGGGTCTTTGGGTTTATCAAAAACCAAATTGCTATAGTTATTGCCTAATTTGTCTTGTGATTCTATCCTATTCCACTGATCGACTACTCTATTTCTTAGCCAGTACCAAATGGTTTTGATGACCGCTGCTTTATAATATAGTTTTAGATCTGGTACAGCAAGTCCACCATCTTCAGCCTTTTTTTTCATTAATCCCCTTGAAATTCTAGACCTTTTGTTTTTCCAAATGAACTTTGCTACTATTTTTTCTAGATCTGTAAGATAATTTCTTGGGAGTTTGATTGGTATGGCACTAAATAAGTAAATTAGTTTGGGTAGTATTGTCATTTTTATTATATTCGCTCGTCCTACCCATGAGCATTTTAAGTTTTTCCAATTGACTAGGTCTGATTTGATTTGTGTGGAAAGTGTTTTGTAATTTAGTTCATATAGTTCCTGACTATCCCTTGGCAGATAAATTCCCAAATATTTTATACTATCAACAGTTATTTTGAATGAAATTTCTTTTTGTATCTCTTGCTGCTGAACTTTATTGGTAATATATAAAAATGCTGATGATTTATGTGGATTTATTTTGTATCCTGCCACTTTGCTAAAGGTGTGAATTGTTTCTAGTAGTTTTTTAGTTGAGTCTCTAGGATTCTCTAAGTATACCATCATGTCATCTGCAAAGAGTGATAACTTGGTTTCTTCACTACCTACTCTGATTCCTTTTATCTCTTTTTCTTCTCTTATTGCTAAAGCTAACATTTCTAATACAATATTAAATAGTAATGGTGACAGTGGGCAGCCTTGTTTCACTCCTGATCTGATTGGGAATGGTTCTAGTTTGACTCCATTACATATGATGCTTGCTGAAGGTTTTAAGTAGATACTACTTATCATTTTAAGGAAAAGCCCATTTATTCCTATACTCTCCAGTGTTTTTAATAGGAATGGGTGTTGGATTTTATCAAAGGCTTTTTCTGCATCTATGGAGATAATCATATGATTTTTATTATTTTGGTTATTAATATAATTGATTATGCTAATAGTTTTCCTAATATTGAACCAGCCCTGCATTCCTGGTATAAATCCTACTTGGTCATGATGTATTATCCTGGGGATGACTTTCTGTAATCTTGTTGCTAAAATCTTATTTAAAATTTTTGCATCAATATTCATTAGGGAAATGGGTCTATAGTTTTCTTTCTCAGTTTTCTCCCTACCTGGTTTAGCTATCAGCACCATATCTGTGTCATAGAAGGAATTTGGTAGTACACCTTCTTTCCCTATTTTTTCGAATAGTTTATATAGTATTGGGATTAATTGTTCCCTGAATGTTTGGTAAAATTCACATGTAAATCCATCTGGTCCTGGAGATTTTTTCTTAGGGAGTTGATTAATAGCTTGTTCTATTTCTTTTTCTGAAATAGGGCTATTTAAATAATTTATTTCCTCTTCTGTTAATCTGGGCAATCTATATTTTTGTAGATACTCCTCCATTTCATTTACATTCTCAAATTTATTGGCATAAAGTTGGGCAAAGAAACTCCTAATTATTACTCTAATTTCCTCTTCATTGGAGGAAAGTTCCAGGAGAGACAATTTAAACATTATTGTTCTACTTGAAGGCCAGTAACAAAAAAGAGCTTGGAATAGTATTCTTCAAGAGATCATCAAGGAAAACTACCCTGATATACTAGAAACAAGGGGAAAAGTAATCTTTGAAAGTCACCTCTGGAAAGAGAGCCCACAAGGAAAACCCCAAGAAACATTGTTGCAAAATTTCAGAATTGTAAGTAATCTCAAGGAAAAAATATTGCAAGCTGCCAAAAAAGAACTAAGATATCCAAGAGCCACAGTCAGGATTACTCAGCATCTAGCAACTTCTGCAGTAATGGATTGGATGGCCTGGAACACTATATTCCATAAGGCAAAGAGAGTGGGATTATAACTAAGGATCAAATACCCAGTGAGATTGAGCCTCATCTTTCAGGGGAGGAGATGAATCTTCAATAAAGTAAGGGACTTTTAATCATTTCTATTGAAAAGACCAGAACTAAACAGAAAATGTGGTCTTCAAACACAGGATTCAAGAGAGGTATAGAAAAGGTAAACAAGGAAGAAAAAAACCCATTATTTGAAGATTAAACAGTTTTACAACCTAGATAGGAAAGTGATACTTTTAACTCTTTAGAATGTTCTATTAGGGCATTTAAAAGAAGCATACTAGACATAGAGTGTGGGTATAAATTGACTCTGATGTGATGATATTAAAGAAAAAAATATTGAGGTTGGAAAAAGGATTGTACTGAGAGAAGAGAAAAGGGATACAGTGAGATAAATTTGAAGCCATAAAGAGGCACAAAAGACCTATTTTGTACAATAGAGAGAATGAAGAGAGGGGCGTGAGCATTATCTGAAGCATATTCTCATCACTTTGGTTCAAAGAGAGAATAACATTCACTCAGTATAGAAACTTATTTTATAAGGAAGTAAGAGGAGAAAGGAAGTAAAGAAAAGGCAGGAGATAGGTAAAAGGGAGGACAGAAACACTAGGAGAAAGGGATAAGAGAAGAGAAGAAGGACAATAGAAGGGAGGGCAGGTTGAGGGTCCAGATAGGTCAGAAACAAAACACTAGGAAGGAGGGACAGGCTGGAAAGAGAGAACAAAAGTATATACAGGGGAGTAAATAAGATAAAGGGAAATACAGAGCTAGTATCATAACTCAATGTGAATGAGATGAACTCTCCATAAAATGGAAACAGATAGCTGAGTAGATTAAAAAACAGAGTCCTATAATAGTTATTTACAAGAAACACATTTGAAACAGAGAGTAAGGGCAAAAGGCTGGAGCTGGATTTATTATGCTTCATCCAAAGCAAAAAAAAAAGCAAGTCTAATCTCAGATAAAGCAAAACCAAGAATAAATCTAATTAAAAAGAAATAAAGGAAACTACATCTTGTTAAAAGGTACCATAGACAATGAAATGATATTGATACTAAATGTATATGTACCAAGTAGTACAGCATCCAAATTCTTAGAGAAATTAAGCCAATTATAAGAAGAAAAAAATAGTAAAACTGTACTACTGAGTGACCTTAATCTCCCTATCTTAGAATTAGATAAATCTAATGACATAATAAACAAGAAACTAGGGAGGTTAATAAAATCTTAGAAAACGTAGATATTATAAACCTCTGGAGAAAATTGAATATGGATAGAAAGGAATATATCTTTTCCTCACCAATATGTGGCACGTACACAAAAATTGGTCATGTATTAGGGCATAAAAACCTTATCATCAAATGCAGAAAGGCAGAAATAGTAAATGGTTCCTTTTCAGATCATGATGCAATAAAAATTACATTCAACAAATGGCCAGGGAAAAATAGGCTAAAAGCCAATTGGAAATTAAACAATCGAATTTTAAAGAATAAGTGGGTCAAACAACAAATTAGAGAAATAGTAATTTCACCCAAGGGAATGACAATAATGAGACAACATAGCAGAACCCATGGGATACAGCCAAAGCAGTTTTTAGGAGAAATTTTATATCTCTAAATAGTGAATAAAAAGAAAGAGATCAGTGAATTGGGCACGTAACTAAAAAACTAGAAAAAGAACAATTAAAATCCCCCAATTAAATACCAAATTAGAAATTCTGAAACTCAAAGAAGATATTAATTAAAAGCAAGAAAACTATTAAGCTAATTAATAAAGTTGAGTTAGTTTTATGAAAAAATAACTATAATAGATAACGCTATAGTTCATTTGATTATTAAAAAAGGAAAGGAAAAAAATTACCAGCATCAAAAATGAAGAGTGAATTTGCCACCAATGAAGAAGAAATTAAAGCAGCAATTAGGAAGCCCAATTGTATGCCAACAAATCTGACAATCTAATTGAAATGGATGAATATTTATAAAAATATAAATTGCCCAGATTAACAGAAGAGGAAATAAATTAAATAATCTTATTTTAAAGAAAAAAAACATTGAACAAGCCATCAATGAATTCCCTAAGAAAAAACCCTCCAGAACCAGATAGATTTACAAATGAATTCTACCAAACATGTAAAGACTAATTAATTCCAGTAGTATGTAAACTATTTGTAAAAATAATCAACATGCCAAACTCCTTCTATAACACAAATATGGTATTGATACCTAAATCAGAAAGAGTCAAAATAAAGAAAAATTATAGACAGACCAATCTCCCAATGAATATTGATGCAAAAATTTTAAATAAAATATTAGCAAAGAAATTACAATAACTTATCAACAAGATGATATACTCTGACCAAGTGGGATTTATACTACAACTGATTCAACATAAAGAAATCTATTGGCATAATTGACCCCAACAAAATAACAGAAATCATATGGTAATTTCAATTGGTTCAGAAAAAGCTTTTGGCAAAATACAGCCATTTTTTTTAAAGCTTTTTATTTTTAAAACCACTATACTGATAATTTTTCAACATTGATCCTTGCATAGCCTTGTTTTTCAGATTTTCCCCTTCTTCCCCCACCCTCTCCCCAGATGGTAAGCAATCCAATATATGTTATACATGGTATATGTTAAATCCAATATGTGTAAACATATTTATACAGTTCTCTTGCTGCACAAGAAAAATCAGATCAAAAAGGAAAGAAAATAAGTAAGAAAACAAAATCCAAGCAAATAACAACAAAAAAGAGTGAGAATGTTATGTTGTGATCCACCTTCAGTCCCCACAGTCCTCTCTCTGTGTGTAGATGGCTCTCTTCATCATAAAATCATTGAAACTGGCATCAGTCATCTCATTGTTGGAAAGAGTCACATCCATCAGAATTGATAATCATATAATCTTGTAGTTGCCGTATACAGTGATCTCCTGGTTCTGCTCATTTCACTTAGCATCAGTTCATGTAAGTCTCTCCAGGCCTCTCTAAAACCATTCTCCTGATTGTTTCTTATAGAAAAATAATATTCTATGACATTCATATACCATAACATATTTAGCTATTCTCCAGCTGATGGGCATCCACTCAGTTTCCAGTTTCTTGCCACTATGAAAAGGGCTGCCACAAACATTTTTGCACATGTGGGTCCCTTTCTTTCCTTTAAGATCTCTTTGGGATATAAGCCCAATAGAAACACTGCTGGGTCAAAGGATATGCACAATTTGAAAACTTTTTGAGCATAGTTCCAAATTGCTCTCGAGAATGGCTGGATCCCTTCACAGTTCCACCAACAATCTTTTAGTGTCAGCACCGATTCCTATTAAAACACTGGAGAGCATAGGATTAAATTTTCCTTAAAATGATAAACTATGTTCAAAAAGTTATTGAACTGTGCATACCCTTTGACCCAGCAGTGTTCTATTGGGCTTATATCCCAAAGAGATCTTAAAGGAAGTAAAGGGCCCCACATGTGCAAAAATGTTTGTGGCAGCCCTTTTTGTAGTGCCTAGAAACTGGAAACTGAATGGATGCCCATTGATTGGAGAATGGCTGAATAAATTATGGTATATGAATGTCATGAAATATTATTGTTCTGTAAGAAACGACCATTAGGATGATTTCAGAGAGGCCTGGAGAGACTTGCATGAACTGATGCTGAGTGAAATGAGCAGAACGAGGAGATCATTATATATGGTAACAACAAGACTATATGATTATCAATTCTGAAGGATGTGGTTCTCTTCAACAAGGAAATGTTTCAAACCAGTTCCAATTATTCAGTGATGAAGAAAGCCATATACACCCAGAGAGAGGGATATGAATGTGGACCACAACATAACATTTTCATGCTCTCTATTGATGTTTGCTTGCATTATGTTTCCCTTCTCAGATTTTTTTTTTGTAGATCCTTTTTTTCTTGCACAGCAGGGTAACTGTAAAAATATGTGTATACATATTTGATTTGTGAAGTATTTTAACATAATTAACATGTAGTAGACTTCCTGCCATCTAGGGGAGGGGTGGGGGCTAGGGAGGAAAAATTTGTAACAGAAAGCTTTGCAAGGGTCAGTGTTGTAAAGTTACCCATACATATGTTTTGCAAATAAAAAGCTTTAATAAAATGAAAAAAAAAAAAAGAAAAAAGAAAAAATGAAAAGCAGCATCTATTTAAAACCATCAACAAGCATTATTTGAAATGGGAAGAAACTAGAAACTTTTCCAGTAAGATCAGGGGTGATCTTTTATCACCACTATTATTCAGCATTGTACTAGAATTGTTGACTTAAACAATAAGAAAAGAAAAAGAAATTGAAGGAATTAAGAGTAGTTAATGAGGAGATAAAACTATCAGTTTTTGCAGATGACATGATAGTATACTTAGAGAACCCTAGAGAATCATCCAAAAACCTACCTGAAGCAATTAACAGTTTTAATAAAGTTGCAGGATAGAAAATAAAACCACCCAAATCATCAGTATTTCTATATGTTAGTAATGAAGCCCCAACAGCAAGAGAGAGAAAGAGAAATTCTGTATAAAATAATTATAAATAAAATAAAATATTTGGGTATCCACCTACCAAGACAAACCCAGGAATTATATGAACACAATTACAAAACACTTTTCACACAAAGCCAGATCTAAACAATTAGAAAAATATCAATTGCTCATGAGTAGACTAATATAATAAAAATGGCAATTCTACCTAAATTAGTCTGTTTGTTCAGTGCCATTCCCAAAGTACCAAAGATTATTTTGTAAAACTAGAAAAAATCATAACAAAATTCTTGTGAAAGAATAAAAGAAATGGAAAAGAAAAAAATACAAGGATACTGGCCTAGCAGTACCAGACCTAAAGCAGTAACTATCAAAACCATATGGCAAAGAAATAGAGTGGTGAATCAGTGGAATAGTTTAGCTATATATGACACAATAACAATGACTATAGTAATCTAGTTGATAAACTCCCAAATTCTAGCTTCTGGGATAAAAACTCAGTATTTGACAAAAATTGGGATACTGGAAAATTAATTATGTCAGAAACTCAGTATAAACCTATTTCATACCTCGTATCAAAATAAGGTCAGAATGGTTACATGATTTAGGCCTAAAGAGTGATGATGCCATAAACAAATTAGGAGAGTAAGGAATAGTTTACCTCTCAGATCTTTGGAGAAGGGAGGAATTTATGACCAAAGAAGAACTAGAACATTATGAAAGGCAAAATGGATGATTTTGATTATATTAAATTTAAAAGGTTTTCTACAAATAAAACCAATGCAGCCAAGATTAGAAGGGAAGCAGAAAGCTGGGATAAAATATTTATAGCCAGTGTTTCTGACAAGGCCTTATTTTAAAAATATATAAAGAACTGAGTCAAATTTATAAGAATACAAGTCACTTCCTAATTCATAAGTAGTCAAAGGATATGAACAAGACAATTTTCAGATGAAGAAATTAAAGCCACCTACAGTCATATGAAAAAATGTTCTAAATTGCTATTGATTTTGGAAATAAAATTAAAACAACTTTTGAGATACCACCTCATCTCTCAGATTGGCTAAGATGACAGGAAAAAATAATAATAAACTTTGAATGGAATATGGGAAAACTAGGACACTAATGCATGATTAGTGGAATTGTGAAATGATCCAGCCATTCTGGAGAGCAATTTGGAGCTATGCCCAAAGGACTATAAAACTATGTATATCTTTTGAGTCAGTAGTGTCACTATCGGGTCTATATTCCAAAGAAATCACAAAAGAGGGAAAAGGACCCACATGTGCAAAAATGTTTATAGCAGCCCTTTTTGTGGTGGCAAAGAATTGGAAAATAGATGTCCATCAATTGAGGAATGACTGAATTAGTTATAGCATATGAAAGTAATGGAATATTATTCTATAAAAAATAATGAACAGGTTGATTTTAGAAAGGAAGATTTACATGAAGTGATGCTGAATGAAACAATAGGAAAACATTGTACATAGCAACAGCAAGTTTATGTGATGATCAGCTATGACAGACTTGGTTTTCTTAGCGGTTTAGTTATCCAAGGTAATCCTAGTAAATTTTGAATGGAAAATGCCATCTGCCTCCAAAGGGAGAACTGTGAAGATTGAATGTAGATCAACATATCCTATGTTCACTTTTTTTTTCCCCCTTTTACTTCTGTTTTTTTTTTTTCCCTCTCGTTGTTTTCCCTTTTTGTTCTGATTTTTCTCTCCCAACATGACTCTTAAGAAAATGTTAAAAAATGAATGTACATGTATATCCTCCCATGTTACATGTTTGTACATGTAACTGGAGAAAATCATTATTTAAAAAAAGAAAACATTTTTGTCACTCCAGGAACGTATACTCCTCATGTTTACTTTGGCCCTCCTGCTTTTCCTGGGGAGAATGGGCTTACCAAATATAAAGTACAATATCAGTGAATAACCTGTGAGGCTAAGGCTTACCTTGTGGCTTCTACTTCTAGATATTTTTCTTCCTTGTGTGGTCCTCATGAAATCCATTGCAGGGCAAATTGTCAGTGCTGGTGCTGAACAGGCCCACTTTGCCCATGACACAGTACTTTCTCCTAAAAAATGTCCTTTGAGTTTTTGCAACAATGAGGAGTTACATATGAGGAGTCAAAGTAGAGGTCTGGACAAAACATATCTAGAGTGTCCCATCATACTTGAAACATACCAAAATTCTCTAGCCCCCCCCAAAACAACATAGGATACCCACAATTTCTCCAGGAATCCCTATGTTACTTGGGAAATACCAATTGAATGTCCATACACATCTATTGGCTAAGTAGGCTTAGTTAAAAGAAGAAAAAGTAAACCCCAAAAGACATTAGGTTCTTGGGATTGATTTTTCTGAATCTTTAGTTTTATAGGTAAGCTCTGAAAAGTGTTTTGTCTAATCTGTCCTTCTACCTTGCCTCCCCAATACTTGCTAAATTTCTCCCCTCCACACTCCTCTTTTATAATTCCTTTAATTTATTATATTCTGCCATTTGACTATAAGCTCTCTTGAGATCTAGTGACATCTTGTTTGCTTTTATGTGTATTCCCATCATTTAGCATAATATTGGGCTTGTAAGCAAGTACTTATTAAATGCTCTAGTTAGTCGTCCAGCAAGCAAAGCTAGATCGGCTTAAGAGAAAAAATATATACACATAAATGAGCCCTTATAGTGCACTGAGCACATTACTTGAAATATGAAATGGATCATCATTCAGACAAAAGTTATCTTAAAGGAACTGGTTTGAATTTGAAGAAAACTCTCTGGAAAAAGTGTGACCAATTGTAGTTGTCTGTCCTTTGTTCTCTAAGTGGATCTTGATATCAGGGAAATGATGCCATGATTTGCAAGTGAATTGGATTTAAGTGAGGAAGGGCTGGGCAAGGTCACCTGCCTCACTTTCCCTTCCCTAGCCATCTGGGTCCAGTGAACTGATACAGATCTTGAGGACTGGAGATGGCCTGGAGGCAGTGGGAAATCCTGGCCTTTTTAAGCTAAGGTTTTTAACTGGTTTCAGTTTGACTGAGGCTAAATTTAAATGAAAAGGGAAATGCATGCCTATCCTTTCTAATGGATCTCATAAAACTAGGGTCTACCGGAGTCGAGGGCAGTGAATCTCTGGTGGAACATTTTAAGTGTTAATGATTGCAAGATTATTTTAGATGAAGCCCCTCTGTAAAACCTGGTAGCTCCTTTGGCTTACCTGTACTCATATTCACTAGAGTCCCAAGAGTTTTTATTTACTCCCTGGTGTGCCAAACCTTTCTGGTGTGCATCTCCACCATACTCCTCTTGTTTATTTCTTCCTGGTGAGAGAGTACTCAAGTTTGGAGGTTTGAGGCACTCCTATAGGGAACACAAGTGGTAAAAGGGCTCCTAGCCTTTTTTCTGGGATTTTTGTAAAGTTTCTTTTAGGTATAGCTTTCTGCTGGGCCCCTTGAGAGTTCACAACCAGCACTTCTATAGGTTCTGAAGAGTTTCTTTGAAAGTGTCATCATCTTTGGGGAACTATCTTATCACATTCATCAGCAGGTAGTACTTCTGTTATTAGACACTGTCACTACAGCAGCCACAGCCACTGCTTTTGCTTTCCAGTGGGACCTTTGACTCTTCCCAAACTTGCCATGTCACCTGGACATTCATTTCAGAATATTCTTTCACCTAAGATCAGGAAAGAATAAATACAAAAGAAAAAGCATCACCATTTACTCACAGTCTGTATGTGACTGGATGAGACATAGGGCAGTTGCACTTCTAACTCCTTCAATATCAGTGAAGAGGAGTAACTTAATCTTTTAGATCAATCACAAGATTTTTTTCTTGTCTGTAGGTTTTGGGAAATGTAGATTATTTTCTTCATAGAAATTGGTTCTTTGAAATGTTGATTTGATATGTTAAATTATGTCCATTAGTAACTGGTTAAAGGATAGGAACATAAATTTTTATTTATTTATTTTTTATTAAAAGCTTTTTATTTACAGTACACATGAGTGATTTTTCTACATTGACCTTTGCAAAACTTTTTTTTTTTTGTTCCAAGCTTTTCCCCTCCTCCCTTCATCCCCCACCCCTAGATGACAGGTAATCTAATACATGCTAAATATGTTAAATTATATGACAAATCCTACATAGAGAGAGAGAGAGAGAGAGAGAGAGAGGGAGAGAGAGAGAGAGAGAGAGAGAGAGAGAGAGAGAGAGAGAGAGAGTTATCTTACCACACAAGAAACATCAGATCTAGAGAGGAAAAAAAAAAAAAAACAAAACAACCTAAGAAGGAAAACAAAATGTAAGGAAATATTTACAGAAAGTGTTAAAATGCTGTGTTGTGGTCCACACTCAGTTCCCTTAGGCCTCTCTCTGGATGTATATGACTATTTTCATTGCTGAACAATAGGAACTGGTTTGAAATACATCATTGTTGAAGAGAAAACCATGTCCATCAGAATTGATCATATTATAGTCTTGTTGCTATGTATAATGATCTCCTGGTTCTGCTGATTTCACTCAGCATCAGTTCATGCAAGTCTCTCCAGGCCTCTCTGAAATCATCCTGCTGGTCGTTTCTTACAGAACAATAATATTCCATAATATTCATGTACTATAATTTATTCAGCCATTCTCCAATTGATGGGCATCCATTCAGTTTCCAGTTTCTTGCCACTTTGCCACATTTTTGCACATGTGGGTCCCTTTCCCTCCTTTAAGATTTCTTTGGGATATAGGCCTAGTGAAAACACTGCTGGGTCATATGGTGTGCAGAGTTTGATAACTTTTTGAGCATAGGAACATAAATTTTTAAAAGAAAAATTGCATGATATTGACAGTCACATGAAAGAATGTTCCAAATCATTAATAATTAGAAAAAATGCAAATCACAATACCATGAAGTTGTTTCATTTCCCACCTTGCAAACTGTCAAAAATTACCAAAAAAATTGACAATGTTGGGAGAATTGTGGGTTGACAGGATATTTATCATTGCTTGTTTATTTTCCTCAATAGTATTTTATTTTTAAGCATTCATTTTTGTAAAATTTTGTGTTCTAAATTTTTCCTTTTCCCTCTTCCTCATGATAGCAAGCAATCTAATATAGATTAAGCATTTGCAGTCCTTTTAAACATATTTCCATATTAGTCATGTTGTACAAGAAAAACCATCAGAAAGAAATAACAAATTATAAGATGAAAATACTATGCTCTGATGCACATTTAATCTCCATAGTTCTCTCTCTAGATGTAGATGTCATTTTCCTTCTCAAGTCTTTTGAAATTGTCTTGAATCACAGCATTGCTAAGAAAAGCCAAGTCCACCGCAGATGATCCTTATATAATTTTGCTGTTACTATGTTCAGTGTTCTGGTTCTGCTCATGTCATTTGGCATCAGTTCATGCAAGTCTTTCCAGGCTTTTCTGAAATCATCCTGTTCATCATTTCTCATAAAATAATAATATACCATTATATTCATATATCATAGTTTATTCTGCCATTTTCCAACGGATAGGCATCTACCCAATTTCCAGTTTCTTGCCACTGCAAAAAGTCTGCTACAAACATTTTTGTACATGTGGGTCTTTCCCCCTCTTTTATGACTTTTTTGGATATAGATCCAGTAGTGAGATTTCTAGGTCCAAGGATATAGAGAGTTTTATAGCCCTTTGGTCATAGTTCCAAATTGCTCTCTTAGTTCACAACTCTACCAGTAATGCAGACACTAATACATTATTGATGGAGCTCTTAATTGGTATAATCATTTTGAAAAGCAGTTGGGAATTATGCAAATAAGTGATTAAAAGATCCATACCCTTTGACTCATAGTCTCCATTTCTTCACTCCTATTTCAAGAAAGCCATCAGTGAGAAGAAAGTACCCATATGCATTTCAAATATGTACCCATATACATTCAAAATATTTATAGCAGCACTTATTTATGATAGCAAAGAATTGGAAACAAAAGATGCCCTGGGAATAGCTAAACAAATTGTGATGTGTTATGGATTACTGTGGGTAGCTGGAGGGTGTAAGGAACAGAGTGTTGGTTCTGGAATCAGAATGATTTATCTTCTTCAGTTCAAATCTCACCTCAGATATTTATTAGCTGTGTGACTCTGGGCAAGTCCCTTAATAACTCTATTTGTCTTAGTTGCCTTATCTATAGAATGAGCTGGGGAAAAAAAGGAAACAGCAAAACAACTCTAGTATCTTTGCCAAGAAAACCCCAAATGGGGTCACGTAGAGTCAGATATAATGGAACAACAATGGAATGCTACTGTTTTGTAAGAAATTATGAATGTGGATACAGAGAAGCATGGAGAGAGCTGCATGAATTGATGCACAGTGAAGTCAACAAGAGCCAACAAAACAGCCAGTGACTACCACCGTATAGATAGAAAGAAAACCACACCAAAAACCTACAAATGAATGTTGCAAGATAACAATTAAGCATGACTCAAAAAAAAAGAAAGATGAGAGGACACCCCCAATCCATCTGTTCTTGGAGTTGGCAGGTTCAAAAGAATTATTCATTGCATATTTCACATTTTTTCAATGTATTGAATGGTTGTGCCATTTTTTTCCCCCTCTTCCCATTGTATGGAATAGCTAGGGAGGAAGAATACTGGGAAAAATGTGAATATGTGAAATACTAAATACATTAAAAGAAGACATTTAAAAAAAAAAACAAACCCTGCTAGTTTAAATCAGGTGAAAAATCTTATATTTGGTATTTGTCTTATATCTCTCTCTGTTTTGATTGGCTAAAAAAAATTTGTTCTTCTTGTCCATGAATAAGTTATGTTAAATTACTTTATATTGATGTTGAGAGGGTAGAACTGATGTTTTAAGCCTCTGTTATTTATTTAGTTATAGAATCATAAAACAAATGCTAGAAGGTATATTTTGAGGTGGGTTTTTTGGGGGGGGAAAGGTTAGAGGGACTAGAGGATTAAGTGTCACACAGCTAGTAAATGCCTGAACATTTGAACTTAGGTCCTCCTGCCAAAGCTGGTGCTCTATTCACTATACCACCTAACTCCCCCATAAAAATAGATGATGTCTATTCTGGTCCAGGACATGTTAAACTTTTTCCACTTGCAACCACTTTTTGCCCAAGAAATTTTTACACAACCTCAGGTATACAGGTATATAAAATAGGCATACAAATCAAAATTTACTGATAACAAATCATAATTTTGCAATTATCACATTATGTTGTCATCCAGTATCAGGTCATGACTCACAGATTTAGAAGCTTTGATCTAGTCCAATTTTTTTTCTCTACACGTGGAAATCAAGACATAGCCATTTTAAGTAACTTCTGCAACATCACATACATGGTAAGAACAACAGTTGGGATTTGAACATAGGTTTTCTGAAAACAAAGCTTCCGTAATGTGTCATGGTTTATTTGTGGAGCACATTACATTTCAAAGGACAAATAAGTCGTGTTAGATCAGTTTTGCTTCACTTCGATATTTTTTTTTATACTTTTGATGTTAAAATATCACTGAACAAAATAAATGATTACACATTACAGAATGTTGATAGAATGCTGATCAGTTCTTCTGAACAAAGCAACAGTTTTTTAAAAATCCATAGTATGACATAATTTATGTTTAGGTTGATTATTCATTTTGAGCTTTTTGTGTGTATTTTGGAAATTAGTGGTGTTTTTCAGTTAGATTGCAGAAGTTAATCTTGGGTTTATTGAACATTAGTCTATTTTACATTTCAGTTTTGCAGATTTAATCTTAATTTTTTTTCTAATTTTCAGGCAAGTTTTAATCATTATTTTATAATATTGTTCAATTTCTGGTAATACTCCCACTAGAAGATAGCAAGGTGGCACAGTGGATAGCATGCTAGCCTGGAGTCAGACCTGAGTTCAAACCTGGCCTCAGACATTTACTAGCTTGTGACTCTCAGACACAATCCTGCCTGTCTCAATTTCCTCATCATAAAATGAGCTGGAAAAGGAAATGACAAACCACTCCAATATCTCTTCCAAGAAAACCCCAATGGGACCATGAAGAATTGGATATAAATGAAACAACTGAACTACTCCTCCAACACTACAATTGATCTGTGACCTCATCTATGTTGTCATTCCATGTAACAGTGCAGATTACAACTAATCCATCCCTATTTATATCCTTTGACTTCTTGTCAGTGTCCTCCCATGCATGTAACACAAAGACTCCCCCAAAATTTCTAGGGTCCTGATCACTTTCTTTTGGCATTGAGTGAATTTTTAAATACCATACCTAGAAATGTAGCTATTCTCAGTGTGATGTTGAGTCATGTTATATGAATGTAATGGATTATTGTTCTATAAGAAACGATCAGCAGGATGATTTCAGAAAGGCCTGGAGAGATTTTCATGAACAAATGCTAAATGAAGTGAGTAGTAGTAGAACCAGGAGAACATTGTACCTAGGAATAGTAAGATTATACGATGATCAATTCTAATGGACTTGGGTCTTTTCAACAATGCAGTAATTCAGGCCAATTCCAGTAGACTTGTGATAGAGAGAGACAGAGAGAGAGAGAGAGAGGAGAGAGAGAGAGAGAGAGAGAGAGACAGAGAGAGAGGAGAACACACTATGCAGGCTGAATATGGATCAAAGCATAGCATTTTCACATTGTTGAATTTGTGTTGAAGTTTGCTTGTTTTTTTGTTTTTTTTTCTCATTTTTTTCCCCTTTTAATCTAACTTTTCTTGAGTAGCATGATAAATATGGAGAGTTGTTTAGAAGAATTGCCCATGTTTAGCCTATATTGATTTGCTTATTGTCTAGTGGATGAGGGAGGAAAATTCAGAACACAAGATTTTGTAAGGGTCAATGTTGAGGACTATTTTTGCATATGTTTGGAAAAATTTAAAAAAAAAAAAGTGTAGGGCAGCCAGGAATAGGAGGAGGAGTATGAAAATGAGTGCAGTTGACATTTGGATCACCTTAGGATCATAGGTTGAGAACAAGAAAGGAATTCAGGAGTCATTTTGCTTTGATCTTTTTTTGCTTTGATCTTTATCTTCTAGTCATTTTGCTAATGAAGAAACTGAGATCTAGGGACTTATCTAAGGTTCTATAGGTAATAAAGTATCATGGAGTTTGAAGCCAGGTCCTCCTGTTTCCAAGCCCAATACCATACTATTTCCCAACAGCTGTTAAAGTGGGAATGGCTTGACTCAGGAGGTGACCGATTTTCTTCCCCTTGCCAGAAGTGTTCAAGTGAAGACTGGGGAATTACTTGCTAGGGATATTGTAGAGGTTTCCTGAACCTGTACAGTACTGATTGACTAAGATGATGTCTGACCTTCTGACGGAACCATTTGACTGAAATTGCCCTTACCAGTGATCTCTTAATTAATAAATGTCAGAAGCTTTTTTTTTTTTTTTTTTTAAGCCTTTATCTCTTTACAGCATCAATCACCTCTCTTTCTGGATTTTTTTTCTTCCTTGACTTTTCATGATATTGTTCCATTGTGATTCTCCCCCTTACCTGTCTAACAATTCCTCAATTATGGCCTACCCCAGGCTTTGCCTTGGGTCTTTACCCATTCAAACTCCTGCTGATCTCATCAGCTTTCAAAGGTACAGATATCTTCATGTAAATGATTCCTAAACCTTCAAATCTAGCTTGAGTCTTTCATCCCACCTATTAATCATGTCAAACTAGATATTCCTTAGGCTTCTCAAAGTTGTGTCTAAAATAGAACTTACCATCTTCCCCCCTGAAGAACTCCTCTTCTAAGTTCCCCATAGTTTATCAAGCAAGTACCACTGTCGAATTAAGAACCTCAGAATCTTCCTTAACTTTTCTTTTGCCCTTTACTTCCTTCACTCCAGTTCGCTGCTAAATCTTTTTTGTTGTTCTTGTATCTGTCCTTTTCTTTTCATTTACATAGCATCCTAATTGGTCTCTTTTCTTCCAGTTCCTTTCCCCTTTTTGATACATCTTCTACATAACTGCAAAACTGATATTCCTAAAAACAAGTCTGCCCATATTTCCCTATTTGGGAAGTCAATTGCTTTTTACCCCTACCACAGAAGTTCTTAACTTAGAGTCCTTGGATAAGGGATTTGTGGATAATTATATAGAAATAGGGGGAAAAATGTATCTATTTTTTGCTAACTTCTTATTGAAATTTAGCATGTTCCTAAAGTGAGAAGGGGGTTCATTGACTTTACCAGATTGCCTAAGAAGACTGAGACACAAAAAGGTCAAGGGTAAAACAAACTCTTCTCTTTAGTATTTAAAGCCTTTCATGATCTTATTTCAATTTTTTTTTTTTTTAGTTCACAGGATTTCCCATCCTACATTCACTCTTTATTCCATTCACATTGGCTAACTTATGTCCCTCTGTCTTATTATCTCTTCTTGAATCTGCATAAACTGATCCTAATCTCATCATATAATGTTTCTAGGAATCTCTAGCCTCCATTCTAAATTTATGTTCAACTTCCATTAGGCCTCTCAATCCCACCTCCCTTGCCCAATTGTTAGCATATTCTTCCCTCCTGAAATTGCTTTTAATTTAGCTTATTTTTGTGTTTACTTATCCCTCTATAAAATGTGAGCTCCTTGAAGACGTAGACTTATTGTAGTTCTTGTTTAGTGTCAGCAATGTTTACTATACATAGTAGGTACTTAAAAGAAGTATCTATTATATGAAATTGACTTTTGTCTGGGAATCAGTAATGGTTTCTTCACTAAGGAGCTGACATTTGAATTGAGGCTTAAAGGATTGTCAGGAATTAGATAGGTTCTCCCCAAAAGGTTTTGTTTTATTTAATTTTCCTAAAGTAAAATAAATTTTGCAGAAATTTATAAGAGTGTTTCTTTTTATATTGAATGTTAATTTGAAATCTTCATTAGCTAGAATGATTTCATGATTTCTCTAGCTGGCTAATATATAGAAAATTGCATTGATAGTTGACTATTTTTACCAGAGAGTGGCAGCAGAGCCTAGCTGAGTGAGTAAAAAGAAAAGGGAGGATAGACAATCCTTAGTATTTTGTGTTTAGATGGGAAATAGTGGCTATTGTGGGTATATTAAAAAACCAGCCACTATGTTAATCATATTTTATTGTTCAAACCTGAAGCACTTAGTTCCACAGACTTCTTGTAATTTTTAAATGTTATGTCTCATTTCATTCAATAACATTTATCTATTTTAGCATTTAGATATATCACAAAAATAGGTTTTTTTCCTTAAGTTTCTAACTTTCTCTTATTTTATATTTTATTTCCTCAAGCAGTTTGTATAGTAGCAAAATAATCACATAGACTTAAGTAAGACACTAAATATAGAAATCCAAATTACTCTGATGAATTCTTGGATCTTGTGATGAAATCCCATGTGATTTCAAAGATAGCATAGAAGTTATTAGGAGATTAGCAGGTTTTTGCATTTTCCATAATTTTATTTCTTTTAATGCCAAAAGTATAGTATTTATTACATTGTGTTACCTTTACAGTACAGACATTCCAGTTTCTATGAAGAAAACACAGTATCCCTGAATAACATAAAAATTTAAGTATTTATTTAGTTCTCCACAGTATATGAGCTACTGTGATTTCTGTGTGAAAATAGAACTGTTTTAAAAGGAACACTGATAAAAGATTCTAATAGGCAGTACTAATCCCAGATATTAAAATTTTTATCCCACCCCCCCAAAAAAAAAAACAACTTTGATTGCTTTTTAATTTTTTTAAGTGAGAAAAAAAATAATCTTCCAATATTCCAGGAAAGGTAGACCTGTTTAATTTTTAGCTTTGTAAATATGTTCGTTGTCTATCACAGTAGCTTCTTTAAACATAGTAAATCACCTAATAAGTGCATTTTTATTAAATCAATGACTAATTGACTCAGCTTAATTGGAGTCACTGCCTTAGCTATAAAAATAGACATCTTTTTTCCACTAGAGGGTGCAGCAAGAACTTGATTTGAATTTTATTTTCTGTGCATTTACACTGGAAATAAAGAGTAAAATTGTCACTGTGTTGAGTAGTTTATGGCTAGGCGAAAAATAATGTAAAAATGGGTGTGTTCTAATAACTCATGCCTACTTTTTTTCCCATTTTTTTATTGCAGGTTATTGATTTTGGGGTCCTATGAAAGAGAAACAAATATTCATTGCACGATGGAGTTGAGCAGCGGTGTTTGGGAAGAAAAACAAAGGAGTTCTATTAAGACGGTAAAATATCTTTATATAGAGCTACTTCTAATGTCAAATGTTGTTATGAATCACTAAAATAAATTTATTAAAAACTCAGCCTTCAAGTTAATTCCCTTTGTCCTTTATGCCTTGATTCTGTTGGTAATTTTAAATATATTTAGACAGTGTATGTGGATGCACTTGCATAAGAGCAGAGAGATGATTTAGGGTATGGAGTTGGGAAGACCAGGCCTCAGATCTGCCCATGGATATTTGCAGAGATGTGACCTTGGGCAAGTCACTTAACTTCTTTCAGCCTTGGCAGTAAACTGGGGATAATAATAGCATCTACTTCACAGGATTGTTATGAGGATCAACTAAGATAATACATTTCTGTTGTTCAGAGTTGTTACGAGGATCAAATGAAATAATATTTGTCTGGTGTTTTATATAAATATTAGTTATTTTTATTTTAAAACAGTAATTCTATTCAAAATGAACTATATGAATATATATTATTTGGTTTGCTTACATGACAAACATCATCTTATATAAAATTTCTCACAGTGTAAAGTTTAGTGATATTATTTTTAATATTTAAATGGAGATATTGGACAAGAAGAACTTTTCATCTAGGATCCTCAAAAATCTAATGCTGCCTCACAAAATACAGTGCCAGACTTGTATTCCTTAACTGCTTGTGTGTTAGATAGCACCACATTTTATTATCTTATTGTGTAAGGATTTCAGACTTCGTAAAAACAAGAGAAATCTTAAGCCTTTTGTTTTTTATAAAAGCATGTATTTTAGGTTAGCCGTTTATCAAAGTAATCAATAATTAATTGTCTTGTGCTAGTAGCCTGATTGCTATTATTTTTAATTATTTAACACACCCTTGTGTTATGTATAATGTCAGTGTGTTTCTTGATATTTCATAGTAGCACATTAAAACCAAAGCATAGCACTATTTATTAGACTATTGTTTACAGAATTATATGGTTTCGTTTTTTGTGTGGCTAATTTTGATCTTTTTCCTCAATTACATGCCAACAAAATTTTTTAATGTTCAGTTTTGTTTTTTTTTTTAAATTAACTTTCAGGTTCTCTCTTCTTCAATCATCATCTTGTGATTTCTTTTCTAAAAATTCTTCAGGGTTTTATATTGAAAAATATAAGAAATTACTTTGAAATAGAGGAAATACTTAAAATATCAAGCTAGAAATTCATATTAAGACTAATTTAGTTCTCATATTATGTGATGATTTTGGTATGTAAATTGATTATGGATTCTGTATAGAAACTTCAAAACCTTTTAATTTTGCTTCTGTATAGGTAAAAAGAATGCTTAGCATCTTAATTGACTTTAAAGGCTTAGAAAAAAACTCTTAAAAAACATTTGTTTCTCTATTAAAAACTCCAATGTGGTTCATATTTTTAACAGTTGGTGGCAGTATCGCCAAGCCTATGATTAAATAATATTTGCAAATAGAGGAAAGTAGTGAAGAGAACTATTTTTAACATCATTGTTAACATCATAATATCATGTCATTTGGAGATATTTTAAGTTAGTAATTAAAAATAAGTTCCTTTATTATAACCACAGTGAGAGACCTTATGATACACTGTGTTGACCAGAAAGTGGTCTTGTTGGATTGAGTTCAGATTTTTAATCTGCTATTCATTTTATGGGTGAATTCATCCAATTCAGATTCTGAGCTTTAGTATTGGTTGTTTATTTTCCTCCCTGTCTTCCTCACTGACTTCCTATCCATCTTGGCTTCTCTACTTTACTTCTACTTCCTGCCTTGCCCTCTTATTACTTAACTCTCCCTCCAAAAATTCTTTCCTTATTCTCTCCCCTAACTTTTCCCCCTTGCCCTCTTATTTCTATTTGAGTTTTAGAAGATTTTTATACCCTTCCAAATATGTGTTGTTCTGTCTCTTAACTCATTCCCAATGAGAATAGTGCTCCAGAACTACTAACTCTTCTCCCCCATTTAATTCCTCACTGTCACTTCTTCTTCTACCTCATTTATATATTTTTCTTTTTACTTTTTCCTACATAGCTTTGCTTTTTAGAATCACATTGTACTCACCTCCATCCCAGTCTTTCTTTCAAGCTACCCATTCACTAATGACAATCTTAGACATACAGTTTTCATTTCCATGTATAAAAAGCAAACAATTTGTCTTTATTGAATTCCTTGTAATTAGTCTCTGATGTTCAACTTATGCTCTCTTGAATCTTTTATGTCAAATTTTCTATTAAGTTCAGGTCTTTCTGCAACAAAATCCTGAAAGCCTGACAATTCAATGAAAGTCTTTTTTTTTTTTCCCCAGTATTATATTACATATGATATTTTAGGCTGTACTCTTGAGTTTCAATATTGTTACAAGATCTTCAGTCTTTTAGTGTAACCTCTCCCTGAGTCTTGTGTAATTCTAATTGTGACTCTACCATATTTGGATTATTTTTTCTTCTTCATAATATTTTCTCCTTAATCTGAGAGTTTCAGAATTTGTGATGTTCTATAAGTTTTTCTCTATGAATCTCTTTCAAGTGGTCTTGGGGGGATTTTTTTTACTAATGTCTACTTTCCCCTTTTGTTCTAATACTTCAGAACAATTTTCTTTAATTGTTTCTTGCATTATTGTTTCAAGATTTTTTTTTTTTGATTGTAACTTCCAAGTAGTCCGATTAATCTTATGTTTTCTTGATGTTATCCAGATCAGTTGTTTTTCTTATGGGATGTTTCACATTCTTTTCTAGTTTTTCATTCTCTACATTTTATTTTGTAATTTCTCAGTCTTTTATAACTTTGCTGGCTTCCCCTTGCCCAATTCTAATTTTCAAGGAGTTGTTTTCTTCTTTAAGATTCTGGATGTTGGAGCAAATGAGTGAAGCAATGTATAAAGTACCCACCTTGGAGTCAGAAAACCCTGAGTTCACTTCTGGCCCACCAAACTCTTGATATTTATTAGCTGTGTGATTCTGGGCAAGTTATTTAACTCTAATTGCCTCATGCCTTCCCCTGTACCTCCCCCACCCCACAATTCCGGATTTCTTTTTTCAGTTGGTTGGCTTTCTTTTCGTAATTTTCTTTTCTTTTCTTTTCTTTTCTTTTCTTTTTTTTTTTTTTTGGTTTTGTTTTGTTTTTGTGGGTTTTAAAAATATTTGTTATAAGTCTCATTTGATATTTTAAGTCTTTTTTTTAATTTTATTTTTTTTTTAGTTCGTCCATGTATTCTTTTTGGGCCGGTGACTTTTTGACTATATTCTTTGGGGCAGGAGAGGCTTTTTTTGCTTCAATATTCTCTGAAGATGAACCCTGGTCTTCTCTATTCCTATATTGTCTATGGTTGGGTCCTTTCTCCTTTGACTCCTCAGTTTTTTTTTAAATGGCAATTTGTTGTTATAATATTATAATAATGTATGGGTAATGGTGCCTCTGGTCTCATATCCTTCTTACTGTTATTTTTTGTGCTTTGTCCTGGTCCCAACCTCCACACTTTTTTCCTCGTCTAAGCCACAATTGTATGTTTGTAATGTTTTCTTCTTGATCTGGGAGTTCTGGAATTTGGTGATAATGTTCCTGTGACTTCATTTTTGAGATTTCTTTCAAGAGGTGATCAGTACTTACTTTTCAATTTCCATTTTACCCTCTGGAGCTAACATATTTAAGATTTCCTTTCTAATTTCATTACTTTTGTTGTCTAGGCTCTATTTTTGAATATAGCTTTTGGTAATTCTCAAATTATCTCTTCTTGATCTATTTTCTAGGTCATTTGTTTTCTGAAGAGATATTTAACATTTTCTTTTCTTTTTTTCATTCTTCTGACTTTGATTATTTCTTGACATCTTCTGGAATATTTAGCATCTATTTGCCTAACTCAGGAGATCATTGAATTGAAAATTTTCCCAGTGAGCTTTTGTATCTCTTTTTCCATTTGGCCAATTCTTCTTTTTAGGGAATTCTTAATGAGTTTTTGAACCTCCTTTTCCATTGGCCTATTCTGTTTTTAAAGGAATTATTTTATTAAGTGAATTTTTGTGCCCTTTTATTTAAACCAGCAGGCTGCTTGTTTTTTAAGGTGTTATTTTCTTTAGTATTTTTTGGTACCTCTTTTATCAAGTTATTAATTCCTTTTCATGATTTTATGGCATCACTCATTTCTTTTCTCATTTTTTTTCCTCTACCACTCTTATCTCTTTAACTTTTTCTAGGAATTCTTGTTGGATTTGGGTTCAATTAACATTATTTTCTTTGAAAATTTGTTTGTAACTATTCAGGTTTGGTTGAAAGAAAGTCCTGAAAATGTGCAAGTTTGTTGAATGTCTTTTCTTTTTTCATTGTTATGGATAATTTTGCTGGTTATGATATTTTTAGTCACCTTCTTCTTTTGATTGCTGGCATATATGATTCCAGGATCTGTGGTCCTTTATTGTGACTTCTGCTAAGTCCTGTACAATTCTAATTATAGCTCCAGAATATTTGAATTGTTTTTTTTCTTGGTTCTTGCAAAGTTTTCTCTTTGATCTGGGAGTTTTGAAATTTGGCAGTAATATTCCTATATGTTTTTCACAAAGGATCTCGTTGAGGTGGTGATCAGTGGATTTTTTCTGTTTCTACTTTCTCTTCATGGTCTATATCTCCAGTACAATTATTGGATTATTTCTTGCATTATTGTGTCAAAGTTCTTTCTTTTCTTTGGTCACAATTTTCAGAAAGTTCATTTACTCTTGTATTTTCTTTTCTCAATCTGTTCTCCAGATCTGTTGTTTTTCTTATAAGACGCTTCACATTTTGTTCTGTTTTGGGTGTTTTTTTTTTTTTTTTCCCATTCTTTTTATTCCATTTTGTTATTTCTGGGTCTCTTATAGCTTCACTAGCTTCCTTTTTGTGTGTGTGTGTGTGTGTCCAGGGTCACACAGCTAGGAAGTGTTAAGTGTCTGAGGCCAGATTTGAACTCAGGTCTTCCTGACTTTGGGGTTGGTGCTATCCACTCCACCAAATAGCTGCCATCAATTCTAATTTTCAAAGAGTTAATTTCATCTTTAAGACTTTGTATCTCCTTTTCTAGTTAACCTTTTTTTCATAATCTTGTTTTTCTTGGATCGTTTTTATTTATTTTTTTACTTTTTCCTCAGTGTCTTCCATTTGATTTTTAAATTCTTTTTTGAGTTCTTCTACAAATTGTCTCTGGGCAGGGAGCCATTGCATGTTACTCTTTGGGATTCAAGCTTTTTTTTTTTTTTTTTACTTCAATGTCCTCCTCTGAAGATGAATCTTGGTTTTTCCTATTCACATAGTAAGTTTCTATGGTTGGGTTCTTTCTTTATCAATTCTTTTTGTTTGTTTTTAATATGAAATATTAGTGAAAGCACCTCTACTTGTGAGGTGGGGGGATGGTGCCTCTAGTTTCATTTCAACTCTACCCTCTGACCTGGAACTCCAAACTAAAAATCTCCTCGGCCCACTCCCTCTGCACTTACCAGGTATGCTGGTTCTTTCTTACTCAGGGCTTCGTTTCTGCAGCACAGCTAGGCCTGGCATTCCTAATCAGCTGAGGTTCCCTCAGTCTTCCCAATTCAGATTCCCAACTTCAATTGCTGTCCAAGAGGTGAAAGTTTCTGTGATTCTTATAGATCCTCCAGCTAAACCCAGCTAGTACCAGGGGTCCCCACTCGGTGTTTCCGTGGAGCTAGCCTGGAGGTGTTTGCACTGCACACTTGTTAATATCAGATCTTGAGTTGTTTTTAGGACTTAATGGGTTCTTGGAGAACCCCTGTTCTACCACAAATCTTGATTTTTCAAAAGTCTGTGTTTGCTGTGAGGCTGCAAATTTGTTCTGTTTGTGGGGGAAATCTTTATTGACCTATTCCATCATCTTCCCAGAATCCTTCCTCAGTTTTTGTCTTGATTTTGAACTTCATGTTAAAGTTTTGGGCTCTGATCAGCTGGCAGTAGAGGGACACTGTTCCAGGCTTCAGTTTTTTTTTTTTGTTTTTTTTTTTCCCCATACCTCTGATTTCAGAGATAGTTCTGGGGATCTTCAAGTTTTTAGTGTTTTCAAGGTACTGTGGTCAGTGTTCTCCTGGTCTACATTGTGTTTACCCAGAAGGGTAAAGGAAGGGGCTTTTGTTGCTTTGCAGATACTAAGTACTAGTGCTCCTTTTGGTCCTAGTGGCCATCCTTCTTTGGGACTGATGATAAATGCTCCTTTCTGTCCTGGAACTATTATCTAGAACTGTGTATGGGCAGCAGAGCAGCCAATTAGTGCTAGCAAAGGGTCCCCCATATTCTGTTTCTGACCAGTTGTCTGACTCCATTACTGTCTCTAGACCGAGAGCTCCCTAAGATACTGGTGCTGGTGCTGTCACAGGTAACTCTCAGATCCACCACTGATGCTCCCACTGTGTGTAATCTGGGCCAGTCCTTATCTCAGACATCTCCTGCCAACCTCTTTAAGTTGTCTTAGGCTAGGAAAGTAGCACCCTGACCATTTGTTTGACTCTGCTACTCCAAAATTTGACTTGGGGAGTTATTTTAAAATTGTTTATGGAAATATTGAGAGAATTTAGCTGGCTTGCTGACTTGCTGTCTCTCCTCTTCAATCTTGGCTCCACTTTGCTCATCATAATCTTATAGCACAATAGTATTCCATCATTCATCCCATGTAATGGTCATCCCTTCAATTTTCAATTCTTGGTCACCATAGATTATTATAAATATTTTTGTACATATGGTTCCTTTAACTTTTTCTTTGATCTCTTTGGGATACATATCAAGTACTGGTCATCTATTGGCATCTGATATATTTGTATGTAAGATATGGAGGATTGTGGGGAAGGGGAGATTCAGAGAAATATAAGAAATGATCCTAGACTTGATAAAGCTTGAAATCTTATTTGGAAAATAGGACATAGTGCATTCATGTTAACAATAATTACACAGAAAAGATTTAAATAACTTCAAGAATACAATTTAAAATGTTATAAAGCAGTCGTCAGATTTGTAATACAAATTTGCTATTGTAATTAAGCAGATTAAGAAATTACCTGCTATAATGAAAAAGTTAAATGTTAGAAGAGTAAGGGGAGATAGAGAGGAAAAGCTAAGAGTATAGGTGATTGATGAACCTATATAGGAATGAATCAGAGAATTGATCAGAGAAATTCAGTACTGGGACCTTAGAGACCTCTTTTATTAATAAGGAAATAGACTAAAAAGTTGGAATTTTCTAAAATTCAGATCAGTGGATTTGGAGTCAAATGGGGACCATTCTTCAAATCCCAGCTCTGTTTCCAACATGTGTGATGTTGGACAATTCATCCTTTTCTGGGCCTTTATAAAATGAGAAAATTATGCTAGATGTCCTCTCAGCATAACTATCAGTTCTAAATTGTTGATCCTACAATATCAGATCTCGTTATGCTTTTAGTGAGCTTTGCGCTACACCAGAAAATAAAGTTTACAGCTTTGTTGGAACATGCATTTCTCACTGAACAGTCTTAGGAGGGCCCAGAATTCCATATTTGAAGATTTAGGTGCTGGAAGGCTGTTAAAGGGTTTTGAACAAGGGAATATATTTAGGTAGATTCAGTTTTCAGAGCCACAGGATTTGTGTTGAAAGCTGCCTGCCTCGGTGAACATCTGGTTAAGTCCTTAGACAAAATCATCTAGTCTCTGCTTAAAAGACACCAGAGGAGAAGGAAACTATCACCTCTAAAGGCAGGTCATTCTACTCATGCATTCTCTTTTTGGCTCTAATTGTTGGGAAGGTTTTTCTGACTGGAATTTCCTTCTTTGTAACTCCCACCTTTGCTCTCCCGATTCAGCCCTCTTGGTCTGAACAAAACAAGTCTAATATCTTTTCCTCATTAAGAACCTTCACATACTATAATATGACTTTCATATTCTCCTCTGTCTTTTCGTCAGTTTCTCCAAGTGATCCTAAAATGTCTTAGACTAAACCCCTTCCCCATCCTGGTTACTCTCCTCTGGACCCTTTGTATTGGCTTGTTTTTCATTTTTCTTTCCCAACTGACAGCTTCCCTGGGTGGGAGAGAAAGCAGTCTATCACCCTTTAAGAGGGACTTTAAACTACACCATTTGATGCAACTTTCCAGAGGAATCATTAATTTTAGAATTTATTTTGAAATATAGTCATCTCAACAAAGCGCATACAATTTTAAGTAGAGAAGTCTATGGTTTTTAAAAAAAGTCTTTATACCTTGGATAAAACTGTAGGCATTTTTATTCTCCTTTGTTACTTGCAAAAGTAAAATGAATCAACTGCTATAATACTTGTAGATCTTTCCAACATTTGTTATAATCAGAAACCATTCTTTGAGATATTAGTGTCGAAATTAGACATGAAAAATGAATCTGAGTTATTAATTAGATCTAGTAAAAATGTCAGTAATAACATGTTTCTTCAAAGCTTCAAATGCCATCTGTGATTGCATTTCATAATCTTAATTGAATTGAAATACTTTATATGCAGAAACCATGACATCATTAATGTGTGGTAGCATAATTTTTGATGGGCTTATGAATGTATGATAACTCCAAATAGGCATTTGAAAATAGCATTATAAGGGGCAGCTAGGTGGTGCAGTGGATAGAGCACCAGCCCTGAAGTCAGGAGGACCTGAGTTCAAATCTGGTCTCAGACACTTAACATTCCCTAGCTGTGTGACCCTGGGCAAGTCACTTAACCTCAATTGCCTCAGCAAAAAGCAAAAAAAAAAAAAAAAATAGCATTATAAGATCAATACTTCTAGTATAAACTTCATTTTATAGAGAGCATTTGATGAAATGCTAGCTGTAATACCTAGCATTTTTAAGTCTGAGAACTCCTTAATATGTAAAAATCCTGAACTGCCCTTATAAAAATGTACTATTACTATTGATTGAGAAAGTACATAATGATAGTAAGATGACAATAAGTGCTTGGTGTGCATATAGATTTAACTTACCTTTTGGGAACATGATTTAATATTAGAATTACTTTTCAGAAGTAAAGTCTTTAGATCAAAGTTAATTACAGATTTTAAAGGGTTTTCTAAATTTAAAAAATTACTCTTGGCATTATTTTTCCTTTTCTTTATTTTTATTTTATTTTTTAAACTTATTTAATTTTTATTCATTTTAATTTCTAAATGTATTCATCCTTCCACCTATGAAACTTGTCCTTTAATCAGAGGTTAAAAACAACAAAACAAGTCAGCAAAACAACCCAGTATATAGATTGCATTTTTTGGGGAAGGTGGAAACTAAGTATGATTAGTTTATTGAGGTCTAATCCAACTCCAAAATTCTGTGTCTTTGTGAAATAGGTTTCTTTTTAGTAGCAAGTCTAATGTACAATAAATTCATAGCATTCAAAAAAGTTGATAGAAAATACTCTTTGCCAATAACATAAAATTAGAAGTCTGAGAGACTTAATTTATGAGTATATTAAATGTAGACTATAAATGCTTCACAGTTGGCATTTTGATGGCTAATTTATTTAGCTACCTAAAGCCAAATGTCTTGGAGTTAGCATTTTGGTGTTCGTACTGAACAGTTTTGCCATTTACAAGCTTAATCCTATGAAAAGGAAAAAGAAGGATTAAAGCAAATAAAGGTTTTGGAAAATGTCACTTTTTATGAAAACCCCGGTCTTGTTCAGTTTGATAATATTTGCAAATACATTAGGGGCATTGAGATTTTAACCACATATGATATTCTGTAATCATTTTTATGAATAAATTGAAGGCTCCCAGCCTTTAATAGCAAATCCTATATAACATTTCAGCTTTTATCATTAAAGTTTTGGTTAAAAATTGAACTGTGATTACAAACAGGTGTTTGTAATGTTGAAAGGTTAAGCAACTTTTGCTAAATGATGAAAACTTGAATTAATTTAACAACTATTTATTTTATGTATGTAGGGAATTTGGGTTAGGCATTTTAGGTATGATATATCGTTAGATGGAAAGACCTTATTCCTAACCACCCCAAAAGCTTATTCTTGCTTCTAGGAGAGGCACTGTGGTTAAATGGAAAGTATAGTAATCTGAGACTATATTTGAATCCTGATTTTCCCACTTAAAGCTGTATAACTTTGAATACATTAATTAAGATCACTAAGCACCAGTTTCCTCCTGTGTAAAATAGGGATTTTAACTGACCTGTCCATCTTATAAGTTTATTCTGGATAATTCTGTATTCAACACATAATTTATTAAGTGCCTATCATATTAGGCACCGATGATATAAAGATGCTTTCAGTGATGTTATAAGGGAAAATTTTTATAGTAGTAACTGGTAGCATAATCCACAAGAAATATTAGGGAAAGAGAGGTCTTACGAGGCTTGGGATAGAAATGGATTTGCATTTATAGATAAGGGGAAGTTTTCAGATAACCTCTGTATAAGTTGTAATGTGATGATTACTTTATCAGGGCCAAAAACTCATTTAAGGTTTAGAGAAGTAAAAGACTATCATCAGTTAAAGATCAAACTTTCCAAGCTTGACCTTAAAGCCTAAATAGCATTATTACTGAAATAGGGAAGGGAATCATTCCAACTTTAGATAATTGCTCAGAACATAGAATCACTGAAACTACTGAAGGAAATTTGTGTATTTCAGTTTCATTGGTTGAAAGAAATGAAGCTAGAACCAGAGGTTGTGATTTGAGTTGAGAAGAGCCTTGGGGTGCCCTCCTTATTTGTTCGAACTTTATTTAGTAGATCATAAAGAATCATGAAAGGGTTTTTAATGGAGGATTAGGGTCTGGGTCATAATTGTTCTTTAGAAACATTAAGTAGTACTATATAAGATGTCTTGGTTCTAGGAGAAATTGGAAGCAGAGAATGAAGGGACTTTTTGCAATATGTGGTAGTGAGACTAAATTAGGATAATGGGAATGGGAAGAGAGCAGAGAAGAAAGAATTGTTTTGGAGGCAAAATCAACATGACTCTGCAGCTAAGTAATTGAAAGAGTGAAGAATAAATAGCAGGAGTTTACTAAAGTTTAATACATAGTTGACTCGAAGAATTGTGGTTCCATCAATAAATGATAGAGGCAGAAGAGCTGATTTTTGGTTGGAAGATAAATTTGGGTGAAGAAAATGTTAGAAGGGAACTTTATTGTTCACTAATTTGTAAAAAATGTTTTTAATGATTCACTAAAGACCAGCCTTCTACCAGGTAGTCTTCTATTCATGAATGAACAATGGCTAATAGTTTAAGTCTCTGACTACTTCCTGTGATAGAAAACTCACTGTGAAGTAACCTATTTATTTCATTTTTGATTACTTTTTTATTGCTGGTCATTATTTGTATTAAGGTAAAATTCTTCTCTCTGCTAACTTGTGCCTATTAGTCTTCTTCCTAATATTATTTTCTAAAGTCTTACAATTCAGGTTGAATCTACCTTCCAAATAATAACCCTTAAAAATGTTTCAAGATATTAGTTATGGAGACTTCCTTCCGGGGGTGGAGCCATGGTGGTGGAGATCAGACAGGAGTCTCTGTAACCTCCTCTAACCTTCCCTCAAACCAACAACATATGAAGCCTCTAGACTGATTTTGAAGCAAAAAAAAATCCACAATATCTGGAGGACAACACGATTCTAGAAGAAGATACTCTGGAAGAACCTCAAAACAGGTCTGTTTTAATTGGGCAGGGGGGTGGTCTGCTGAACCCAGACTGCAGCACAGGGAGACCGGGGCAGGGAGCTGGAAACAGGAGTCAGAACAGGAGTGGGAGCGTTGTGCTTTTCACACACCTGGGAGTCTTCTGGGGGCCTCTTGGGCCAATCTGTCCTGATTGTGGGCAGGTGGTTTGGGGGTCTGCCTTTTGTGGGGGGTAGATTGTGAACCACTGAACCCCTGATGAGCATCGGACCTAAGACATTAGTTATGTTCTTTCCAATGTGTTTAACATGCTTAGTTCTTTCAGTTTCTCATGAAACAGTATGTTTTTGAATACTCATACTATGCTGATCATTTTTCTCTGGAAATACTTCAGCTTATCATCATCAATCTTATCAAGGTCTAGCATCCAGATCTGAGTATACAGCTTTAGGTGGTTTTCGTGAGCACTAACTGCAATGGAACTACTGCCCTTTTTTTCAACCGGGTGCATTAACTTTTTTTTAAAACAACTACATCAAAATTTTTAACCATTTAGCTTGTAGTGAACTAAAGTTTTCAGTCTGATTTTTTTTTTCAGTTTACTGGAATTTTTATTTAGTTTTAGAATTGTTTTTTACCTTGTTTCTTGCAAAATTTTCTCTTTAATTGGGGGGTTTAGAAATTTGACGATACTAGTTCTATGTGTTTTCTATAAAGGATCTCCTTGAGGTGATGATGATTGGTGGATTTTTTCTATTTCTATTTTCCTCTCATGTTCTAGAACTCCAGGACAATTTTCTTGGATTATTTCTTGCATTATTGTGTTAGCGTTCTTTTTTTTGGTCACATCTTTCAAGCAGTTCAATTATTCTTATATTTTCTCTTCTTGATCTGTTCTCCAGATTTGTTGCTTTTTTTCTTATGTTTCACATTCTGTTCTGGTTTTGTCTTCTTTATAATCTGTTATTTCTTGGTCTCTCATAGCTTTACTGGCTTCCCCTTGCACAGTTCTAATTTTCAACAAGTCATTTTCATCTTTGAGATTCTATATCTCCTTTTCCAGTTGGTTAACTTTTTTTCATAATCTTGTTTTTCTTG
Source organism: Myrmecobius fasciatus (assembly GCA_023553655.1). NCBI lineage: Eukaryota > Metazoa > Chordata > Mammalia > Dasyuromorphia > Myrmecobiidae > Myrmecobius > Myrmecobius fasciatus. Next base: position 421,571 of record JAJPUD010000451.1, on the reverse strand, counting down.
AATGGTTTTCATTTATTTATTTTTAGTTTTTCCTAATTGTCTCTCATTTGATTTTTAAATAGAAGCTTTTTTTTTTTAATTCAGTGTCCTCTGAAGAAGAACCCTGGTCTTCCCTGTTCCCATAGTACATTTCTAGAGTGGGGGTCTTTGGTGCCTCAAGCTTCACTCCAGTTCTCCCTTCTAATCTGGAACCTCAAATTAAAGAGTTTCTGGCATCTGCAGCATCCCTGCCCCAATGCTTCTGCACTTTTAGGTGTGCTGATTCCTTCTTGCCCAGGGTTGCTGCTCTGCAGCACAGCTACGATTCTCATTCCTAATGAGCCAAGGTTTACTCAGTTTTCCTGGACTCAGACCCTGACTCCACAAACAGTCTGGGAGGTGAAAGTTTCTGTGGTTCCTGCTGTGGCTCCAACCCAACCCAGCTAGCCCCAGCATTTGGTGTTTCAAGAGAGGTAGCTTGAGGTGTTTGTAGTTCATACAGGTTAATCATGGCGGTCCCAGATCTTCTCATTTTATACCTAGAGAAACCTTGTTTTACCTCAAATCTTCTTGCTTTTCACCAGTCTGTGTTCACCCTGACTCAAATTTGTTCTATTCATGGGGGAAATATGGAGAGCTTGAAATTTACCAACATATGGAGGGGATGTGGGAAAATTGGGACACTGATACATTGTTGGTGGAACTGTGAACGGATCCAACCATTCTGGAGAGCAATTTGGAACTATGCTCAAAAAGTTATCAAACTGTGCATACCATTTGACCCAGCAGTGTTTCTACTGGGCCTATATTCCAAAGAGATTTTAAGGGAGGGAAAGGGACCCACATGTGCAAAAATGTTTATGGCAGCCCTTTTTGTAGTGGCAAGAAACTGGAAACTGAAAGGATGCCCATCAATTGGAGAGTGGCTGAATAAATTATGGTATATGAATGTTATGGAATATTATTCTGTTCTGTAAGAAACGACCAACGGGAGGATTTCAGAGAGGCCTGGAGAGACTTGCATGAACTGATGCTGAGTGAAATCAGCAGAACCAGGAGAACATTATACACAGCAACAAGACTATACGATGATCAATTTTGATGGACATGGTTCTCTTCAACAATGATGTGATTCAAACCAATTGTTCAGCGATGAAGATAGTCATATACATCCAGAGAGAGGCCTGTGGGCACTAAGTGTGAACCACAACACAGCATTTTAACGCTTTCTGTGAATATTTCCATGCATTTTGTTTTCCTTCTTAGGTTGTTTTTTCTTCTTCTCTTTCTAGATCTGATGTATCTTGTGCAGTAAGATAACTGTATAGATATGTATACATGTATTATATTTGTCATATAATTTATCCTATTTAGCATGTATTAGATTACCTGTCATCTAGGGGTGGGGGGAAGGAGGGGAAAAGCTTGGGGAAAAAAAAAGTTTTTGCAAAGGCCAATATAGAAAAATCACTCATATGTTTTGTAAATAAAAAGCTTTATTAAAAAAAAAAAAGGAAAAAAGAAATTTACCAACATAGTCTGTCATCTTCCCAGAATCCTCCCTCATTATTTCTTAAAAAACACAATGGTATTCTATCCCAATCATATATGACAACTTATTCAGCCATTCCCCAGTTGGTAAATGTCCTCTCAATTTCCAATTCTTTGCTACTACCAAAAGAGTAGGTATAAATATTTTTTATAAACATGGGTACTTCTCCCTTCCCCCCCCCCTTTTTTTTTTTTTTAAGTATACAGGGTAAACAGTTGAATTTTTGGTTAGTGGGGTCTTTTGTTTTTTGTTTGTTTTTGTTTTTGTTTTTGTTTTTGTTTTTTTAATAAACCTTTAAGCATATTTCCAAATAGCCCTCCAGATTGGTTAAAACAGTATGTAACCAATAATTCATCAACAGGTTTTTACCCCTTTTGGTGAGGCAGTTGGGGTTAAATGACTTTAAGTGTCTCAGGATGGATTTGAACTCAGGTCCACTTGACTTCAGGCCTGCACAATTTACCCCATACATTTATGTTTTAATTTTCCCACATTCCATCGAACATTTGCAATCTTCCTTTTTTGTCCTATTAGCCAATCTAACAGGTGTGAGGTAGCAGCTCAGAGTTGTTTTAATTTGCATTTATTTCATCAATAGTCTTTTAGAGCATTTTTCCCCATATGACTATAGATAGCTTTGATTACTTTCTCTGAAAACTGCTTGTTCATATCCTTTGACTATTTATTATTTTAAGAATAGCTCTTATTTTTATAAATTTGACTCAGTTTTCTATTTGAGAAATGTTTATCAGAGAAACTCTGTAAAAAAAAATTTTGTTTTCAAAATAGTGATTACTAGTTACATATTTCTCAAGCCATTCTCCAGTTGGTAAATGGTCAAAGGATATGAACAGACAATTTTCAGATGATGAAATTAAAACTATTTGTAGTCATATGAAAAGGTGCTCCAAATCGCTATTGATCAGAGAAATGCAAATTAAGACAACTCTGAGGTACCACTACACACCTGTCAGATTGGCTAAAATGACAGGAAAAGATAATGACAAATGTTGGAGGGGATGGGACACTAATGAATTGTTGGTGGAACTGTGAACAGATCCAGCCATTCTGGAGAGCAGTTTGGAGTTATGCTCAGAAAGTTATCAAACTGTGTATACCCTTTGACCCAGCAGTGTTTCTATTGGGCTTATATCCCAAAGAGATCTTAAAGGAAGGAAAGGGCCCCACATGTGCAAGAATGTTTGTGGCAGCCCTTTTTGTAGTGGCTAGAAACTGAAAACTGAATGGATGCCCATCAATTGGAGAATGGCTGAACAAATTATGATACATGAATGTTATGGAATATTATTGTTCTGTGAGAAACGACTAGCAGGATGATTTCAGAGAGGCCTGGAGAGACTTGCATGAACTGATGCTGAGTGAAGTGAGCAGAACCAAGAGATCATTATTCACAGCAACAACAATACTATATGATGATCATTTCTGATGGACATGGCTCTCTTCAATAATGAAATGTTTCCAACCAGTTCCAATTGTTCAGTGAAGAAAGCCATATACACCCAGAGAGAGGGATGTGAAATGTGGACCACAACATAACATTTTCATGCTCTCTATTGATGTTTGCTTGCATTGCGTTTCCTTTTTCTGATTCTTTCTTGTAGATAAGATTTTTCTTGCACAAAAATGCTAAGTGCGGAAATATGTATACATATATTCGATTTGTCAAGTATTTTAACATAACTAACACGTAGTGGATATCCTGCCTTCTAGGGGAGGGGTGGGGAGTGGGGGGGGGGAATTTGTAACAGAAAGCTTTGTAAGGGTTAATGTTGAAGAATTACCCATACATATGTTTTGCAAATAAAAAGTTTTAATAAAAAAGAAACCTAGTTACCTATTTCCCTCCATCCTATATCTCTCTATTCACTGTACTTTCTCTTTCCTTTTACCTCATCCATTCTCAAAACTGTTTTGTTTCTGACTTTTACCTCCCCCAAACTACCCCCCCTTCTATCACCTCTCTTTCCTTTCCTACTTTGCTATGAGAGTAAAGTTCATGTGTTCCCTTCCCTACTTCTCTCATTTCCCCCTCCACTCTAAAATCTCTTTCAGGTCTTTTTTATGACAGATAATTTATCCCATTCTATTACTCCCTTTACCCTTCATCCAGTGCATCCTTCTTTCTCATCTTAGTTTTTTTAAGATAATCATAAATCACATTTAACTCATACTTCTTTTCTGTCTATGTACATATTCCTTCTAGTTGTCCTAATAATGAGAAATTTTGTAGGAATTATAAGTATTATTTTCCCTTGTAGGAACATAAACAATTTAACCTTATTGATTCTTTACCATTTACCTTTTTATGCTTTTTTTGCATCTTGTATTTGAAAGCCAGATTCTCTGTCCAACTCTGATTCTTTCATTAGGAATACTTGAAAGTCCTCTATTTTATTGAATATACACTTTTTTCTCCTGAATCAGTTAGCCACCAGCATTTTAAAACACTTTCTATGGATAGGATATCTCAGGTATTGTCTCAATTATATAATCTTATTCTTTTTCAGAACAATATGAGTTCTTTAAGAGCAGGTGTTCTTTTTTTCTTTGCCCTTTTATCCATCATTAAGCAATGGTCCAATACACAGAGTTGCTTTTTGTGACTTATTGAATATTTTTTGGGTTGTTGTGGAATTGGATTTGTGTGAGTACATTATAGATAGGAAAAAGATCGAGAAATTAAACTTAAAACATCAATAGGAAGGCAGTAGGTTGGGGGTAGAAGAGGGAATATTAGTCATAATAAGCAACATAAACAACAACATAGAATTTAGAAAACACATGGTGTGTTTGAGGACATACCTTTTCTTAGGCCTTTCTTACTTTTTGCTTCATTTAGCACTGTTCACTGCTTTCTCCTCCTGGGTACTCTGGGTTTTCGTGATATTGTTTTCTTTTGAGCCTTCTTGCCTATGTCACAGCTCCTTTTCAATATCATTTCTTTTGGGCATATATAATATATCTTTACTGTGGGTGTACCCCAAGTTTCTGCCCTAGGCCCATTTTTCAGTGAGTACTTCCAGTGATTTCATCAGCATCCATAGATTCATTTAGCATCCCTTTTCAGATGATTCCTGAACTCTAAACCCAAAATGCTTATTTAACATTTCGTACTGGATGAACCACAGGCATCACAAACCCAATGTTTCCAGAACAGAAGTTATTATCTTCCTTTCTCCTTTTAGACCATTCCTCTTCAGGAATTCCCTTTTATCTCAAGGATATTGCCGGCCCCTTTAATCATATAGTTTCATAACCTCATAGTCATTCTGGACTCCTCATTCTTCTTTATGCAGCTTATCTCATTAGTTGTCATTTCTTGTTTATTCTGTCTTCTTAATATCTTTTAGACTGTCCCCATCTCCCTATCAAGACCACTATCCTAATTTAGGCCTTTATTACCTCCTGAATTATTGCAGCAACATCCTATTTATTCTTTCTATCCCAGGTTAAAAGTAGATTCTGTCCAACCTCATATCCTACACAAAGTCAGCTAAGGGGAATATTCCTAAAGCACAGAACTGACCGTGTCTTTCCTTTGCTCCTCCAGTATTACCCATTACTCTCCACTACCTCCATGAATCATTCAAATGCTCCAACTTGCCATTCTTCCCATGACATTCCATCTCATATCTCTGATTTCTGTGCCTTTGTGGAGGCTTTTCTCACCTGGAATATGCTTCCTTTTTACCTCAGCCTCTTAGAATTCCTAGTCTGTTTCAAAGTACAACTCCTACTGGACATAATTCCTAATTGCTGGCATTATCCCCATTCCATTCCCAATTATCTTCTACTGTTTTTATTTTCTAAGTTACTATAATATTTACAATTTTACCTAATAGTCTAAAGCAGAAACTTATTATTTTTTTTTATTTTTACTTTTTATCCCCTGCCCTTAGCAATGTACTTGGCATTAAGTGTGTCCTTAATAAATAATTCTTGAGTGAAAGGATTGTAGCTTTATATTAAAGATTGAAAAGTCTTTGGGTCTTAGGAAAGCTTGGGCCTTAGAATCACAGGAAGTAATAAAACTGGGTTTCGAATTCAAATATTCTTTTCTGCCACAGCTGCCTCTTATACTTTTTATTTGTGACCAAATTAATTTAGCTTAATAATGTATTTTATTAGAAAAATATATGAATGTTATAAACAATATATATCCTATGGTAGAATTGATAAGAGATCTTTATTAATCACCACATATAAAGCAATTTCTGGGTAATTCATTATGCTTTAGTTGATAACTAAAGATTTTAAGAATATGAAAGATTGTGTCTAGTTTGATGCATATATAATCTTCAGCTGATGAACACTCTTGTTTCTTAAAAGTTTGTTAGAAACTTAACATCGGAAACCTGCTATAAGTTGAGCATTTGATTTTTTTTTTTAATAATCAGGAAGCAAACCATTAAGAGAATGAATTTCTCCTTTAAATACTATAAATGGAATCCCCAAAATGTTAGAAAGATTAAATTTGGGCCTCTGAAATTTATTCTACTAATTTGTATCTCAGCTTTCTCCTTCTACTCATAAGATAGTACTTTTAACTATGGATAAAACTTAGGAATATTAAAAAAAGGTTGCTTCATCTTAAGACAACCAGTAAGGTTAAAAAATTATTTTAAGTTAATCATTATATACCGTAACTGATTATAAATGCTATCTATGATTGAGAAAGTGTTATTTCATTGTGTGAATACTATCAAAAGTCAATATAAAAAGCTGGACTTGTTCTCATAGCTATTTTCAGGTAATATAAACATTGATGTAATGATGTAATCATCAGTGTCTTGTAGTAGAAAATAGACTAGCTTTCTAGCAAAGGAGGGAGGAAAGTTAATGGAAGGAAAGAGAATAGAGGAGGGAGGGTGGATGAATGGAGGAGGAGAGAAGGGGGAAGAAAGAGCAGGGGAGAAGCAGAGAGAAATTTCACATAGCCTCTTTTAGTGTTAGTCAGAAATCTTCATTGAGGGCTCTGAAGAGTGGTATGAGATCTAGTAATATAATTTTAAGAGTAGAAAGGTGATACTTGGTTATTTCATTACTAGCAAGTAAAAACAAAGATTCCTAATGAAGTTTAGATTATCAGTATTCTAGACAAAAATGTATCTGTGGCAGTTTTAGAGATGGAAAGTCAGATCCTTTATGGAAAGACAGATGGGTTTAGATCTTTGTTGGCCAGGTGTCATAAAAGGTTATATATTGTAGGTAAAACTTTTCCTTCATGTGTATAAAATTTGAACCATCTGGATCATCATCCAGTAAGTAAAACCACGTCCATATTGTTGGTATGATTAAAATAATTTAAATTAAGGTCTCATAGCTCTGATACGTAGAACTTTGTCAAATCTTTTAAGAATGAGTCATTCTCCAGTTGATAAATGGTCAGAGTATATGAATAGGCAGTTTTCTAATGAAAATTTATAGTCATATGAAAAAATGCTCTGAATCATTATTGATTAGTGAAATGCAAATTTAAAAACAACCTATCTGCCTAAAAGTAATTGAAAGGAAAAGTGACAAATGTTGGAGGGGATATGGAAAAATTGAGACACTAATTCATTGGTAGTGAGATTGTTTTTCAATCTAGAATTGTGCTTAAAGAGTTTTTAAGCTGCCTATATCCTTTGATCCAGCAATATTAGTACTAAGTTTATTTCCAAACATAATTAGGGGAAAAGGAAAAGAACCTATGTATTCTAAAATATTTTAGCAGCTCTCTTTGTAGTGGCAAGGAATTAGGAGTTTCAGGAATGCCCATCAATTGAGAAATAGCTGAATAAATTGTATTGTTAGATTGTGGTGGAAAACTACTGTGCTATGAGAAATGAAGAACTTGGTGACCCTAGAAAAACGTGGATAGACTTGCACGAAATAATGAAGAATGAAATTAGGAGATCCAAGATTACGTTGTATATAATAACCTCAGTATTCTTTTAAGAACAACTTTGGAGTGAATAAGTAATTTTGACTATTATAAATACCCAAATTCACTTCAGAGGACATATGAAGAAAGACACTATCTGCATCCAGGGAAATAATTTATATTTAGAATGATTTTATAAAAACACACACACACACACACACAAAATGATGGCCATCTCCAGAGTGGTGGTGGAAAAGGGGAAAAGAAATTTGCATGATAACTACTATATTTAAAAGAAATAGTAAGTTCATAATAGTTTTAAAGTTTTATGTAGTCACATTTTTTTTCTTATGCTATTATGGAAATGCTTGTTTTACTCCACAAATTAAAAATAAGATAAATTTTTAAAAATTTAAAAAGATGTAAAATAATTCAAATATATACTATAATATATAAATAGTAACTTTTGTCCTACATCTGAAAAATACTGGCTGTGTGACCTTGGGCAAGTCACTGAACCTTTCAGTGCTCTAAGCTATTGGTTTCCACTGGTTTTTGTTCTTGAAAGACCCTTTCAACAGCAGCAAAAAAAATGTTGTCAACCTCCAGAGTAATTTAATAGTTCTTAGAATATTCTTTTAGATGGATTAGTTAAGGGCTTACAGTGACTACATTTATATGAATAATTATGAAATACAAAATTTTATTTGTTTTTTTAACAATTGAAGTATAAAATTATAGTCCTTAATTATGAAAAAATTATGAATATTTAAAAATAATGTAGGACATTTCATAAGAATTAAAAAGAAGTAATCTAGGAAGACTACATTCTTAACTGTGACCTACAAGATTTTGTATTAAATTTATTTTATAAATCTTAATAAATATAAATGACATTTTAATGAAATAAGTACAACTTGGAAGATAATTAATATAATATAATCATATGTAAACTTTCAATATTGGATTTTTTTTTAAAAAAAGTGTAAAGGGGTCATGGAAACTTGTTGATTTCTGTAATAATAATAATAAGCAGCACAATTTAAAAGAATCTACTTGTTCCTGGACTGATGTATAATATCTACAACCATGTTTTTATTGTTTACAAATTTCAGTACTTGTATTTGTTGATGTAATAAAAGGTAATAATGGAGAGGAAAAGTACTTTTCAGAGCACTTTTAATGTAAGTTATAATGTTACAATCAATAATCCAGTGATACTAATAATTACCATTATTATTATATTTTATAATTTCTTTCATTTGAACTATATGCATAATTTAATTCCTTATTGTCTTTCAGTCTTTAGATTACATTTTAATAGCCATCTAATTAATTAGTTGAAGAAATCTGTGCAAATAAAGCAGTATTTAAAAGTTCTGTCTCTGAAACCTTATACTTAATATTATTATAATTATAATATTATACTTAATAAGGCCTCCTTTGACTTTAAAAAAAAATTATGCACTTTTTGTATGCCTGGTACTTTTTAAGTGGTTTAAGGGAAGATCAGAAGCCCAGACTTGACTAGCTGAGCCCCATAAGGTAGGCTTATCTAATTAGCAATTATATAAATAAAGGTTTCTTAAAGTATTTAGTTTGTTTTCTAGATCAAATTAAACATCCTGCTGCTATCTAATTGATATTAGCATTTTAATAGTAAACCCTTTCTCCTTATGGAGTACTAAAATAAACTTTGGTCCTGTCTTCATATTCAGATTTGGAAATCAAAATTAATTGTGTGCTAGCTATATCAAACACACTGCCAGATGATATGAGTCAAATAGCTGTTCAACTAAAAATTTTCATTTAAGTTTATAGTTTGAGAAATAAATATATTTCTTCTATTTAATAATTAATTTTTGTATTTGCTTCTTCATCCAGAAATCAACTAGGCTGGAAAATCTCTCTTTAAGATTTTCCCAAGCCAGAATCAGACAGTAAAAGAAATTCTGAATTTGAGTTAATGGGTGCATCCGCTGATCATAGCACTTGCTACCATAGGTCTGGGAAAGTATTGATTCTCCTTGTTGTTGTTGTTGTTTTTGGCTAAGGCAATTGGGGGTTAAGTGACAGGCTCAGGGTCACACAGCTAGGCAGTGTTAAGTGTCTGAGACCAGATGATTTTCCTTGTTATCAAAACTGGTTGATGAGGTCAGGGTATCAATACCTAGTTCCAAAATAAACATGTGACAAATTCACGATAGTCATTCTGTTTGGCAAAAGTTAGATTTATTTAGGGGAATAGGTTACAGACAAAATGAAGGGATACAATAGACACCAGGAATACTAAATAGGAAAAAGAGGCCACAGAGCATATAAAAGACAACTTCCCCAGGGGAACTCCCACTAAACCAGGGGAAAAGAAGTACTTCCTGAGCTGGGAGTAAGCCATTTTCTGACAGATTAGACTACCAGAGTTAGAGTAAGAAAAAAGGTGCCATTAAAAGGAAGACACTATGAGGGGGAGAGAGAGAATCTCATACTGGGCTTAGACCTGGAAAGAATTTAGCATAGATGTTCATCATAATTTGATTATTTATAGAGGAAATAGAGCCTTGGGGATTTTGCTTCAGCAGGTACAGGGACTCAGAGGGAGAGGTCAAAGAGTCTGATGGAATGTACTTGGCCAACCAGGTCCCAGATTTGCCTAAAGATTTTCTAATCAACATCTCAAAAGGTTGTTTAAAAATTGGGGGATAAACTCTGGGGGTTGATAAAGAGTTCCTTCCTCATTCTCTATGCAGTCAGGATTGTCTGGGAATTATCTGTTTATAGCTTCTTTCTGAGGGGGAAAGAGAATGTCACATCAAGGTAATATGGAAATTGATTCTCTGACCTAGATTTGTGTGACCTTAGTCAAGTATCCCAAGATAGCCTGTAGAGGGCCAGTATTGAATAAGTCCATGTACGGGAAGAGTCCTGTTCAGGTATTACTTGAAACCTGCTCTCTGTATGGATGAACAATTCAAAGCATTGGCTTACCACCTCCCTTAACAATGAATGAAAGAAATTCTTGAAATAAATTTAGGATAGTCTTAATGAAGAATGCATGTGATAGGAACATGGCACACAACCGTGCTATTTACAACTCTGTTTTGACAAATGCGTTCTTATTAATAGTTATTGTTATTTATGACCCTGTTATGATAGCTACCTTGTTATTGCTAGTTAAAGTGAAACTGAAATGTTGAAGTATGGCCTATATAGTAACCCTGGAATATGCGTTGTCATCTGGAGGTAGCTGGTATTAATGCAACACTAATTTAAAGAATATTTAAACTCTGGCTCTCAGATTAATAAATAAAAGTTGCAAAGCAAATTTTCCACTTGGCTTATGTATATTCACACGGATTCACACTCTCAGGTATACCATTTGATTAGCCAGAGTTTAATAGGTACCTCTCAGAAATACCTCCTCTTTGAAAGATACTACAACCCCACAACCATTACTAATAAAAAGATTAAATTCCTTTTATGAAATAAAAATGAAGTTTAAAGGACCACTCCCCCCCCAAAAAAAAAGTTTAAGGTGACAAAAATTGTCCAAGATCTGTTAAGTATTGCTGCCAATCATACAATTCCGTACGCAAAGATAGGGAATTTGCTGTCTACTGTCTTCGGAAGACAGGCATCAGCATAAATCAGTGAGTATTGAGCAGCAATTTTAAGCTACATTACATAGCTTTTAGTTACATAAGCAGGATGAGTATTGTGGAATTTTGTTGTTTGTCCTTCATCCTCAAAGAGAACCAATAACATCAACAAGGTGATGTCTTGATGTGCAAGAAAATTGGATTGAAGTGAAATATCACATTTCCTTAGAAATGACTAGGAAAAGATTTGCTAGTTAAAAAAAATATTCAGTTCAGGTGTTTATAGGTATAAAAAGTAGAGAACAGTACCCCAAAATCACATATATACTTTTTCCAGATTCTTACGGTTTCAGGGAGAAGGGGAAAATGAAGTTATATAATGAAAATACGATTCTCTTTTGGTAGAAAACTTCTTTAATATGCAGTACATAATCCTCTAACTAGATATATCATAATACCCTATAGAAGTTTAGTTTAAGTTCAGTGTTAAGAACCATAGGGCTTATTATAATTGTGCAAGACAGTAAGAAGAATAAATGTATCACTTATGTCTCTCAGAATTGTATCACTTTGTAAAGTTATACAAAGTTTAAATTACTTCAAAGCCAAAAACAAATGGAAACCAGTAAAATTACTATGATTATTAATGTGTGTATTATGAATATTAGTGTATTATGAATGTTACTTATAATAAGTGTCTTACAGCATAATCATTTAGAGACTTTCATTTTCCTCATAGTTTTTGTTATTATTTTAAGAGAGTAATGGTTTGATTTTTCTTAATTTCCCTTAAGAAAATTGAGTTTGTATGATTTGGCAAAAGTTCAACATCATTTAAGTCATACTTTTTAATCAATTACTTCTCTTTTAAGGTGGGAGAAGCCAATGCTGCGGTTCCTAGTTTATGATTACAGTTTCAAAAAATGCTGCATTCGTCTAGACTGACATGTTTGGAATTAAAGTTTCCAGTTCACATTGTGTGTTCCCTGTCTCAAGAAATCCTTTACAATTAATAGTTCATTTAATTTTAATTCATAATGAGAATACTAATAAAATCATTCCAGATTCTTAGTCCTAGTGAGGGGTATAGAGTAGAAAAGGGAGGTTGAATAAGTTATACTTGGCTTTTCTTGTGTTGCAAATTTCACTGTTACACTCATTCAGTTAAATGTTTTCAGATATGGCAGAAACTTTTATACATGATGAATGGTAACAATATGAAACTCTGGCCTTAGGTATACTGTTTCTATCTGAATCTAATTGAGAGTGACAGCGAGCTACTGTTTTAATGCCTGGTAGCAACTTGTGCCCTATAACTATATACAAATAGATCTGACATAAGGTATTTAGGGAAATGACCACAAAGTTACAATCATTAAATAATAAATTTGTTGTTATGTATATATTATGCAGACAGTGCCAATTTTCAGGCATCTGAGGGGCTTATGAAGCTCTTATTTAATGATACAAAGTTTTTATTGGAAGTCTTTGCTTTTCATTTATAATTACTTTAAGAGGTAAAAAATCATCTATAAAGTGAAGGAATTATTCTAAGATTATTCTATATCCTAGATTATTTCTAAGATTCTCTTAAATTCTAAATTCTAGTTTTCACATATTTAATAATGTGATTATATCTGCTTAATGTGCCAATATCAGTTAATTGTGGAATCCATTAGCCTTTCACCTTTCCTCCTAGCTAGCAAAAATGAGAATCAGATTATCATGTAATGGGTAAATTTAGTTCATCCATCTAACAGAGTGGTAATTCTAAATTACTTTGATTAGGGAGCCCTTGGGGAGTTTTATTTGTCTGCAATTTATAGAGGAATCTGTATTTCAATTATGAATTATAACATAGCTAAAATATTTTTTTTCTTTATATAGGACTATAATACAAAATAGAGCTGTTGCAATATAAGAGATTTAGCAGAATAAAAATTGAATCCAAAAAGATTATGGTTTTCTGTTTTATCATCTAAAGATTGATATATATATAGAGGGAGGGAGAGAGAGAGAGACAGAGAGAGAGAGACAGAGAGAGAGAGAGAGAGAGAGAGAGATCTATATATAGGATATTGCTGTATCCTAAGATGCTAATGCTTAAGCATATATGGCAAGACTTTGTCCAAAACACCTTTTTTTTTCTCTGTAGTCAGTATGGCAGAAACACTAGTTTGAATTTGAAAGTTCAGTTGTCCAATGCTAATTTTTCTATTTCAAACCCAGCTCTACTAGTTCTGTGCTTATAATTATTTCCCTAGAGTCCCCAGCTTATCTGCTCTCCAATGTATCTTTCCCACTCAAATTATTTCACTGTTATATAGAACAAGGCTAGGAACATTTATGTGGGTTCCCTTACCCAGGAAAAAGATTAAAGTATTAAGAGTTAAGTAAGACATAATCATGGTTGGATAATTATCTCAATTTATTGTCTTTCATGTTATCAGGATGTGTTGAGGGGAGAAGGGTGACATGGAGTTTATAGTGTAGGAATTTATTTGCACTTTAGTGAGATAATCCATTATCTTCATTTCATTTAAATTCTAACTTTTAAAAAGTTTAATTTTTTAAAGTCTGTAAGTGGATTAAATACATCAAGTAAGTGTGCATTAGAGATATTTCAGATGTTCGTGATTCTGTCAGCAATGTGAATTACAAACCACCTAGATTTAAGTAGACCATCTTCCTGAGTTGCCATGGATTTAAACAAAAAATAGTCATCAGACATATATTGTAAGGCCTTCCAGTGCTTGTGTCATCTTGGCATATGATGAGGCACTGGGATAGGACCTTAAGGGGAATTCCTTAAATACAGAAAGGATAACTTAGACTTGGAACTTGCTATCTCCTGTATAAAATCTCTTTTCATATACAGTTGCTTAACTATATCATTTGCTGAAAGAATTATCTAGGCAGTTTAAATACTAAATCAGAGGTTGGTTTCATCTTGTTTGAGTTTCTTTTTGAGTCTACTTTTTAGCCACAGATAACTCTCCTCTTCATACTGATCAAAACAAGACAAAAATATTGTTTCAGCTACTCTTCACTTAGGTGTGACCCATAATTGATGTTACTGTTTTCTAACTCGTGAGGCCATTTAGCAGTAGTGGACAGAAAGGGAATCTCTTGAGTCAGGGAGACCTGGGATCAAGTTTTTCCTTTGATTTGTATTGATTTCTCCCTCTGGGCAAGTCTCTTTAACTCTCAATGTCTTAGATAGCTGGAAATTACAGAACATTTGCCTACCTGCATTCCTACACCAAAAATATCCCAAGTCTGGAACCCATTCCCCCCCCCCCCAAAAAAAGTATTACATACTTTTTTCCATTCAAAGAGGAACTCATTTTAGCCACATGAATTCAGAGAAATTCTATATTTGATGTGTGTGTATATACATATGTATACATATATATATTATTGCAAGCATTTTATTTCTAAAATTGCTTGTCATAGTATGGACATTATCCTAAAAATTGTCACCATTATGTTTATTTTATCATAGATTACAGAGAGAGGCAACATGGTGTAGTAGATAGAGAAACTGTCTTTTGAGCTAGGAAGGACCTGAGTTTAAGACTCCTCTGTCCTCTTTCCCCCAAACTCTCTATAATATTTGACTCTATTGATCATCCTTCCTCCTAATATTCAATCCTTTTAGACTTTAATGACCTTGTTCACTACTGATTCATGTATCTGTTTTCTCTGTCTCCAAGGCTCTATATAGGCTCTCTTTTCTTTTTGCTCTATAATTTATTACTTTGTGGTTTTATCAGCTTCCATAGATTATCATCTTTTTGCATATATTTCTCTGTGTGTTTGTGTGTTTCTGTTTTACCCAGCTTGAACTTTTCTCCTAAGGTTTAGTCACACATATCATTAATTGCCTTTTAAATGTCTTGAACATCCTGCAGGTATCTAAGATAACTTGGTGGTACAGTGGTAAAGCACCAGGGCAGGAGTCAGAAAGATCCAAGCTGTACTCCTGTCTTAGCATTTACTAGCTTGTGATTGAGACAAATCACTGGATAGCTTCTATTTGCATCAGTTCTTGTCTGTAAAATAGGGATAATTATAGCAACTATGTCCCAGAATTGTTGTAAAGATTAAATGAGATAATAATTGTAAAGGACTTAGTGCAATGCCTAGTACATAGAAAACACTATCTAAATGTTAACTGTTATGATTATCTGAAACTCAGCATGTTTAATACAGCGCTTATTTTCTTTCCCCAGGAACTTTTTTTGTTTCTTTACAACTCCTCTGTTACCTCTGAGGCCATCATTATCTTTTTACCCAGTTTACAAGCTTAGTTATCATCCTCAACTCTTCACTTTTGCTGAGTCCACAAGTCTAGTTTCCTGCCTAGTGTTATCACTTCTACCTTTACTGTGACCCTTGTATGTGTCTTCTCTTCACTCACACAACTACCACCCTAGTGCAGGCAGTAGCCACCCAAATTGTTACAATACCTTTCTAATTGATCCCCCTGCTGTATGTCTTTCTCCATTCCAATCCATTCTCCAGTTTTCCAAAGCAATTTTTTTCTTGAGTGTATATCTGTCTTTGTCACCTTCCTACTACCATATCTCCTGTATCAAATAGAAAATCCTCTATTTAACATTTAATGATGTTCATAAACTTATTCCTCTTTATCTTTTCCATTTTTCTTTATAGCCCAGTATAGTACTTGCTGTTATTCACACTTGATGCTCCATCTTCCCTTTCCATGCTGTTGCACTAAGTGCTATCCTTTTAGTAGGAATGCTTTTTCTCCTCCTATCTGCCTCTTCATTGCTTTGCTCATGTCCTATCTCTGTACTCTGTACCCCTTTTCCAATATCCTGATTGCTAATCCTTCTTTCAAGTCACCTTCCATCTATTCTGGATTTATGTTGTATATAGTTAGTTAGTTATATTCTGTCTTTCCTATTAGAATGTGAGCTTCTTGAGACTTTGGGGGTTGGGGGGGGTAATCTTTAATACTTAGTACAGTCTCTGTCACATAGTAAGCTCTCTAAAGGCTTGCTGATTGGTTTGTTTGTCTGCCTCTGTTACTTGGTCTAGTGTAGAGTGTACTCCTCATTTATAGATGATATCTTAACTTGTACAAGGCTCATCAAACTGTTTTAAGTTATAATACTATTAAAAGGCTGGTGAGCTGAAGAATTTGTATTCTGTTCTTTGAGAGAAAAGGTTGATTGTCTGCCTTTAAGAGGCTTTTTGATTTTGTTTGTTCTCATTACATACTGTGTCAGTTGCTAAAAAATTATGTATTTTGTCACTTTTTTCTTTTTTTGCCTATCCACTTGACCACAGAAATTAGGAAATGATATTAGTGGCTTTTGCAAAAAGTTACTTGATAAAAGGACATTCAAAATTGAAAATCAGGTTTGGCCAATTTAGAATTATTTTTCTTTTTTGAAAATCTTACTTATTCTTTTGTGGCTTTTTGTTTTTATTTGTAAACCAATCTTGACATGATAACTTTTTGAAAAATAAAACTTGAGTCATACAGCGCTGGTATTAAAATGCATCATCTTCCCATCCAATTTAAAAAGGGATAAAAATCAATGTTCAAAAATTCATTTTTGCTAAATTAAAATATAGCTTCAAAGTTGGTTCAAGTAAAGGCTAAAAGCCTGTTAGTATGTAAGAGTACTCAAAACCAATCTTTTAACACTGGTATCTTTACAAAATTGCTCTCCTTAGGAGAGATGCACATAAAATTGGAAATGGTTCTACCTGCTTCTGACATTATTGGTGAAGTTAAATGCAGGCTGTCCACTCTCCTCTATGTAGTTAACACTGCTCATCAGTTCACAGCACTTTTTGACAATTGCTAAACACTTTCTTATTCTTAGCATTTCAGAAAAATAGTACTGACAGTTATAAGAAATACTTTTGCCACCATAGTTTTCATAGTATGATGTAGTTTAGTTTGTATAAATCTATTATTTAGCATTTTTGAGCCAAATTTTTTATATTGGCCATAGTGGTAATGTGTGTAAAGGAGCAGTATGGTTCAGTGATTAGGCCTCAGATCAGAAAGACCTAAGTTTAAATCCTGACTTGTCATTTCCTGGAAATGTGATACTGCCTCAGGCTACCCTCAGGATTTCAGCTTAATTACTTAAGCAATTACAGCTTTGTACCATAGTAATTCCCTGGGATGCTAAAAAAACAAAAACAAAAATAAACCCAGTAACAGTCCATGTCATCAAGGAATTTACATTCTTTTTTGGAGCACTTTTGGGTCTTGAAGTTTTAATAAAAAGCATGTCACATAAAAATGTGGAGTTGTACCTAGAGGAAGAAGAACATCATTCTTGCTATGATATTTCACACTTACATATTAATATCAGAGATTTAGGGTCAAAACAGACCATAAAGGTCAGTCTATTTTACAGCTAAAAAAAAATTGAATGACAGGATATTCCAAAGAACCTTACATGGGTAACCAGTATTGTTGCATAACTATGGTCAAAAGTTATTATAAAGATACTGAGATAATTTGTTTTAAAACTGACAATTCTTAAATAATTATCACTCCTTAAATAATTATCTACCTAAGATTTAGATCTTGATAGTTTAAGCATTCAGACCTTTGATGTCACAAGAAGGGGTAATAAGCAAACATAGAATGCTTTAAGGTATCTTCCTTTTATCATTTGATCCTCATAACCCCTGATGAAGTAGTCCCAGGAATACCATTATCCCCATTTCATATGAGACTACTCAGTCTCTCAAGGAGGTAAAGTCTCATGGTTACAATACAAATGCAATGTTGGGGATGGTCAGGAATTGGGTTTCAATGGTACTCTGAACACTCTAGTAAGCTATCTTCTGTTAAACTTGCTAGCAAAAGAGGAAGAGGGGGTCACTGAATAAGAAAAACAGAACAATGGAAGGATAAATTAGATGGGGATACCAAATACAAGTCAGTATGCAATTGCCTTCTTGGCCAATCTGTGACTGTGCCACTTAGAGCAATTGGTGCTAGTTTAGATAGGTAAGTCAGGCCAGGATCTGGTGGGCTTCTCCTTTCAAGAAGATTAGTAGTAAGGTAGGAGTTGGTAGATAGTCTTGGATAATTGCTTTGGGCACAAATTTCATCTCTTTGCTTAGCAGAGATCCTCCTCAAATAATTGCTAGGCCTATCCTTGGCAATAGGTTTCTTCTGAAAGTAGAGTTTTTTGTGAGAGTGAGGGATAAGAAACTAACTTTAAAAATAATATTATCTAACTGGGGCAGCTGGGTGGTTCGATGGCTATAGCACTGGATTTGGAATCTGGAAGACCTTGAGTTCCAATGTAGTCTCAGAAACTCCCTTGGGCAAGTCACTTGACCTCTGACACTGAGGAAGAAAATGGCAAACTTCTCCAATATCTTTGCCAAGAAAACCCCATCCAATATGACTGAAACAGCATGGGGGGGGGGGGGGGGGGGTACCCAAACAATTATGGACCAAATGCATTATGACCAAGCGACCTTGAGGTGCACCTCCTTTTATGCCTTTATGGTACCTTTTATATTCCCTTGATCCTTTGCACTTTAATCACCCTTCTTGCTTTACCCATTCTTCTCTAGAGACAATTGTTCCAGTTCTCACTCTTCTCTTTGGGTGACTCTGGGTAAGTCAGCCTTTCCAAGCCTCCCATGCCTTCTTTGTGAGGAGAGAGGATAAGAAGACTTAGACCACACATTCTCTGCAGGATTATAAGTCAGTCATTGTACAGAATATAAAAAGCACTATTGCTAGATTCTGAGTTGGGGGGGGGGGGGAACGGGATGATCACCAACTTGAGGTAGGTTGCAAGGTGTTACCTTGGTATCACCAATGGCTAGCTTGCACCTAGCAGTTCAATGATTATTCACTGACTGACTGACTGATTTAGTTACTAGAAATAAATTGTAACTCACATTACTAGCAGAATGATAAGTCTCACCTTCAAGGAGTTTACCTTATATTGAAAGCAAATAATACGAAATGAAGAAATTCAAACAGCCTGAAGAGAAATAAAGTGGTGGTTGGCCTGGACTGCATCCCCAAATGGAGGCCCTAGATGGAGCATCCCAATTAATGGGAGGGACTAGATGGGTGAGAGATGTGAATTTCAGGGCTGAAGTGTGAAGAGATTTCTGAAGCATTGTGAAGTCCAGAATACAGCCTGGTGAGGAACGATCATAGATCTAGTCATTGTATATATTGTTCTCCAGTTATCCATCCCGTAAAAAATGTGACCCACTCACTCATAAAGACAATCAACCACAAGATAGTCATTTAATGACTTTCAAGTATAAATTTTCTCTTTACTAATAATGAAGATATCACACCTGTCAGATTGGCTAAAATGACAGGAAAAGTTAATGATGAATGTTGGAGGGGTTGTGGGAGGGCTGGGACACTGATGCATTGTTGGTGGAGCTGTGAACGGATACAGCCATTCTGGAGAACAATTTGGAGCTATGCTCAAAAAGTTATCAAACTGTGCATACCCTTTGACCCAGCAGCATTTCTATTGGGCTTATATCCCAAAGAAATCATAAAGGAAGGAAAAGGCCCCACATGTGCAAGAATGTTTGTGGCAGCCCTTTTTGTAGTGGCTAGAAACTGGAAATTGAATAGATGCCCTTCAATTGGAGAATGGCTGAATAAATTATGGTATATGAATGTTATGGAATATTATTGTTCTGTAAGAAATGACCAGCAAGATGATTTCAGAGAGGCCTGGAGAGACTTACATGAACTGATGCTGAGTGAAATGAGCAGAACCAGGAGATCATTATACACGGCAACAACAGTACTATATGACGATCAATTCTGATGGACATGGCTCTCTTCAACAATGAAATGTTTCAAACCACCTCCAATTGTTCACTGAAGAAAGCCATATACACCCAGAGAGAGGGATGCAAAATGTGGACCACAACATAACATTCTCATACTCCTTGATTGATGTTTGCTTACATTGTGTTTCCTTTATCTGATATATCGTTTGTGTAGATAAGATTTTTCTTGCACACCAATGATAAGTTTGGAAATATGTATACATATATTCGATTTGCCAATATTTTAACATAATTAACATGTAGTGGATATCCTGCCATCTAAGGGAGGGGTGGGGAGTTGGGGGGAAAAATTTGTAACGGAAAGCTATGTAAGGGTTATTGTTGAAGAATTACCCACACATATGTTATGCAAATAAAATAAAAATTTAAAAATAAATAAATAAAATAAAATAACCAAAAAAAAAAAACTAATAATGAAGATAACTGTCTCATAAGTTTATTAGAACACAATTATAGAATGAGAGGCAATATGATACAGTTAGTTTTTCAGCCAGGAACAAACACTTGATTGGGTTCACTTTTTACCTCTGATATATGTTAGAATGTGTCATTAACTTCTCAATGTTGCAAGATGACTTTCTATGGCTATAAGTTATAAAATAGTTGCTGATCCTCATTGGAAGTTCCCTATGCCCATAAAATTAGAGACATAGTCCCTATTTCCCCCGTTCTCCAAATCTAGCGGATTAAAACAAAAATTCTTGACTATTTTAGACCTCTTCCCCTGAAGTTATACTTAGTAACCCTGAGCCAGTGACATATTATGGAAAAGGCAGCTGGGTAAGTAGTGACAAAGGTAAATTATCATTACTTCTAATTATAATAAGTCCCCATAGTTAGGCATCAATATACATTTCATTGATTTAAAAGGAATAATTTTCTAAAAACTCCTACTGGAGTTGGATTTATCTGAATTTAGCTGATAAGTACAAAGAATGAGGGAAGAACTAACAGTGATTTATAAAATTTTGTCACTTTTCAATTTTAGTTTTATAGATGAAGTTAGA
This sequence comes from Myrmecobius fasciatus, assembly GCA_023553655.1. Classification (NCBI taxonomy): domain Eukaryota; kingdom Metazoa; phylum Chordata; class Mammalia; order Dasyuromorphia; family Myrmecobiidae; genus Myrmecobius; species Myrmecobius fasciatus. The sequence goes on along the minus strand of JAJPUD010000451.1, from coordinate 400,697 downwards.
TTTTGCTTTGAAAAAGAGAAAATGAGAAAAATACGAAAATAGCCTTTTAAAAGCTGGTTTCTGATCATCATACCAGGATAATGAAGAAAAAGCTTTCTCATGTGGCTTTTTTATTTGTTTTTAAGAGGAAAAATGATTTGACTCCCTCTGTTACACGTCTCTAGTTTTAGACAGCTTCATGTTTTTATTTAATTTTATTTAATGTTTATAAAGCATCTTCTCCCCAGATAGTTTATGTCTCAGGGGAACACAGAGTACTGATCAAGGCTCCTTCATGTTCACTGACTCTTAATTATTTTCCTAATTTAATTGAATTCAAGAAGATGCAGGTATCATTTATGGAAGCTTTCAAACTTTCCAAACTCCCCCCTTCCCCATAAAATACCAATGTTATGAAGTTAAGTAGCTGTATTTAGGCTTTCCCTGTTATTTCAGGAAAAGTTCTTACTATGTATTTGATTATAGATGGCATGTCTATAATTAAACCAAATCATACATATAAAGTTAAATACTTTGTCATGGAAAATTTTTTTTATCTGTTTTTAAAATAGTCATTCTGGTAGCTAGTATGTTATTACATGTTTATTTTTTAATCTATATGAACAAAGGGTAAAGATTTAAGAAATAAATTTTTCTGAATTTGCTTAAGTAGAGCTACTTTGTACTAATTATGTTTAAGTCTGTATGTTTAGCATTCTTAGACAGTTATTTCAAAATTTGGGTTTTTGTTGGGAATTCTGACCTCAAATTCCCAGAACATTAACACAACAAATAAAGCCTTTGATTTTTAAAATATGCCATCTTTTACCTATATGTTAATTTCTTGGATTAACTCCCCCAATTCCCTTGTTCCAGTGAAATTGATTTATCTCCACATATACCTACACAGCTCTCAGTAATAAATCCCAAACTTCACATCCCTGTTTATAATTTCAGCTTTTTTTTTTTTAACATCCTTTTCCATGGTTCCATTTGCTGAACAACATAGATTTTTAGTTAGGCATTTCCCCTCATCTCCATTAGCTATATACAAGGTTTCTTGGACTCTATGGTCTGTTTAACAGGAATAAAAGTATTCTCTGTTCCCTGCATTCCATTCTCCCCTCCCCCCAGCTTTTAGGATCATGAGATTTTAAGCTTGAAGAGAACTTTTATTCTTGTGGGATTCTTTCTGTCCCCATTTGGGTTTATCTTGGCAGAGATGCAGGAGTCATTCACCATTTCTTTCTCCAACTCATTTTGTAAAAGAGGAAACAGAAGCAGAGTGAAGTGACTTCCCCAGAGTCATACTACCAGTTTATGAGATCACATTTGAACTCAAGAAAGATAGTTTTTGATTCCACACCTAATGCTTTAACATTGTGCTGCCTTGAGAAACTTCAGAAATCATTTAATCTCACGTCCTTATTTTAGAAGGTGACAGTCCCACCAAAGTTAAGTAAGGATTAATGGCTTTTGAAGAGTCACAATAGGTGGTATTCAAAACAAGGCCTTAGGATCATAAGTCTAGTACTGGCAGGGACCTCTTGAGCCAACACCCTCGATTTTCAGGTGAAGAAAGAGCCTCAGAAATTTTAATTGCCTTTCCAAGGACATTCTGGTAACAAGTGGCTAAACTGGAATCCTCAGACTCATCTCCTTTGATGTTTAATGCCATGTTCTTTGTACTACAGCATGCTGCCTCTCATTCTAGTAGGGAGTAATTGGACAAACATGAATTCATTTTGGAACATTCCTTGACATTATTAGAAACTAGAGGAAATTTTTGACAGTCTTGTTGGAATGCTTGTCTTTTTTTTTTTTTTTTTTTTTTTAATTAGGTTGCTTCCTGGCTGGACATGTATCTGTTATATGTGGACTTGTGAATTGGGAATTCTGTAGAGTAGTTGTGAGGAAGCTACTGGGTAGTTGCTAATTTACATTGAAAAACATATTTCAGTGATTTAGAAAGAGTAAAAACTTGGGAAAACATGTGAAAGAAATAATTTCTACCAGCAGAAAGCTCGTTTTGAAAACCTCAGGAGGTGTAGAAATGAAGCTAATTATATATTGTTAGCATTAGTATTATAAAAGAGCTTTTATATAGATGGGGAGTTCAAAAGGAAAGCAGGTGAATACTTCAAAATGGAGTTACTCAGGTAACCATGTCGCCCTGGAGAAAACCATCAAGGGATTGGGATTGAAGTCAGACTTGCATAGACTAGGAAGGAAAGACCCAGCATGTGTGGTGTTTTCCCTTTTTCTGTTCTATCCTCATAAAGGAAACTGTTGACTGAAGGAACTGTTTAGAAGCAGCCCTGGAGGGTCAGAATTCATGTATACTTATAGATTTCCTTGTTAGTGAAAGGCAACTGTTCTTTGTCAAAGAAGGTAAAAATAACTATTAGCCATACTTCCCATTCTCATTGAATATATTCTGGAGATGATCAGTAGCAGAATCTCTATACAGAAAATTATATTCAAATTATATATAATTGACTGCTGTATCAGTGTGTCAGATAACTGGCAAATTGAAGTGGCCTCCATTATTTGCTGTCTTCCTTTCTCCACTTCTCTCTTGGGCTAGTGCTTCTGAGGATAACATCTTTATTTCATGAGTTTACTGCCTGATTGTACAGTGACCCTCTCTGCTGATCCTTATTTGTTGATTCACTTAATAATGCATTCCCCCATATACCATCTCCTATTCTCTATAGATGACCTAACTGCCTATTTTATTTAGCATATTAAGACTATTTAGCTTGAACTCTGGTTCAGATCCTTCCTCAAAGCTACAAAGAACTCTGGGAACATGAAGCTGTCTTCTTACCTATCCTTTAAACCTCGATTTCTGTTTGAGAGAAAAATTGATTCTGTTTCTCAGTCATGGTAAGTAAGTAACCTCTTCCTTTCCTCCCTCTGTCCCTTTGTCCACATAGGGTATCATATTCTTAAAAGCTTTTTTTTTTTTTTTAATCTTTTGGATCTTTGAATCCTCCCAAGATATTTCGGGGTTTACTGGATAGATTTCTTTCTTAAAGACCATGCCTTAAACTAAAACCTCTCTAACTTTCATTGATTGGCCCATCTCCAGGTCTCATGATAAGCCCCTACTTGGTCATTGTTTGAATCTTGATTGAATCAGATTGAGTGTAAATGGCAATCATTTTTACTTTGGCCAGAAACCCCCGAGAGTCTTCCCTTCCCAAATTTACTTGGATTTTTTTTTTTCCCCTTTTTCTGATTAGGTGAAAGAGAAGACTCTTCCAGCTCTGTTGATTACCTAGCTTAAATCATTGATTGGGTGTGGCCTCAGTCAAACTGAGACCTGTTGTAGACCTTAGCTTTAAAAAGCCAAGGTCTCCCATTACATCCTAGTCTGTATGGCTCTGGAGGGGAAAGTAAGGCAGGTGATCTTGACCAGCTTCCCTCATTTAAATCTAGTTCACTTACATCACCTCCCTAATGTCATGGTCTTTTTTGAGAGCAAAGGACGGACCACAACAACTATCAAACTACTTTAGAGAGTATTTTATACTTTTTACCTTTACCTCAATATCAACCTTTTTCAAACTGATTTCTATTTCCTACCTAGATGTCCCATCTTATCTAAAACTAAACAGTCACTCCCTTGATCCATTTATCTGTCCTTTAACCTAATTCCCCCAACTCAGCCCCCATCTTTTGTTCAGTGTTTCTTTACTTCTGTCTGTGATTCTATTTTCCTGCAAGGCATGCTGCATGCTTTAAACTTAAGAGGGGTCTTTGACTCTTTCTCTCCCCAAATTCAGTCAGCCTTAGAGTGAATTCTGAATCAGTATCATCTCTTTTCTATTCTTTTGCAACCATCTTAAATCTAGACCTTATTTTCTCTAGCTGGACTATTAAAATAGTTCCCAAACCAGTTTCTATGCTTCCAGTATCTTCTGCTCTATTCCACATTCTTCTCTTTTTTTTTTTTTTTTTTTTTTTGCTTTTTGCTGAGGCAGTTGGGGTTAAGTGACTTGCCCAGGGTCACACAGCTAGGAAGTGTTAAGTGTCTGAGGTCAGATTTGAACTCAGGTCCTCCCGATTTCAGGGCTGGTGTTCTATCTACTGCACCACCTAGCTGCCCCTCTACATTCTTTATAGCACTATATAAACATCAGCCATCATTATTCTTAAGAACATGTAATTGTAAAAGATTAATCATGGATCTTGAATCTAGGTCACTTTAGGCAAGGTGGATGGAATCTTTAATAGAAATAGGAAAGTTGAGGGACGAAGAGAGTAATGATTTCAGTTTGAGATATGCTGAGTTTGAGTTGCTATGGGACATTTGTATACCAAGGATTCCTGGGTCTGTATAGTCAACCTTCATTTCTCTTTGAAACTCCAGCACCATATTACTAAACTTCCACTTAGTCTATCTACCTGAATGTCCTGGAAGCATCACACAATTGAATCACATTCTAGGTATTTTACAGCAGCTTTCACATCTGTCCCCTTCTATCTATACAGCTCTTCTTAGTTCAGGCCCTCTTTACCTCTTCTTTGGATAAGAGCATTAGTCTACTATTTGGTACCCTTGCTCTGCAGTTCTCTCAAATCTACTTTATGCCTTGTATTCAGTAAACACAGATCTGACGATGTTATTGTCCTCAAATTCCCTCAGTCTGGAATTTAAAGACTTCCACAATGGAGTAGTTCCTTTCTGTCTTTTCAGTCTTCTTTCTTATTATTCCTCTTCACAATCTCTGTATTCCTGCCACTGCTAGTCCTTTATATAAATCATCCTCCATGTTTGGAATGCAATCTCTCCTCCTGAAGGGTATCTTTTCTAGAATCCCTAGCTTCATTAAAGGCTTCCATAAAAGGCCTTTCATAGATCTTTCCTGATTGTTAGTATCTTCTCCTTCTTGAAATCACTTTGTGTATATACTTATTTTGGTGGACATGTTGTGTCTCCTAAGTAGAATGCAAGCTCCTTGAGAGTAGGAATGGTTTCTTTTTGGCTTTTGTATCTTCATTCTCTATTGGGCATATGCCACCTATTATTTATCAGCTATCATGAATGTGAGAGAGGAGCTGACCAGCAGATGAGAACTATACCATATGATGTTAAGTCTTTTTAATGAAGAAAATGTTTCAGAAACCAAATAAGGTTTTAATTAGGACTACTTTGATTTATCAATATTTTCCTTCTTCCATCTTTTAGAAAAGGTGGTAACATAAAACTTAGAGTTTTCTATCCTGGAAAGAGGTCAGCTATGATTAGTTTGCCATTTTAAAACTATGATTATAGTAGAGCTATTGATTCTTAGATTAATGTGTGAATTCAGTATGACAAATGGAAACAAAATCAAGATAAGTCTGACAGTGGTACAGTATATATAGTTAAAGGTTGTAATGTATCGTCTAGTGTATTTTTAACTTTTTTTTCCAAGTTTTGCTTTAGAGAATTCACTAGCAGTGTCTAATAAAAATTGATTTTAAAAAATTCATTTATTATTTCCTTTTAACTGAATCACTGTTCTAGAAAACTTTAAAAACTTGAAGTTTTTCAGCTAACATTTTTGTCAAAGATCATTTGAAACTGGAAAAAAAAGTTTAATTGCAACTTGAGGGTGATTTTAAAAAGTAGAGTTCTGTTAAGGTTGATAATACTAATTAACATTTTTGTGGCACTTTAAGGTTTGCAAAACATTTACATTTTTTACCTCATTTGATCCTCACAACAACTTTGTGAAGTACAAGCTATTTTTATTCCTCTTTTACACTTGAGAAAATGGTGGGTGAGAGGATAAATGATTTGCCCGGGGTTATACAGGTAAGTCATTTGAGGAAAGATTTGAACTCAGGTCTTCTGGATTCTTGGTCCAGGAACACGGATTTATTTAGATCTTTACAGGGTGGATTTTGTTGTTGTTGTTTACTTTTTTTTAATAGTTTATTTTTCCAAATACATGGAAAGATGGTTTTCAACATTTACCTTTACAAAACCTTGTGTTCCAAATTTTTCTTCCTTCCTCTTCCCTCCCCAGGACAGCAAGCAATCCAACATAGGTTAAACATGTGCAATTCTGAATATATTTCCACATTTGTCATGCTATGCAAGAAAAATCAGATCAAGAGAGAAAAAATGACGAGAAAAAAAAATCAAACTGCAACAAAAATGTAGAAATACTATGCTTTAATCCACATTCAGTTTCCATAGTTCTCTTTCTGGATACAAATTACACTTTCCAACTCAAGTCTGTTGGAATTGCCTTCAATAGCTGTCTTGTTGAAAAAAGCCAAGTCTTATCACAGTTGATTATCAGTTAATCTTGTACCATGTTTTCTTTGTTCTGCTCACTTCACTCAGCATCAGTTCATGTAAGTCATTCCAAGCTTTTCTGAAATCAGCCTGCTCATCATTTCTTATAGAACAATAATATCCCATTATGTTCATATACCATAACTTATTTTAAACTATCCCTTAAATATAGATGTTCCCGTACATACCACATTTTTATTAGCCTTTAAGTTGAAAAAAGTAGACCACTTATTGATAATTCAAAGTACTTTATATCCATTATCTTATTTCATCTTTGCTGCAGTCTTGGGAGGATGGCAAGGTCGGTCTTTTCCACATTTTATATATGAGGAAACTGAGGCTCTGAGATGTTAACTAACATCTAAAATTACAGTGCTAATGGAGTGACAGGGCCAGCCCTCCAAACCATGATGTCAGAATATCGGTACTAGGGGAAGTTAAAAGGACTACTTTTGTTAAAGTTAAGATATGTGTCTTTATATTACGCGTTATATTACGCACAATCTGCCGATATGAAGAATTTATCATTATACTTTTCAATTATAAATTAGTAGTTTATTGTTAAAGCTAGTTTTCTTTAAAATTTCAGTTGTAGACAATCATGATGCCAAATAACCTTTCACAGAGACTAAATATGCACACGTATATTTAGATATATACATATCTCTCCCCCAAACAATATTATAGCCTCTTGGAATAAAATAGCCACCCATTTTATTGGTGCCTTTCTAAATTTCCTCTTGTCTAGATTGAGATGGTTCATTGAAGATAATTTGATCCAAAAGTAATTGGATAGTTTGTGCAGATTATTCTGGACCTATTTTATCTCCTAGGTCAAGATTCATTTGTCTTGCTACAGTAAAGTCTTCTCTCCCCTCATCTTCAGCCCCAATGTCTGTTGCAGGGTGTCTCAGCTAGAATTCTATCTCCTCGATTGAAGACAAGCTCTGCTCATTGTCTCTCTACAACCCCTTTCCTGCCCCCAATATAAATATATTGCCTCTCAATAACATAAAAAGTGTAATGGAAAAAAATAATAGTTATAATTGGAAAGACCTAGGTTTAAATCCCAGTTATTTAAAGCTTGGTGTATAGTCTGTTTCTTCATCTACAAATGAAGATGATTCCCCTTGTTTTAACTGCTGCAGAAAATTGGAGTGCTATGTGAACATGAACTCATTACTAACAAGTTCATTATATCAATATTCATTCTTGCACATTTTCTCTTTATCAAGGCTGAGTTAGTAAAAGGAAACTTACAAAGTGTTGGACTTACACTTCGCCTGGTTCAGTCATCTGATGGATATGGTGGACACGTCGTAATTGAGACCGTGGCCCCAAATTCCCCAGCCGCACTTGCAGATCTTCAGCGGGGGGACAGACTTATAGCCATTGGAGGTAATTTCTGCTATTGCTCTTTACAGTAAACTTAAATGATTTTGACTTAGAAAAATAATTTTTAAACTAGTGCATGGTTTGATATCCATGGGTATGGATATCCAACAACACAGTACTGAATTTATATTCAAAATATCACAGTGCCTTCTCTCTCACCTTTTCACCTCATCTGCTTTTGACTGCACAATTCTTTCTTCCCCTGCAGTATCATTTTCTTTCATTCTCTTCCTCCCTGCCCCCAGAGACTCTTGTTCCTTCCCCCAAAATTAGCCCCCCTGCTGCCAATGAAGTTAATGGTAATATATCCAGTTCTTAATATAAAAATTCTATATAATTACAAGGTATAATAATTGCTATTGCTGCTGGCTGCCATCACTACCTCACTCCCATCACTACTACTATATGGGGGAATCATGAAAATAAATGGATGTAATACCACTTGGCTACAGGCCTTAGCCTTATTCCCAGGCAAACCATTTAGCAGAAGATGCTGCTGAATATAGTGGGATAACATTCACATATGTTATCTGAGTGTACCATGTAGTCTGGGTATGTAGATTAATAAATACATGTTAGCTGAATAAATGTTTAAGTCCTGCATTAAGGTCTGAGAAAAAATATAAAGTTAAATTGGTCCCTGACCTCGAGGAACTTAAATTCTAATACTGTATTTGCCAGAACAATGAATGAATGCCAATCATTATTGTCTATATCAGAAAGACCAAGTTAAATAGAAATTATCTCATTTTCCTTATTTATAATTTTATTCAGTGATCATTAATAAATCATCCTGTTGAATTTTTATATAAGAAGAAATGTTTAGCCCATATTTTCATATGAAAACATCTGCTAAAAGACCTAAAGTATTCAACCTTGGTTTGGCAATTAAAAGTTCTTGAGTATAACTTGTTTGAGGAGCTCTAGTGACCATGTCCTATATCCTATAATGTATGGATCATCAAATCCAGCTCCCTCAGTTTATACATAAGAAAACTGAAGTTCAGAGGAATCCAGGGATTTGCTTTTCAAAGTTGTTACTTGGATTTTTTTTTTTCCCTGACTAGATGCTGCCTCAGTTGCTGTCTAGCCTAAATCACTGACTAGGTGTGACCTCAGTCAGACTGAGACTTGTTGAAGACCTTAGCTTTAGAAGGCCAACGTCTCCCAGTGCATCCAGGGCCATCTTCAGTCACCCTGATCTATAAGATCCAGATGGCTCTGTAGGGGAAAGTGAAGGAGGTGACCTGGCATAGCCTCCCTCACTTAAATCCAATTCATGTGCATGTCATGGCATCCCCTCCCTGATATCATGGTGCTCTTTGAGAACAAAGGACAAACAACAAGGTCACAAATGACAGAGCTGAGATTGAAACCCATTAAGTATTCTCCATTCCTCACATGCTAGATGGGTGCTCTATTCCTGTGGCCTATTCAGAGTAGCCCTGAGACACCAGGATAAAACAACAACAAGCTAAGAGGAAAAAGGTATTACTTTGGTCAAGTACCTGTATGGCCAATTTTCAAAAACTTTTCTACCACTTTTTCTTTCCAAGAAAGATAATAAATTATTTTGTTTTAAACAGTGGTACTAGGCAGAGTAAGACCTAATGACAAGCAGGGACAAATTGATCTTTCAAGAAAACCATACCTTATTTTATCTATGTTTTTTTGACTCCAGTAAATAGTTTTATAAGTTAAATCCAGTGATGATACTTTCGTTATCCACAGTACTTTGTTAACCCTTTTGTTTCCAAGTAAATTAGTTTTCATCTCTCCCAGAGCCCATGAGGTACTTTGTAGCAGTCCACAGTGTCGGCTTCTTTTCCTTTTCCCATACTGACTTAAATACCAAGAATCTCCTTTCAGATTAAAGTTTACTTAACCACCTTTTCTTGGACCATATAGATGGAAACTTACTGTCAGGATCTCAGTCCTTTGGACTCTGTCTTCCCCACCTTACCCTCTCCTAGCAGTACTAACCCACACATCTGCTTGGTCTGACTAGTTATACAATATTCAACACTCATAATTCCTTCACATCTTCAAATAAGAGAATATTTTCCTATCTCTTCAAGAAACAGTCTTGGTCATTACAATTACATATTCAGTTTCCTCCTTTTTTTCTTTGTCCTTTATTGTAGTCATTGTCTATGTTGCTTGTTCAGTTCTGTTTACTCTGTTAGTTTACATGCTATTTCATGTTTTTCTCAATGCTTCATGTTAATTATTTCTTATAGCATACATATACTACTTTTTAATGCAACACAATTTGTTTAGCAATTCTTCATGGCACCTACTTGGTATCCAATTCTTTGCTACTCCTAAAAGCTCTGCTGTAGATCCTTTGTTGTTTGTGGCACATTTCTTTCTGCCTTTGACCTCCTGACTATCCCTACCGGTGCGATTATTGGGTCAGTTTCATCACATTTTTAAAGCATAATTCCAATTTCTGTTTTTAGAAGAGACCTGTGATTTCCTTAGCATAACCAGTTATCAAAAAAAAGTCATCTGCTCTTTAAATTACAGTTTTAGAGCGTAGTCTGAGGTATTGGGGGTTTAAGTGACTTGTGGAGGGTCACATAACCAGCATCTGTCAGAGGTAGAATTTGAACTTCGGCCTCTCAGATTCAGTGGCCAGATCCACTACTTCATCCAATCCCTCTATTTCACATTCCTTTGTAAGATGATCACACCAATTCTACCACATTGTATTAGTGTACTTATCTTCCCATCACCTCTTCAACACTGATTAACCATCTTTTGTGATACTTACCAATATTCTGGGTGTCGGATAAAACCTCAAGATGTTTTGATTTGCTGTTTTCTTATTATAGTAACATAAAGCAATCTTTCATATGGTATATAATTAATAATATTTAATTTTTTAAATTATCCCAACCCATGCATCCCTCCATCAGTGCAAGTAACCAAAATTTGACTATAGCATTTACAACAGATTTAAATGATTATTATGGCAATAATTTACTGTGTTTTTTGTTTATTTGTTTTTATTTTCTAGGAGTTAAAATCACATCTACAATCCAAGTGTTAAAGCTCATCAAGCAAGCAGGTGACAGAGTGATGGTGTATTATGAAAGGCCTGTTGGTCAGAGTAATCAAGGGCCAATACTACAGGATAGTTTTACACAATTGGAAGATAGTGCTTTTCTGGCACACACAAGTCAAACAAATTTTGAAGAGGACATAACTGGACTTTTAGTGGATATTGATAACAAAGATCTAGATTTAGAATTTGAAGATTTGGCATGTGACATTAAGGTACAGAATGAGTCCAGAGATGAGATTCCATCGCTGAGTCAGAGTCCCAAGCGCAATTCAGTACAAAATCTTAAGCCTTATGGACCTGCCTCACCACTCTCAAGTCGTAAATCAGTAAGTTACGTGTCACCACGAAATTCTGTAAACAAAGATTCAGCCAAATCAGTGGCAACTAAGGTCGCAGAAGTTTCAGACCAAGGACAACAATTAGCAAAAACATCCCAAACAAATCTTTTGAAGCCACCTGTGCCACCAAGGCCACAAACAAAATCCGTTCCACCATCTACTGATACTCAAAGCCAGACAGAAACTGATACACCTGTTGAAAAAACAGAGAAATCAGTTTCTCTTCCACAAACAGAAAAACCCTCAGAAAAGTTAGTAACAAATATTAATCAGACAGAAGATGCATCTATGTCAAAGCCAAACGTGGCAAAGCAGGAAGTGGCAAAAGACTTAATTTCAGAAAGTGCTAATAAGGACAGTGCAGATGACCAAACATGGGAATCAGCAGAAATTCCTTATCATCATAGAGTAGGTAAATGGACAAGAGTGAAGGGAACTTGTATATTTAACATAGAAGGCTGCCATAGGTACCTGAATATTGCATTGTGGTGCAGAGATCCTTTCAAGGTGGGTAGTCTCATCTGCTTAGGGCATATTAGTATAAAACTTGAAGAGATTGCTTTAGGGTGTTTAGCTACTTCAAACTTAGAATATCTCACAAAATTCAGATTAAATGCTCCAAAACCTAAAGCTATGGTTACTAGAACTGCATTGCGAAACCTCAGTATGCAAAAGGGATTCAATGAAAAATTTTGCTTTGGTGATATTACTATACATTTCAAGTATTTGAAGGAAGGAGAACAGGAACAATACATGAATCTTATGGAGAAGGAAAAAGAAAGCAGTGTGATAGAGGACGTCCCTGCCTTTAATAAAGATGAGTGTTTTGTTGGACAGATGAATTTGACAGAAAATAAACATAGTTTCCAAGACACTCAATTTCAGAATCCAACATGGTGTGACTACTGTAAGAAGAAAGTTTGGACTAAGGCCGCTTCCCAGTGCATGTTTTGTGCTTATGTTTGCCACAAAAAATGTCAAGAAAAATGCTTTGCTGAAACACCACTTTGTGTAGGGCCTGAAAAGCGAGTCGACCGGATCTTGAAAAACCTTCGGCTAGAAGGACAAGAAAATATTCTAGGAATGCCTTCTAACAAATCAGGTGGTAAAAGTACAGGTATAACAAGACATTTATGGAACACTAGTTCTCGGTTCTTAAACTTGCGTCAGGCCGCTAGAAGAAGCCAAGCTGAACAGATTGCTGAATTGGCAGAACCTTCACCCAAGCCAACACCAAATACATCTGATAATGAAGGCAGTGATACAGAGGTTTGTGTTCCAAGTCCTTCCAGGCGGCGAAATATTGCAGGAATCAAATTGGCAAGAAGAGAAGGAGGGCTAGATGACAGTGTCTTCATTGCAGTTAAAGAAATTGGTCGTGACCTTTATAGAGGTTTACCTAATGAGGAAAGATTCCAAAAGCTAGAATTCATGTTAGATAAACTACAGAATGAAATTGATCAGGAACTCGAACACAACAATTCAATTGCCAGAGAAGAGAAGGAGGCAACTGATTCAAAGAAAAAAGCACTCCTTTCAACTGCTTTGACTAAATCAGGTGAAAGACTACAAGCTCTAACACTTCTTATGATACACTACAGAGCAGGTATTGAAGATCTAGAATTAGAAACTCTATCTTTATATCAAACCAAAAAAGTGACTACAGAAGATACAGAAGATGATCTCGATACTGAAATATGTGAACTAATGGAGGCTCAGCCTTTTGACAGTCTGTCAGATGAAATATTTGACCAACCTGAACCTCTGTAGCAAACTGCCTATTTAACCTTCTAACAATTGCAGGAAAAAAATTATACTTACTAAAATACATCAGATACACCCCCATTTCAACCCCCTTATAATATGTATGGCCTGCTTCTCCACATTTATTTGCTCGTCTTAAGAGAAAGAAAAGAAAAAAAAGTTGCTTTTTTTTTTTTTCCAGCAGAAAGTATGACCATTTGACTTGACTAAATTGGTTGATTTGGATTGTATTATAACATGCTTTTGGGGTTAATGCTGGGAATTTATTTTTATTAATTTTTAATTTCTTTATTATGGAAACTTAACATTTCATGTTGATGTTTTCCTTTTTGCTTTTGAATTAGTGTTAAATAGTATTATACTGTCAAAATTCTTAAAATGTTTTAATTTACATCATGGTGATAGTTATGAGCTTTGCCGCATGCCCAAATTGACAATACAGCAATCATTGAGGGAACAGGTTTTGAAATTTTTGATCATGTTGCTTTGGTTTTTGTCTCAAATTGGTTGGGTGTTGGATGTTTTCTTGGCAGGGGTAAGTAGGGAAACAATGGCTTATATTTGTTGGAAGTGGATTTGGATTGGGGTTTTTTTTTGGGGGGGGAGGGTGGCCAAAAATTACATGAAAGCAAATACTGTGGCTTTTATTTTGTCTATGATGGTTTAGTAAAGATGTTATTATATATGATGATGCTTGCTTTCTATGCCTTTGTTTAAAAAATGTTCATTTCAAAAGTTGCTCAATTGAATTTTGGAAGTGTTAAGATCCAGTTCAATGCTTCTTTTGAAGAGCTTGCACTGTTGAAATACAAAAAGCAATAGGTACGTTTTGCTGTATTGAGTCAAGAATTTCTAGCCAGATCATTTAACATATTTTTGCCTGTCAATTTAAGAATTTTAAAATTATGAAAAATATAACCAGTAGATCCTTGGTATTTAACCTTTCCAAATATTAATGCTTTACCTTTTACAGATTGGTATATCCTCTAAAAAAAACATTTAAAGTTCTAAACATTTAGACATTTAAAAATACTTATCCTGCAGAAATATATGAAAGGATATCAAATTTCAGAAGACTGTAAAGCAGTTGGGTTGGTAATTGTGTTTTGTTTTAGAAACAGGTTTGTGTTTATGGGAAGAGCATTGTATAAAAATGTTTGATTCATTGTCTCACTTATTACAAAATTGCTTTTAGACCAGTGGAATAGGTATTTTAATTCAGAATACTTTTAGGTAATATAGACAGATAAAATTGGGGCCACTTCTCCAAAAACATAAATCTGAGATGATCCTGGATTCAGATTATCCATTCTTACCATCATGTAATTAATAGGAGATATATTATATTCTCTCTCTCTTTCTCTCTTCCTTTTTCTCCCTCCCTTTCCCTTTCTCTTAAAATATTTTGAATATTTTAGCTTTTTGCATACATAGAAATCATATGTATATTTTATTTCCTGTCAATAGGTACTTTACAAAAGAATTGGTTTTTAGGACACATTGAAAATTAAACCAAGTATAAAGCAGATTAATAATTTACAAATAGTTTGTTTAATAGCTTCTAAGTATAGAGAAAATTGGCATGATCTAATGGAAAAGACACTGATCCAGGAGTTGAAATATGAGTTTTAGTCCAATCATTTCAACTAATAAGTTCTGTGACCTTAGGCAAGTCATATAAGCTTTCTGTGCCTCAGTTTTCCCATCTGTAAAGTGGGTTTATAATACCTGCCCTATCTACCTCACAGGATTGTTGTGAGGAAAATTTTGTGTTTAGAAGAATATTTAAAAGTAAAGCAATCAAATGCAAGATGGTTATTGTTATTAACTTAATAAAGCAGCAATCTGGGGGGAGGGAAAAGAATAAACACGAATCTATAGACTGCTACTTTGCTCTCAACAATGAACAATTACTACCATTCATGAAACTTTTAATAATTGCAAGGTGTTTAAGGCATGAAATTCTTTGTTAGCCAACTGTGCGAAAAAGATATTCCAATTTTTTAAAAGTCCTGTTCTGTACATTTAAAAAAAAAACTATTGTAGAAACAATTTTCCTTAAAAAGTTATATATATCATAAATTACTCAGTAATTCATTTAAAATGAAATTTTTTCCTATATAGTTAGCAAGTTTTGGGCTTATATAGCTTACCATTACTGATAACCAAGAGGGCTGCAGATCTTTTCAGTGACTATGATTATGATAATATTGTGGCAGTTTTAAATTACATCCAAAACTTCATCAGATCTCTGCCTGCTTTAGAGCTCTAGGAATAACAGAAAACTTTGGATTCCTGAAAATCTATTCAGGTTTTGAAAGTATTTAATCATTTAGAACAGTGACTATGAAAAGCCTAGATAAAACCTTATTTATATAATGCTGCTTTTAATATATGTAAGATACAGATTTAATGTACTTGATTTTTTTATATACACTGGATAAAGGGGACTACTGTTATATATGTAAGAGAAAAGGGTAAAGCAACAATTCAATTAACCTAACTTATATGACATGAGGCTCCAGAGGAAAAATTACAATACATTGCATTACTGATATGTAATCTTTGCTGCTGTGCTATGTTATCTATAGCTAAAAAAAAATAATAATAAAAACTACCACAGAAAACAAGAATATTTTAATTTTTATGACATCTAGAGAGTTGGTAGGTGTTATATATTTCAGAGATCGCTTCTTATTAGAATTTTATCACGAAAACATTTATAGTCTGATTTCTTTAAATAAAGCTATTATTTTTAAGCTGCTTAAAAGTTTTTTTTAAATATGTACATTATATTACTATCTAAATCAAGGAAAAACTGGAGGATCTATGTATAACTTCACTATATATAAGTGAGGAGAATATTTAGCTTAATTTCTCTAAGGTATTATTTAATCCAAATCAACAAAAATGAAATTTTAACTACATTTTCAGATAAGTCATGTGATCTTTGGATTCAAAGCTTTTGTAATTTAATTGTTAATTTGCTTGGCTTCCAAATACTAATTTTGCATGGTATTTATATTCCTTAACTCAACTCGAGGTGTGTAAATAGATTTCTGTGGTTCTAAGATAAAAACATTTTACAACAGAGAAGGGAATCCTAAATACTGGGTGTTTGGCTACAAATGGTCTGGATTTTATTTTTTTCCTTTGTTCTAAATGTTAGTATCTAAAGAATTTATCCAAAAGATCTCAAATGCTTTGCATCATTCTCCCTAGCCTCAGTCTTCACTTTTAATGTGATCATGTCACGGTAGTCATAAGAAATGTCCTATTCTGAATTAAAATCTATTGCCATCTCCCCCTCAGATTAGCATTCCCTTTTATTAAATATTAGATATTATAATCAAAAAATCATCTAGCAACTAATAAATGTTTACTGATTTTTTTGTTCCAGGTCTGTATTGACAACAATCCTCCAAAATGATTGTTCAGATGTGTAACTGCCCTTTTTCTCAACCTTTGCCTTAATTGTGTTGCTTATTAAATAGGTCGAATTTTAATGATCAGACTGTATAAACCTAAGATCATGAAGTAAACCAAAACCCACCCACATGTAGGAGAGGTCCCAGAAGGAAATATGTGTGTCCAAGATGAAATTACTCATTTAAAAAATCTTTACTTGTTTCAGTATCCAAAACAAATGCAGACAGGCATGATATGGAATTCAGAGCCCATTTATTTCTTGTTGAATGAAACATGAATTTCACATGTATACTCATCCCTCAAAAGAGACATGCACTGCTGCCTCAACGTAAGCTTCTTGTACTTCTGTTAACACAATTTTTTAACCAGTTACAGTTGTGATAGCCATTTTTGTTCCAAATAGTCGGAGGGAGAGAAATATTTTGCTTATCCAAGTTATAATGCTTAAACGTGTATTTGGTGCAATTTCTTTGTTTGATAAACAATTAGAATTATAGGGGTACATTTCAGGTCTTAACCTGAAATAGAATTATTTTTAATTAACTAAATTCTTTTGCTTTCTTAGTTGAAAATTTTCATACTTCTCAGATGACCATCTTCTGCCCCCAGACGTAAGCATTAGAAGTCCTATTGTCTGGTTTTGTTAAGAAAAGCATCATTCCTTGGCTTTGTGCTGCTTTTTACGTAACCTATGAAAGTTCATGGGGTTTTTTGACCCATTCTTGTTTATAGCCATTTACACATGTACAGTTAGAGAGTTTATGATGACCTTTTGTTTTAGCCCTAGCCGAGCTTTGCCTGGGCTGTCTTATACAATATCAGAACTGACATGGATAGCTTTTTGGCAGTATGTACTTAGATAAAAACTGAATTTTTAATCTAATGGAACCACCTTTATAAGATTTCCATCTACAGAATGAGAAATAATGAGATAAGACTTAAGTTTTTCTTTTTAACTACTTGCCCTTTGGTCTGTCTACAACATGGAGTTTTATAGCAACCATTAACTTAAGGTTTGGATATTTTTGTTTGTTTTTATAATCACAAAACTAAAATTTGCCACTGCCCTCATTTCAGGTGACAATAACAACATTGTTATACAGCACTCTACATTTTGCACATTTTACAAAACCATATGTAAACAAGTCACTGTTACACAAAATGTGCTGTTACTTTGAAAAAAAGGCACATAGTTTAATTCACACATGAAATTCCACATTACACTATATGAAATGAATGTTGATATTTGTTAAATCTTATTAGACAGCTTGGTTTTATTTCTTACAGTTGTGTAAATGGATATATGACTAGAATCTACTTTGCACCTAATTGTGCTTGCTTCATTACAATGGGATTTTGGACATAGATCATTCTATTTTTATTTCACTTTCATTTTAAATTATTGTGGTTTTTTCCCCCCCAGAAAACAAATCAATTATGTAAACATATTTCAGTGTATAGAAAATACTAAAGTTATAAGCATCCCAAAATTTAACATCCTACTGCTACAAGATAGTGTTAATCTAAAAAGATTGAAGATATCTGAGATTTGGGTTAGTTTTTTTTTTTTTTTAAAGCAAATATTTACCATTCCAGGTTTTTTTGTTTTCTTTTGTTTTTTTAAGTATTTTGGACTAAAAATTTATCTGTCAGCTCATGGATGAACAATCTGAACTGTATAAGTTGAGTACATACATAACAACACTCTCCATAAAATCTTTATTCAACAAAAGTTCAATAAGTATTAACAGAAGTTTTTAATGCCAGTGTATGTTTGTTTGATGATGTTTTTCTCTGTCTCTTTAACAAAATTTCTTTTTAGTTGAGTCTTTATTATGATGACCATCAAAATCTTACTGAATAAAAACTTTACCTTAATATCTCTTTTCTCCAAACACTAGTTACGTGAGAAAGCAATGCCAATGTCACTTCACATGTATGCCCAAAAAGTGATTCACAAGTTCTGGTAACAACCTTAGCTTCAAAAAAGTTGTTTTATCTTTACAAGGTAAAACTTGTAAATAATTTTTTATTTTCCCCAACCAGTTTTTAACTTGTATGTATACACTACAAGTTCAAGTACAATTCAGCACTAGCATTCAAGATATCGTTTTGGAATAATTGTTGGATTGGTTCTATTCTTTGGCCATTGAATAGTTTTTGCAACTAGATAATGTGCTGTATGTTCATACACATTATCAATAATGGTTCAGAAAAAAATAGAGAATTTTTTTGCTAAGTGTTCAGGAATATAAGCTTAAAAAATTAGACTTGAATCAACTTTACAGATTTACACTACAGCTTAATAAAAATATATTGTGTAATATTTAATAAAATTAAATACATAAAATAAACTTCTCAACATTATACAAACCCCTAGAAAAGCTTCTTTTTCTTTATAAGGCTGTCAGCAATCTTTTATAACATTGGGAGGAAAATGTAGTTAACCTTTGGTTTCTTTACTACACCATTATCATATAGTACAACTAAAAAGGTTTTTTCGATGAACTGTTTCACAGGAAACACTGCATTGTGTACAACAGAATATTTATGGCTTTTGAAGTTGTCAGTCACTTTCAGATTCTTCATCATCCACTGTAGGATATGACTGAATGTTGTTCTGTGTGTACATTTTTGTTTTTATTGGGCAGTTATGATCCATGAGTATTGCCTAAAAAAAGTATGTAGTATTAATTTTGGGGGGTTATTTTGTTCTATAGACCATAGTTTTTACTATTATAATTTTTAGAAGTACTTCACATTTGCAAGTTATTTTTAGTAACCAGGCAGTTAGTAGCTCTAGCACTCAGTGAATGCCCAAACCAAGGATCTTCCCTAAATAATAGCATTTATTTAGACTTTCAAGGTTGTAATGCACTAATATTAACTCATTTGTTCCTCATGATAATCTTCTGTGAGGGTACATGATATTCTCATTTTACTGAAAGGAAACTAGTGATTTGGCCAATCATAAAGCTTTATAAAGTGACTGAGACAGGATTCAAACTTGTCTTCCTTACCCCTAATCTAGTTCTTTAACCAGTGCATCACCCACTACCTTTCCAAAGTAGTTCAAAGACTAGACAAAAATGTTTCTTGAGCCAGAAAAAGCTTTTCATGTGACTTAGACTCATGGGATTGGTAGTCAACAACTCACAAAACAGTAAAATATCTTAGGAATATAAGTTAACATAAGTAGATGTGTTATACTTAGAATGGTAGAATTAGAGGAGCAACTAGGAGATGCAGTTGGTAGATTCGAGTTCATTTTGGGCGCGCATTTCCTGAACAAGTCTCAGCTCTGTCTGCCTTAAATCACTGGAGAAGGAAATGGCAAACCACTCTAGTATCTTTTTCAAAAAAACCCAAAAAATCCAATTGGTCTTAAGAATCAGAAATGACTGAACAATCATCCTGAAATGTGAAATCTTAGCGGAAACCAAAATCCAAAAAGGGCAGTAATTTGCTTCTTTAAACACAGATTTAATGTTTGTAGCAAGATGACTCTTGGTTTTTTAAGTCCAGCATGTTATAGTAATTTTAGTACTGGTCTTCAAGTTAGATCTTAGGTTAGATACTGCCTTAAACAATCATTAGGTGGTGACTGAGCAAGTCATTCATCTAATCAGCTTCAAATTTACTTCTCTGTAAAATGGGAATAATAGTAACTTTTGCAAGGTCACTGTGAGGATCAAATGAAATAATACATTTAAAGTATTTAACACAGTGACACAGAGAGTACTTAATGACACCCCAGAAATTTCTGGATGGAGTACTCTTTCCAACACAATGCCAGTTTCTACCTGCAGATAACTAGCCTGCATATCCACCTACCACATACTGGGGCCATTACTATTTTTATTTTTCATCCCCACCTGTGATTTCCATAACGTTAGCTACTAGTGGTATGGAAAATTCCCACACCAAGCAATTCATCTATAACTTATTCATACAAAGTTATCCAGGGGAACTGAGAAGCTCTTGGTCACACGAATTGCATTTGCCAGAGTTTGCTTGAGTTCAGGTCCTTCTGACTGCAGAAAGCCAGGAGTATGTCTGCTATGCCCCATTTTCTCTGGGAGAGCCAACACCATATTTCATTTTTTTAAAAAAAACGGCTTTTTGGAGGCAGAGGACAAGAATAACATCAAAGGGGAGGGGGGCGGGGGCGGGAGAAATGGCAAATAGTGTTCCCAGAAAGCCATTTTCAGTTTAGTCTGTCAAAAATCTAAATAAATGCTTAGCAAGATGAGTCATTAAAGACTTGAGGTATGCCACTTACTGCCCATAATTGGAGGCTAGCATAATGGCTTTGAGTCTGCAAATCAACAGCTGCTACTTGCATCTCAGCAGGAAGGGATGGAGTAGAGAATGGCAGGAAAAAATGATCTTGGGCAATGAGGGGGAGACAGCAGTGCCACAGAAAAATTGATTATTAAGCACTTGACAAAATCCAATGTCAAGTTTAGACATTCAGAATTAAAATGAATAGCTACAAAATCTAAGAGAAGGAATACAGGAACAGAATAATTGCTACCATGTACATAGTGCCTTAAGGTTTGTTGGTGGTAGCTGGCAATGTGGTGGAAGGCACTATCTTCCGTTCCTGAGTTTTTTGTCATTAAACATTAAGCACTTTGTATGTGCCAGACATTGTGCTAAGTGCATAAAGAACTTCCCCTGCAAAACAAAACAGAAAACCTACCCATCCCCTCAAAGTCTTTTGTGAGGGAACAACACGAATTTAGATACATACACATGGAAACTACTTCCAAGTCTTCCCTTTTTACTTTCAAATGTCTACTTGTTACTTTTTCAGCTTTACCTGCTAAGAAATGGGTGGTTGTTTTTTCTTTATATGGAGCTGAAAATTGCATCCCACTTTTCATTCATCGCTCCTACTCTTGAGGTCTAAACGACAGTCTTGTGGGATACAAGTGGTTGAATAATTGGGAACTGTTCTGGTAAGATATAATACATTAAAATGAGACTTTCCTTGGAGCTTTCAGCTTTTGGGTCCTGCATGAAGGCAGGAAGCCAGTTCATGTTGTGGAGGTTTCCATTCTAAAGGAAATGGAATGTGTTTTACATTTGACTCATGAGATTGCAGTGGAGAACTGCCTTTTAGGCTCATTGTTCAAGTTTGTTCTTTTATTTTCAGATGAAAAAAATTATGTAGAGAGGGGCTATGGCTTGCTCATAGTCACCAAAGCTGGAAATAAGTATGACCCAATAGGAAAAGCATTGAACTTAAAAGGCATGGTGCCACTATGTGGTTGTATTAATCTTCGTAAATGGATTACAAAAATAAAAATAGCATTCGCACTACCTCAAAGCTTTTTTGAGAAAAGTTCTTTAAAAAGAGCTAAGTAACAGAACTATCACCCAATTCTCACAACTCCTGTAGCATTCCTTCCATTATAAAGAGTTTCATGCTAACAATCAGAAAATATTTTATCACATTCTAATAGAAATTTCTTACCATTTTTTCTTCCTTGGCAGGTGGACTTCGAAGGAAAAAGCAGAGAGGGGCAAAGAGAATGTCAATGATCCCAATAATTGTCATGAGCCAAGGGAACCCAATTGCTTTTGCAATGGCCCCACCAACAGAAGGACCTTTTAGGAAATAAAAAATTAGAGTTCCCTAAAAATGTTTACTTAATGAGTATAATTTTTTAAAGTTACATCTAAAACTATTAAATAATTTTGTCCATTTTAAGTACTTAGGACAAAAGTATATCCTTACCCAATGCAAAGCCCATGCAAAAGGCAACATCTGCAATGGCATATACACTTCCATAGACAGAAACATGGCGTAAGTCTACCAGATAACCCATGATGGGCATCATTGAGGAATCCACCATTCCTGCCAACAATTCAAAGAAATGTGTTACACAAAGAAAATGTATTATACAAAGAATCTTCCATTTTGGATTTTAACCTCAGGAGGCAGGTAATTGAGGCAATAAGAGTCTTGGGCCTAGAACTTGGAAGACCTGTAACTCGGGACAACTAAGACATCTTTCTTTTGATCTGTAAAATGCATCTGATGAATACCCATGTCTGCAGTAGTGCTTTGTAGAGCCTAAAACTCTGTCAGCTATTACTATTCTCTTTGTCTTGTCTTTGATTTGTTCTATCTTTTCCTATTTCTCTCATTGTCTCTGACGATGTTGAATGAATTTTTCAGATGAAATTAGCAATGATGTTGCTAAGCTCTTGAGATGTGTTGTCCTCATTCCTCAGTTTCCTTCATTTCTGAACCTCACTTTGTGCACATGCCCTGCTTGCCTAGTCTCAGTTCTGTAAGGGATTCCCTCAACTTTGCCCCACCCTTACCTTTTGTGGCACTTAAAATATATGATAGATGCCATATTGATAGTAATGAATTTTCATGTCACTCCTATAGAAAGTGAAACTACAATGTAGCCCAAATCTTTCTGCTCTTGTCCAGGATTTATTTCAGGGTGCAATTCCCATGAATATTCTATGTGATTATGCCCATAGAGCATAAAATTCAAATTATTGGTGGCGGAAATTTCCTAATATTTCAATTAATATTAATTTTGTAATGTTAATGCTACAAAATTGGCTGCCTTTGGCACAAAAATACTCATTGACTAGGCCCTCTATGAGGCAATACTGTTTTTAGTTCTAAATCTTACCATGAAATATTCTTGCAATTTGATATATAAGTAAGCTTATTCACAGATATGGAGTGTATAAATGTGCTCTGTGGAGGATATTAGCCTGTTTACCCAGAGTCAACAGTAGAGTCAGTTTGCCTTCTGTAAATATCAGCCTTTTGCAAAAATTGGTTTTCACAAAGAAAATGACTAAAATCTGGAAATAGGTCCCTTTAATATGGGTAAACTACACATTGTATTTGAGCTTTAAACTGCTGCTCATCTAATTTTAAGCTTCTATAATGTTTCAGGCAGCTATCGGAGAACAAATATTTCTAAGCACAGGTAATCAGTAAATGTCATATTTCAGTGCAAAGCTTATGTGACTTACCGATTGCAAAACCAACTCCAAAATTTGGTGCGATCAATCCATAAATGTTTTTTGCAAATGGCACCTCCAAAAAAAAAAATTTGATTAAATTTTTTAAATCATCCAATTTCATTCTATACCATTATGCTTATTTTAGTGAGGCATTAACATTTCTTTTGAAGTTTGATATGTTTACGTATAAGACAATTATGAAAGTATAAGAAGCCTAGTATCTGATCTGAATATCAACCTTCTAGCCTACCTTCCTCATTTTACAGATAATTTCATTAAAATCCATTCAAGTGAAATTACTTGCCCAAGATCACAGTTATCAAATTCCAAATCATAGCAGTTCGAGAAGCTAGAAAGGTTCTTTTAAATAAGACACTTTTCAGCTTCTTAAACATAGAAAAGCAAGATTAAAAAGACCAACTTAATTCTAGTTAGTTTTCTAACAAGGGCATTTAAACTTTGGGCTAGTAATATTGGTAATTATTTTATCCTACAGAGGGAACATTAGCTCAATATTATACTTTGCCAGAAAAAAATAACACTCATAGCTAATAAACATTTATTAAATAAGTACCAGAGAGTAAACTGGCCACGGGCACAAAAACAATTCCTGACCAGAAGGACCTTACATTCTATTTAGGTAGTATGATTATGTGATAATACAGAATATTAAGTCTTTCATCTCTATGGCAACACAGGCATTACACTTGTGAAATCAATACAAAGTAGTTTGGGGAGGAAGTTGCAAATGGGGCAGTGGTGGAGTCAGGAAAGTTTTCATGTTGGAAGTGCTTGAGCTGAGTGTCAAGATGAAAGTGAAGAAAAGCCTTTCTAGCCATAGGAAAGGGTAAGAGCAAATGCATGGAGATGGGAAATAGATTGTCCTGTGTGAGGAATAAGATGACCAATTCAGCTGCAACAGAGTATCCAGGGTAGTATTGTACACTAAGGCTGGAAAGATTTGATGGGATTAGGTTGTGGAGAATTTTAAATGCCAAACATGTCTCTAGCAATAGGAAGCCACTAGAATTTACAGAGATCTATGCTTAAAAGAATTTTTGGCAGCTACATGGAGGATAGATTAGAGAAGGGAGAGACGAAGTAGTGAGACCAATTAGAAGACTTTTAACAGTCCAGGTACCAGGATTTGGGAGCCTGAACCAAATTGTTAACTCTATGATTGCAATCCTGGGAAGTCAGAAAAATGGCGAAACTTTCAACAGGAATGCTGAGTAGCCAGGTGGTGCAGTAAATAGAGCACTGAATTTTGAGTCACCTCTTTCTAAATTCAAATCTGGCCTCAGACACTTACTAGCTATGTGATCCTGGGCAAGTCACCTAATCCTGTTTGCCTTAATTTTCCCATCTGCAAAATGAGCTGGAGAAGGAAGTGGGAAACTTTGCAGTACTTTGCAAAGAAAACCCCAAATGAGGTCATGAGGAATTGGACACAACTGAGAAACGATTAACAATAACATTCAATAGGAATAGGGGAGTTCAGAAGAGTAAGTTTGAAAAAACATAACTAGTTTTGTTCTGAAAATAGTAAGTTTGATCCAACAGGATGTCCAGTTTGAAATGGCTAATAGTTGGTAATAAAGGTACAATTGATGAGAACTTGGGTAGGGTAGCTTATCTAGGTGTCATCAGCACAGAGATAATGACTAAATCCATGAAAATAAACTCATTGGAAAATGTCAAAAATCAGCTGACTTGAATATGTAGCATTAAGCAAAAATATTTGGTGGCAATTGGTTGCATTTGCCCAAAGCTGAAGGCTTCATTTTGTTCATAGAACTGAGCTGTTTTTTTTTTTTTTAATTAAAGATGTCTTATCTTACTCACACATAAAATACTGATTCCAACAATGATCATCCCCAAGAGAGCACAAAGCCACCTGTCAAAGGAAAAAGCCCCAAGAGATCAATGAAAGTAGATTTTCTGTTTTTTCAAAGCTATTATTTGAGATTTCTAAAAGGTCTTAAACTTAATTTTTTTTTTTACATTTTGGGATCATCTAGAAGTACTTAAAAACAAAATTTAAAAACTCCTTTATAAGTGCATTGGGTTTTTAAAAAAATTAATCTTACCTTCCCATTTTGTGTGCAAGTATCCCAAAAATATTGGTTCCAATAAGATAAGAGATACTAGCCGGTAGGAAAGCAACGCCTGAAAATTTATGAAAGGGACACCTTATCAGTACTGATTTCAGTCAAATGTTAGAAAAACTAATAAATGTAGCACAGCTGTTTTGATTAGAGCATATCACATAAAACCCTGTAGCCTTGCACCCAAGCATCTAATATCCGGTCTGTTACACATCTAGCCTGGGCCCCACACCATTT
Organism: Myrmecobius fasciatus; assembly: GCA_023553655.1. Classification (NCBI taxonomy): domain Eukaryota; kingdom Metazoa; phylum Chordata; class Mammalia; order Dasyuromorphia; family Myrmecobiidae; genus Myrmecobius; species Myrmecobius fasciatus. The sequence continues at coordinate 375,071 of JAJPUD010000451.1, read as the reverse complement.
ATCCATCAAATACAAACTTTTGTGATGCTATAGAAATGAAAGACATTTAGTTCACTATCAACTGAATAATCTCTCTCTGAATTTTTATATTTAGGTCTACTAAAGGAAGTTTACAGAGGTCAAAATGGGCAGCTCTGGATTATTGAGATTTGAGAGGTCAGTGCAGAATGTCTGGCTCTGTATGTTAGTTACAGAAATATTAATGGGAACCCAACTGTCATTTGGAAAACTTCAGGATAATACTCTGCCAGGAGAAAAGACATTAGTTATCCTGCTCTGGAGTACTGTATTTTGACTAGTGAGAACTTCAGAGGCTTTATTAAAAACACTGCATTAGTCAACTCCCACCCTGAATTTCTTCCAATGAATTTGCCCATGGGCACTGATGTCTACCTATCTTTGCCTCTGATAATTGCTTCCTGAAAGATAAGGGGTCTCTACATCCATTCTGATATTGATTTATGTGGCCCACAAAAAAAAGATTTGATAAAATCTTTCCAAAGAATAAAAATTAAAAATACATAACCTAAAGTTCCTGGTATGCTGACCAAAATTAAATTACTATAACTCTTTCCTTGCTAGGACTTTATTACCACACACACAAATGAAGTTTGCCATTTCAAGTTAGTTCAACACACAATTCTTGAACTTGGTATGTGTCTCCGCTGTATTAGACATGAGGAATAAAAAGACAAATTAACAACTCCCTGTCCTCAAGGAGCTTGTGTTCTATGGGATTCTTTTAAAATTTGTAATCATTCACTACAGAATATCCCAAGGAAGCCACTGGCCATTTTAACATAGAAAGACCAAAAGGTTAAGTCCAAGTTAAATTTTTTAAGCATCATCATACAAGACTTGGGAACTCTGAGGAACCAAAACATGAAATGCAATTTCATGCTTCAAGAATTATTTTCCCCATATTCAAGAAGATGGAATATATCAAGAGCAGTGCGATATATTGAGAAAAGAACTACACTTAGAAAACTTAGATCCAAGATTCTTTTGCTTACTGTAATTATAAACTTGGACAAATTGCATTAGCTATTCCTTATCTGCAAAATGAGCCTGAGAAGTGATGCGATGTATTAGATAGAAGTATCAAGAAGACCTGGATTCTCTGACATGGTTTGTCAGCCTACTTAAGCCACTGAATCTCTTAGTGCCCTGAGCAGCTCTCAGATTATAAATGGCAGGGGGAAAGCCAGTCTGTAATAGTGGCAGAATTTCCTCACCAACAGTTCCCTACATTGATATCGCCAAATTAGAGCTGGGTTATTAAGGTCAAATGAGATGCTATTAGCATTGCATTGATCTGATTATAAGGCAGGTCCTTAACATCTATGCCATGTTATTAGTGCCAAAATGATAAAGACCATATGGAACTCAATATGTTGGATTTGGTGATAGGAAGTCCTAAGTTTGAATCCTATGTATTATGTTTACAATCAGTTTTGGGTAAATCACAAACTCCCTGTACCTCAGCTTTCTCATCTGTAAAATGAAATGGGTGCACTAGATAAGGTCTCTTCCAGCTTAAGGTATATAATCTTTATATCACATACACCTCTGCCCCAGTTCCAAGCACAATGCTAGGCACATACATGTTTGTTGATTTTAATAATAGAATGGAAGAGCAGAATGATTTAGTGGGAATTTAGCTGAATAGAATAGCAGAGTTCAAGTCCGGTAGAAACTGAAATGTACAAAAAAAAAGAAACTGAAATGTATGAATCAAGGCATTTCTCAGAGCCTTGTGGACAAGTGGAAAAAAAATAGATTTATTGGATTTATTTTCCAATGGGGACTTTTGCATTTTGTAGACGTTCCCACCTATGTACGGATCCTTCCTACTGCTTGCCTCACAGATTTACAGCTGACCTCTTAAGTTCCCTATGTGGTCCTGTTCTTGATAAATCCAAGCATCCCACTTGCCTGTCTGATGTCTATACCATACCCCCCCTTTTTTTTCCCTGAGAGCTTTAATGACTTTTATTGAAAGCCCCAAGTCATAGTATGGGGCTGGTGGTGGTGGTGGGAAAACAAGCCTGCCTCAGTAGCTAGCTTTCGCAGCTGGCTGGGATATATTCAATTAGTGAGATTATTCAATCATTTAAGTGAAGTCATCAGAAATGTCCCCAAACCATTTCAACCCAAGAAGGCTTTTAAATCAAGTCTACTATAGCCTGTATTCTTTATACAAAGGTCTGTCTTGTTGGACCATAGCCTACTTTTTCCAGTCTTCTTTTATAGACCAACTGAAATGTAAAACTGACTTTGTTTATGAATACTTAACAGGGCCTAATGATCAAGGTTGATCCGATAACTATCAGGATGTGTGATGTAAAAGATAGTAAGATGTCCTCCTTCCCCATAAAATACCTCACCCCCTGGCTTTGCATTATTCCCAAAAGCTTTACCATAGGGTCATTCCTAGCATTCATTCAACATTCACTCAACAAATATTAAATGTCTTCTACAGAAGTCTTCTCACTTCCCTAGGGTTCACAGAAAGATTTCAGGGTGTCTGGGGAAAATGTTGCATCTGTTTTCACCAATCTCTTATCTGAAGTTAGCATTTCCTTCAATTATGAATGTAGGCAATGAAGAATTATTCTGAGAAACTCTACAGGCTACTATAAAGTGCCATCATAACAAAAGAAAGGTTAAAAGCACTTAGTCCGTTATTGTGCAAGGGGAGACATTTCTTTGGATTGAAGCCCTAAAGACCACTGTTTAAAATGTAAAACTCCTTTACAGACATGATCCCATTTGATCTTCAAAATAACCCTGTGAATTTGGGGAGGGCAAGAATCATTAGTCCCATTTCACAATGAGAAACTTAAGGCTCTGTGAATTTAAGCCACTTGCCTAAGATCACATAACCTAGATAAGATCTTTGGACTCTTCCTGCCTTTTGATCCAGTGTTCTTCCCACTATAGCAGGAAAGCTATCGTGTGTATTAGAGAAATTTAAATCTGAAGGGGACTTGAGAGTTTATATAATCCTACACTGTTATTTGTTTAGTTGCTTCAGTCATGTCCACATTTGGGGTTTTCTTGGCAAAGATTCTAGAGTGAGTTATCATTTTCTTCTCCAATTCATTTAACATAAGAGAAAATCAAGGCAAACCAGGTTAAATGACTTGCCCAGAGTGGCAGAGTTGCTACACAAGTGGTTGAGCTCAGGCTTTCCTGACTTCAGGTGCAGTGCTCTTTCCATCATACCGTTTAGCTGTCCCTTTTTTTTTTTTTTTTTACAGAGGAGGAAATGGAAGCCCCAGCAGTTGGAATATTACATTGTTAATTTGTGGAAGAATTGAGTTTAAAACCTTGTCTTTTGACTTTCAAAAATGCAGTGGACTATTTGAAAAGATTGTAATTATCCCCTTCCTTCCTATCACCCCTCAGATCCCATCATGGGCTTGGAGGTCTTCAAGGAGAGACTAGATGACCATTTTTCCAGTAACTCCAGAAATATAGAGAAAACTTTAGCTCAGCTATTGCTGTATAAGCTTTCTTGTTCAAATCTAGCTCCTCCAGACAAGAATGAGCAGAGAAGAAATAGCTCAACAGGTAAATACTACAAAACCTCTTAAATTGCTTAATATACTTGCTTAAATAATTTCTTATTTCTTAGGATACCAAATAAAAATAGCTTGTCATTTTTACATTAGAAACCCTCCATGACTATCTTAAAAGAGAAAGCCCAGTATAACGCCTTGAGGCACAGAAAAGCTGATTCTACTACATTACCCAGCTGCCACTTCTTGGAACACATGGTCTCCATCATCCAGATTGGTAATGCTGGTTCAAGCATTGCAATAGCCATGTTTGCAAAGCAGATTGATCCTTTAATAAAGAAGAGAATTTACTTTGCTTTCATTTGAACTTTGAAGTCTCTACTTAATTCTTCATTTAATAAATTTTTATTAAATACTTGTTATTGTACTGGGAAGAAAGAAAAAAATGTCAGTAAATACTTTCCAGGAGTTTCCAATCTAATATGTGTCACAAGACACTGACACAATAACTATAGTACAAATGGAATGTGATTCCATTTGTATGTAAAATACACATTAAATGTTCTGTGATCATATGAGAAAAATACCAGTTCCAGTTGTCTTCTTGTTCTTAGTCTACCTACTATTCATCTTATAAATTATTGTCCCATATAATCTTCTTAATATATTAAAACCATACCTTAGGTGATTGCTCCTCACTGAATGGATGTTGCCTCAGGCAAACTGAGACCTGTTAAGAACTTAAGTTAAAAAGGACTGCATCCAGTCCTGATCTAAATCTGGCCACTGGACTCAGATGCTCTAGAGGAGAAATTAAGGCAGGTGATTTTGCACAGCCCTTCCTCACTTCCCTGTCATAGCATCCCCTCCCCAATGAAATGGTCTTTGAGAATGAAGAACAAAAAATAGCAGCAGAGCAAAGCATAGCCTCCTGATCCTGGCATTCAGGGTCTTTCACAATTTGACTCCAGCTGACTTTCCTTATGGTTCCATCAAATTATACCCCTCTCGGTCATCTCTCAACCTGACCTTGTCTTTCTTCATACCTTCAGACAGTATTCTAATTTTTGTCTGTTGTAGTTTCTCTATTTCTTTGAGATCTAACTTGGATACTACCTTTCCTATAAAGCTTTCCTTTTCTGGCATCCTCCTTTTTCCCCACACCTCCTGCCCCAGCCAGAAGTGATCTTCACCTATTCAAATTCTCATAGCATTTTTCCTGAGACTTCCCTTTGTATTTATCCCCTGGTGCTTTGCTTTGTAATTATTAATGTATCTATCTTTTTCTTCACTAGATGATAAGATTCTTGAGAGCAGTATCGTTTGACATATATTTTGATATCTCTGCAGTTAACAGTGTACATAGTAGGTGCTTTATAAATACTTGTTGAATTGAAATGAAATAGCATGTAAGCTGAGCCTTGAAAGGTCCAGTCTTTCTGGATAATATTAACTGTCTTCAAACAGATTCAGAACCATCAGGTCAAATTCCATCTTTCCTAAAATATTCTGAGAAAGAGATAAGTAAAATGCGATCAGAAAGCCAGAACAGAAGACTTCAGGATCAGAAAGACACATATTCAAAATCTGGCTCTGTCCCATACTGGCTGTGTGACCCTGGCTAAGTCATAGACAGTTCTCTTAGACTCAAAGTTGCAGGGAAGATGACAATGTGCATTGGTCAATATATATTTCCTCCCCTGCAAGTTCTCTTTAACAATGACATTCCAATTTCCATCCTTATCCCCTGGGATGATTCCAAGAATTATCATTTTTCATTTAAAGTAATGTCCAGAGAATATATATTTTTTTCATTCAGTACAATGAAGATCAATCCCCTCTGCTGATCATGGAAGAAGAACCAATCAGTAAACATTAAGTACTAACTATGTGCTAGGCACTATGTTGAACAATGGGGATAAAAAAGAGCCAAAAGATTGCTCTTAAGCAATTTATAATCTAATAGGAAGAAAAACATCAAATTGACAACACACTGATTGTACTGAAGCCTCTCAGATGTTCAAAGAACAGAGGGAAAATTCCCAGTGTTTTGGGTAAAGCTTCTATGAGAGGTTATTGGGCAAATACAGAATAAATAAAATAATAATAAATAATAAATAAAATCATCTTAGTGGTAAGTGCTTTGAAGTTCTAATTCTATTGGGTCACTATGGTAACACTCAGGGAATCAAAATATTCAATTAACCAGAACACCCCATTCATTCCCTAATCATTTCAAGTAAATAGGAGCTTCCTGTACTAGTCTTTGAACCTGATTAGATGGGCAAAGAATATTGATTGCCTCAGTCAGCACTACCATCCACCCTCTGTTGGCTAGACTTCAGTCCTCATAGAAGCAGGATGGTAAAGATTATAATATTTACATAATGGAGAAAGAAAGGGTTTTGTCACTCTCCTGACATTTAAAGGCCATCTGTACAAACAATGCTCAAATATAAAAATACAGATGTATCTCCCTTCCCTTGACCATGTGGAAGCTGCAGCACCTGGAATTATCAACAGTTTGACATTTAGTGCTGATTGCCTTTTTTTTTCTTTTCTGTGGCTGGAAGAAAGGATAAAATAATGTAGAAGACCCCATGCAGAAAAGTTTCCCCAGCAGCTGCTCAAAGTACCCCCTTTCTGCCTGGAGTTCTGCCCCAAGTCTCATGTTCCAGCCTCAGTTATGTTCATTGTACCTCACTAATGATTCTAGCAAGGATTTTCTATATTTCATAAAGCATTCATTGGACTATTGTTTTCACAACAACTCTCCTATAAGATATAAGATTATTCCAAAGCCCTTTTTCACAAATGGAAAAGCCAAAGTCCAAGGAACTTCCTTAATATCCCCAGAATAGTTTATGAACAAATAAGGAAGAAGCATTCTAGTTGCTGGTTATCCTGGTAATCCTTATACAGAATAATCATTGTAATATAGCCCTTAGCCCTGAAAATCATTATAAAATCAAAGCCTTACTTAATATATGGCTGGGGATGATTTTATGGAATTCATTAACCTACAAGAAGTAATGACAGGAGAGCTAAACAAATTTTTAAAGGATTTAGACTAATTTTATGCATAGCAGATCCAGGAATTGCTACTGAAAAATTGGACAGTGCTTTAAGGTTGACCTCAAGGAAGGCAACCAGGCTGCCAGGGGCCTAGCTTTTGTATCTCCTCTTGGCTATAAGATTCTGGAGGGGATGGACAGTCAACTTGATCCAGTAGAAGAGATTACATTAAAAATTTAGTCCAACTCTTACCTAAAGCATGAATTCTCTCTGTGACTTCAATAAAGGATCATTTGGTGGAGAGCTCACTATCATCCAAGGCAATCATTTCTTTTTTTTTTAACAGCTCTAATTATCAATAAGCTTTTTTCTTACAGGAAGCTTAAAATTGTCTCCTTATAATTTCCATCTATTGGCTGTACTTATTCCTATATAATATGATCAGCCTATTTTTTTTTGTCATACTCGGTACCAACAAAGAGAAGCCAACTTTCAGCCATTGGGAAAATATGAACAAGAAAGATCTTTGGTGAAAAATTATTTAACCCACTACTATTTGCAGGAATCATGAAGTCCCTAAGGTTTGGGGATTTTTTGTTTGTTTTTATTCTTCTTGTTTCAGAGGACAAGGGAATAAGTTAACCAGTGTCTATCTTAAGGGGAAAAAAAGGTCCATCCTTTCTGCTGTTTCTTAGATATCTTGTTTCCCTTAGAAAATCACTCCTCTCACCATACTATTCAGTACTCTCAGGGATTGCTGTCTGCCTTGGTTCAAATATGTCAAGAAAAATTAGGTTGACTAGCTAAGATGTCTGCAGTTCGTCTGACCGCTCATTTCTGAAAGTTCCAGGGATAGACAGCAATGGCTTTTGGCATACAGGTACTATATTCTTCATTCAGGAAACCGTGTGTGTGTGTGTGTGTGTGTGTGTGTGTGTGTGTGTGTGTGTGTTTCTGGGCTGTAAGACATATGGTTATGTACAATACATACATATAAAAAACAGACACTCTTTTTGGGGGGGACTAGACCCATGATTTCATGGGTTAAGGAACTTCCAGTTAAGAAATTCCATCTCCCAATGCAAATCTATACCTGCTTTGCAATTTACAGTTTTAGAGGATTGCTTGGTAAAATGAGGCTAGTTCAGTGATTTGCTCAAGATCACACAGCCATTATGTGTAAGAGGCAAGATTTGAATTCAAGTTTTTCTGATTCTTAATGTAGCTCTTTATTCATTATACTATCAGCTGTCTCTTTCTTTCCCTCTCCCTTTCTCCCTGTATCTTTATCTCTGTGTACATATCTGTCTCTATATATAATATATAAAATTTCTCAAATGTCTTAGTGCACTTTAAAATTATTAAAGCTATTATATATATATCCATAACATATATATTTAATGCATATATCTCTGTATATATAGGAACATACATATTTCTTCCCTCCCCCTTTCAATCTCTCTCCCTCTCTTTTTCTGTACCTCTATCTCTATATGTGTGTGTGTGTTTCTCCATTTGTTTTTCCATATATAGTTAACAAAACTGATGTAGATAGTTAAGGGAATTTCTAATGCAGAAACTCTCTCTGAGGATAAAGATCTGCAATTAGTAGCTTAGAGTCTTAGTGTTGCTTGGGATCCTTCAGAGATCACATGGGTTGGACAGTCATACAGCTGCTATCAATGTATCAGCAACAGGACTTTAAAGCGGGTATTTCTGAATCCAAAGATGACTCAAACTACAATGTCACTTTCTCTGCATATCACACACACATGCACGCACACGTACACGTGTATATATGTTTTTTGGTAAAATGCACTTTTGGTAAGGAGAAAAAATTTTTAAAACATTAATTAATTAATTACCTGCAGCAATTAGGATGTAGGGATCTTTCAACAGGGTGACTAATGAGGTTCCTTTCTGACTCTGCCAAAGAGAGAACTCAAGATTAAAAGAAGGCACATTCCCAGTTTATGCCCAAGAAGCTGTTATGGCATGACTTACTTCTGGTTGAACTCTGGATGGTTGGAAAACAAACAGTTGAATAGCTACAAAGAAAAGAAAAAGGCAAACAGCATTTTCAGAAAGAAAGCTTTGAAGTTTCCTAGCCCTATAGTTTTTGCTATTATCTCTACTAACCTCCATCCAGCAGAGTTAAGGCAGCCAGAACCAGGAAAGGAGCAGTCTTCCCCACAAATTCATACATCACACTGCCAAAGGGTGGCCCCACTATGAGAAAGAGACATAAGAAAGGGAAGATCCCTAATCTCCATGAAGTGACTTAGCCAGGGATACAGACTAGTCCTATTCATTTTATAAGTTTAAGTTGTCTTAGTGATTGGTTTTTTTCTGGGGATAAGATTGACACATGCAAAAATTGTAAACATTTTTAAAAGCAATCCTGAAAGAGATGGTCAGTCAGAGAGAATCAGTATTCCAGATATTAGACTAGGAATGTGGACTTGAAAAAGCAGATCCAATGAACACAAGGGAATATGTGAAAGAAAGCATGACTTCCTCAGAAATAGACAAGGGAATGCCTCTTAGATTTCTAAACTCAAAGGAAAAGAGAGGAGTTAAAGAAATTGGAATCCTGAATTTCCTGTTCATGGAAACCAGCAAGTGATTCTCTCTGTGTGTGTGTCTGTCTCTGTCGCTGTCTATCTCTGTCTCTCTCTGTCTTTGCTTCTTTCTCTGTTTCTATCTCTGTCTGTGTGTCTGTGTCTGTCTGTCTGTCTGTCTGTCTCTCTCTCTCTCTCATACACACACCCTCTCCATCATATCCACCCAGACACTAGCAAACTCCTTCCAAATGAAATGGGAAGAGGAAGGGTTGTAAGAACCACAATGTCAATGTGAGTTACATCTACTGGGTTACACCAGTCAGTTCTTGTTAGAGGGAAATTTCTGCATTCTCTTTCTCTTTATAAGGAAATAGGAATTAGCTTGCTAGCATCAAGTGCTGAGCAACAAAGGGATACCTTGGTATACTGTGACTTGGAGGAGCAACATGATTTTCATGGTGGACCCTCTCTTCCCATGCCAGTGGAGTCCCACTTCCCAATCAACAAGGAAAAGGGATTTCTCTCCTTGAGTTTCACTTTACAGTCTAACAATTTTCCCCTATTTTCTGTCTTCCAACCTCCATGCAATCCAGTGAATATTCAGGGAAGCTCATCTTCCAGCATTAACAGCATATCCAGCCTTTGATTTCACATCAGTCCTGAAATCATGCACTCAGTTGATATAGAACCAAGTAGCTCTAGTCCAATGACTCCTCCCTAGAATTAGTTTTGGGGAAGGTAGCATCCCTCCAACTGATTAAGGCAGCATGATTAACAAAGAAAGAGAGGAGGAAAGGAACAGCTCCATAAAGTTCATTCAAGCAATCATTTTCCCCTTGATTATTTAAATACTTTAGTCTTACCTACCTAGCACTCCCAAGGCAAGTCCTCCCAAGGCAATTCCTATGGCATTGCCTCTTTCTTCATCATCCGTGTAAACACTGGCCAGCATACCCATCCCTAAATATTTTTTTAAAAAATAATCAATGCAATGTATTAAAGGGAATTATTTTTTTTTCTTTAGTCAACATGCTTTGTCTGCCTTTATATCTCCAGCACCTAGTGAAGTGCCTGGCACAGAGTAAGTGGTTAATAAATGCTTGTGATTGGTTGGTTGATTTACTGATCTGCTACATTTAGATCAAATTAGAAAGAGGATCTTGCTGAGAGTCAGAGGAACTGAGTGTGCAACACGGATCAGTCAGTTGCTACCACTGTGACCTTTTTGTAAAATGAAGGGGGTGATCTCGTCCAGAGCTTCTTAAACTTTTTCCACTCATGAACCCTTTTGTCCTGAGAAATTTTTTTTGCATTTTTGCAGATATATTTTACAGGTATATAAGTACATAAAATAGGTATCCAAATCAAACATTTACTGATAATAAATCATAATTTCACACCCCCCACATTCGTCGTGAGACCCCTATATAGGATTATGACTCACAGTTAGGAACCTTTGCCTTGGTCTATAAACAAGACAATAAGAATTTATTAAGGGTTTGCTATGTGTCAAACACAGCACTAATCCCTTTCCGGCTTTACATCTTTGACCCTGAATTCTCTGAGGTCCTAGTTTCTCTATATGCTTATGGTGAGCAAGATCTGAGGCCTTTTAGTAACAATCCAATGAATTTAGATCTTGAAATTAAACAGCATTCCTGATATCATGTCAGAGTAGCCTTTAGACACCTTGTTTCTAATGCCACAGTGAATTGAATTATTCCTCACTAATTAAATAAGCAAGCAGAAAGTAGGAACATGAGAATCATTAGGGGAGGGTGGGAGAAGAGGTTTGAACACACATTGTAGTTCATTAAATTAAGAGGATGTTTCCATACTTACCGGCTACAGAAGAACAAGAAGAACCCACTCCTTGCAAGGATCTTGCTATGAGGAGTAACGTGTAACTCCTAGAAAAAGCAAACACTGCCAAGAGAGCAGAGGGCAGGTACAATATAAACCAATTCTAGTCTCATTGCCCTGGGTATTAAAATGTTCTAAGCTGAGATAATTTCTCAAAGTATGAATAAACATGATGGTGGTCATGCTTGGTGCTAATACTAACACAGTTTCATTTGGTTGCATTTAGGAATATTGATTTTCTTCTGTAATTGCTAAATCTATACAGAACAGAAGCTCTTAACCTGGAGTCCATGAATTCTTTCAAAAAAAAAAACATTTTGATAACTATTTCAGTATGATTGGTTTCCTTTGAAATCCTACATATTTTATTTTATGCATTAAAAATATTCTGAGAAAGGGACATTAGACTTCACTGGACTGCCAAAGGAGTCCATGGCACACCAAAGGGGGACACTAGGGATAGTGAAACACCAACAAAAGTCTTTCTTCTCAAACCCTATTACTAGGTTACTTATAAGGTGGCAAGGAAGACACTGAGGAACAACCTAAGGATTCAATAGCATCCTGTTGTGCTAACATTTCTACAGCAGAAATAGATGCTCTCATATTTACTTAGTGTTTGCAAAACACATTTCCTCCCTGTGACAACCCCATGAGACAGGTGATATAAATCTGATACCCAACTTCGTATGGATGGAGATCCCTAATTTCAAAGAGATGAAATGACTCACCATAATCACACAGTTAATAAGTGTCAGAAGTGGGATAAGAACTCAGATCTTCAGCATGCTTTATAGAATAGCATTTTTTTTTCCCTCAGAGAGTTGGCTGCCCAGGAACTCTTTTATGGACTCAGTTGGGTAATAGAATTCCTTTAGTATCCTTCATTCTTCTGAGTTTCCTGTTACGGACTGCCTGGGCTGTCAGTTAGCATTAGCCCTGCTATCAATGGCAAAGGGCCAATTAAAACCATCTCTGGATGATTTGGTGCTGATTAAGAACTCAATGAGTAAGGGATGAAAAGACACTGGGAGAAGGAGTATTTTATTTCTGGGTTTCCTACTAATATAAAATTCCTGCTTCCAGTCCAGCTTCTGATGTTTAACAACTTGACCCAATACAAAACAACAACAACAACAACAACATATACTTACTTATGGTGGACACAAACATTATACAGAATCCTGCAAACATTGGGATCTGGTAACCTATTCTGTAAAACAAAAGCCATAAAAACATTCAGGACTACTTAATTGTGCTTTTTTTGGGGGGGGAGGGAAAGGGAGGAAAGGAAGAGAAGAAGAAATTAATTGTTAACTATTTTTTAAAGCATTTGATTCATTAAGGCAAAATACAGCCATTAAAAGCTCATCAGTAACAAGATGTCTCCCACTTATATATATTTAAAGCATGTGAGACTCCTGGATAAATGCAACCCAACCATTCTCTCCAGTTAATTTTCTTTTGGATGAAGGGAAGGGAAAAATAATCAGGCAGTAACATACCTGACTTGACATAGCATCTAATATTTCCATGTTTAACTGTCTTCAAGTATAAATTCATTCATTTATGGCTAATGTTCTTTGGCATAAATATAAAAGCAATGTTTGCTCCAATAGAATGTAAACTTCCTGATGGTAAGAGCTGCTTCCTTTTTTGCATTTGTATTTCCAGTGCCTAGCAATCTAACAGGTGCTGATGGAAGTCCATCAGATGGGCAATGGTTATATAAGGTATATAATGACTATATAAAGTATAATGGAATATTACTGTTCCAAAAGAAATAACAGATATGGAGAATTCAGAGAAACGTGGGAAGACTTATATGAACTAATACAGAATAGTGTAAGAAAACAACATACCCAGTAACTAAAACCATGTTAAAATAAAGAAAATAGACATAAAAAACCCAGAAAGACAATATACACGATGGTATATAGTAATAGAGAGCATAGCCATATAAAAAAATAAATACAATGACTACAATGATGTTATTAGAAGGAATATAACCATATTTTTAAAAAACCCTGAAATCTGTTTAATTTTAAGAACCAAGCTTGTACCTAAGAGAAGAGGTGAAAAATTGATCATCTCTCCCTTTAGCTCCTATTAAGGGAAATAGTAGATTAAGGATCCAAAGACCACCTATGTTCTTGTCCTAATCTATTATTGACTAAATGAGAAATTTGGGCTAAATCACTTCTTTGGGCCTTCATTTCCTCATCTGTCAAATGAGTGGGTTCTATTACATGATGTATGAATTGTCTTCTAGTTCTGATATTCTGTAATGATAATTCCGACTTTAGAAATGAAGAAAATAAGGCAAGGAACAGTTGAAGATACATGTATCTTTTTTAATCATAATGATATGTTCAGGTGTATAGGGGTGTGTATATATGTGGATGTGTGATATCTATGGAATGCATAATGATGCTATTTATTTGTTGCATTAACAAATTAATTAAAAATTTAAAAATGCATCCTCAATTTCCCACCTTTACCAAGCCGTGTTTCTTATAGTACTTGTCATCTCTCTTCTCTGCTTACCAGCATCCTACCTATTCTTTAAGGCCCAGTTCAAATACCACCAGCTTCATTCCTCATGTATCTCTATCACCTGAAAATGATTCCCCCCTCATCTGCTTTCACTTATTTCTTCTTATTCATTTAGCACATACACTTACCTGTGCAATCTCCCTTACTAGATTGTAAACTCCTTGAGTGCAGAGATGGTGGCTCCCTTATCTTTGAAGTTCTAATAATAGGCTTTGCCAATAGCTAGTGTTTTATAAATGTTTATTGAATTTAATTCACCTTGGGATGCTTCCCAGTACTTTTAGATGGTGGCTTGGCTTTACTGAATTAGGTGGCAGTGTGATTTAATAGAAAGAATACTGAATTTGGAATCAGAGGGTCTGGATTTTTGCTGCCTACTATCTGTGTGACTGGGAAGTTTTTCCAACTCTCTGGGTCTTGATTTCCTTATCTGTAAAATAAAGGAATTGAACTAGATTATCTCCCAAATCCACTCCCCACTGCCTTGCTCCAAGTCTGCAATCCTATCATGGACTGAATTTTTCTGTCCCATGTTTTACACTTTGGCCTATCTATATCTCTGTCTCTGTTTCTGTGTGTGTGTCTTTCTATCTCTATCTGTCTCTCTCTCTCTCTTTTTCTATCTCTGTGTCTCTGTGTCTTTCTCTGTTTCTGTCTTTGTCTTTATCTCTGTGTATCTTTGTCTCTCTTTGTCTCTCTCTCCCTGTCTCTGTCTTTGTCTCTGTTTCTCTCTACCTTTCTCTGTCTTTGTCTCTCTGAATGTCTCTGTCTCCCTTTCTCTCTGTCTCTTTGAATCTCTCTCCCTCTCTCTCTTTTCCTCTCTCCCTCTCTCTTTTCCTCTCTCCCTCTCTATGTGTGTCTTTCTCTATGTGTGTTTCTCTGTCTCTCTCTCTCTGCCTCTCTCTGTCTCTGTCTTTTTTCTCTGTGTCTGTCTGTCTGTCTGTCTGTCTCTCTCTCTGTCTCTCCTCTATAGCCAGAGGTAGACTTTGTAGCATTGCCATTGTGTAGGATGGAGGTGAGAGAAAATAGAATACTTCTCTTCATTCTAATGATCAGAGTAGCTCTTCTAGAAGCTAGATGTGACTTGGTGATTAAACTTTTTTGTCTTGTCTTTTCCCAAAGATTCAATTAAATTTAGCAAACATGTATCAAATATATCTTAAAATAATAAAATTCATCTGTAGGAATAAAAGGTCAAGACTCTCAAGGGAAATAAATGAAAAAAGTGAGAAAGTAGGAAGCCTAGCAGATCTCAAACTATAAAGTGGTAATCATCAAAATGATTTGGTCCTGATTAAGAAACAGATGAATCACTCAGTGGAACAGACTAGGCCTATTCTACCATAATAACACTCCTTGTCTCCAAAAACTGCTGTCACAACTAGAAAGCAATCTGGTAGGAACTAGTTAAAGTTCCATTCCACATACCAAGATAAGGTCCAAATTACTACTGACTTAGATATAAAAGATGACTTTATAAATAAATTAGAGGAGCAAGGAAGAAATTACCTATCAGATCTATGGATAGGAGAAGAGCTCTTGAGCAAACAAGGGATAAGGAGGATCACAAAGGAGGAAAAAAACAATTTTTATTACATAAAATTAGAATATTTTTTGAACACACACAAATGAATGCAATTAATTTTAGAAGGGGAAAAAAATCTTTGCAATAAGTTTCCCCAATAAGTGTCTCTTTCAAAGATATATTTTAAAAAAAGATATATATATGTATATGTACATATATATATATATAAAGAATGGTTTAAATCTATAGGAATAAGAACAATTCCTCAATTGATAAATTACTGAAAAATGTGAATAGTCAAACTTTCTAAGGAAAAAACTCCAAGTCACCAGTTACCATATGAAAAAAATGCTTTACATCATTAATAGAGAAATGCAACTTAAAATAAACTCCAAAGTTCTACTTCATACACCTTAAAACACACATGGCTTTTGATACATCATAGATATATACCTTAAAAATCAAAGAAAAATGAAAAATACCCATGTGTACAAAAATATTTATAGCAGCTTTTTTGTGATAGCAAGAACTTGAAACTAAGCAGATACCTATCAACTGGGTAATAACTGGACAAGTTATGGCATATAAATATAATGGAATGAAATAAGAATACAGTGCAGTAAGAATGAAAGAAACAGTTTTAGAGAACACCTGAGAATCCTTGTATGAACTGATGCTAATTGAATTGAGCAGAAACAAAAGAACAATTTATATAACATTTCAAATATAAAAAACTCTGAAAGTGGGGCAGCTAGATGGCACAGTGGATAGAATACTGGCCCTGAACTCAGGAGGACCTGAGAATTCTTATATGAACTGATACTAATTGAATTGAGCAGAAATAAGGAACTCACCTGAGTTCATCCAGCCTCAGACACTTAATACTTCTTAGCTGTGTGACCCTGGGCAAGTCACTTAACCCTAATTGCCTGTGTCTGTGTGGGAGGGAAACTCTGAAAGTTTTTTTGTTTTTTTTTATTGTTCAGTCATTTCAGACACTTCTGAAACCTATTTAGGGTTTTCTTGGCAAAGATAATGAAGTAGTTTGCCATTTCCTTCTCCTGTTCATTTTTCAGATCAGGAAACTGAGGTAAATAGGATTAAGTAATTTTCCCAGGGTCACACAGCTAGTCGATATCTGAGGCTAGTTTGAA
The DNA here is from genome assembly GCA_023553655.1 of Myrmecobius fasciatus. Classification (NCBI taxonomy): domain Eukaryota; kingdom Metazoa; phylum Chordata; class Mammalia; order Dasyuromorphia; family Myrmecobiidae; genus Myrmecobius; species Myrmecobius fasciatus. The sequence continues at coordinate 358,870 of JAJPUD010000451.1, read as the reverse complement.
CTTATGAAGATTAATATTCAGGTCTAATACTCTATTTACTGTACTACCTACTTGCCCCACTGAAAGCCTTAAGAAAGCTGATTAATTCAAAGATCAATCATTATTCCAGAAGATAGATGATGAAGCATGTTACCCATATTCCTGGCAGAGAAGGAATGGACACAAGGTACAGAATGAGACATATTTTTTGTTGTTCAATCATTTCAGTAGTGTGAAAAAAAAATTTTCCCATTTGGGGCTTTCTTGGCAAAAATGCTGGAATGATTTTTTCATTTCTTCTTTCAGACAACTTCACAAATCAGAAAACTGAGACAAACAGGATTTACTCAAATTCATGTAGCTAGTAAATGTTTAAGGCCATATTTAAATTCAGAAAGATGCATCTTCCTGACTCCAAGTCTGGCGCTCTGACCATCTAGCCATCTAGACATGACCAAAAATTACTTGTTTGCATCTTCTTACAAGAATCTTTCCTGGCTCCCTCTTGCTATGGGATGGAGGCTGGACAGTTATTAATTGAAAATTTTAATAAAATATGTCCTTCCATCCATCCAATATGTGTTGACCTATATCCAAATATCCAAAATTTGTTGACTGTATCCAAGGTAAAGTATACACAGTAACAAAGAAGCATTTCTCATGTGAAAATTGCTACTGGTTTCTCTGCTGGTTGGATTCAACAGTTCAGCAAAGACTTGCATGGTGGATCAGAGACTATAACATGCCTTTATACAGTACATTACCATTTGACTAGGATATGTTGCAAAAATGGATGGATATGTGAGGGCTGAAATTGCCTCTGGCTCCACAGAACAAAATAAACTCTTCATTCCTTTCAGCATCCACCCTGAAAATTCAGTAGCTGGAGAGCTAATATATTTTTCAAAGCTGTTGGAATTATTGGTATAAGTCCAATTCCACTAATCCTTTATGTTAGTTGTTTAAGCCCTCCCAACCCCTAAGGCATTCTGCATTTCTGCAACCAAATGAAATGTCTGAGGGATAGCATTGGTTTCAAAATGACACTATTCTTCTTCACAGAATAGTCTATTACTCTCCTTCAAAAATTCCCAGTAGTCTAACTGTGGCTCTACCATCTGTTGGGTTGTCCATTTGTATTTCAGCATCAGTAATGCTGGCTGACCACTTTGATATTTTAATGGATCTGTGCTCTCCTTGAGATGGGAAGTTCCTCTCCCAATGAAAATTACAATCCATCCATGCCCTTTCATTTTGCAAAGATATTAATAATGATGGAAAGAGAAGGGTCTTTAAATCAGAAAAATTGAGCTGAAATCCTATCTTTGTCAGTTGGTACTTGTATGTGAGTTACTTAATTTTTTTTTTAGGTTTCTTTATCTGTTAAAATGAGGTAATTAGATAAGATGGTCTCTAAGGCTCTTTCTGTATCTAAATTTAAGATCCTTTAAAAATCCTCCATAGGAAGTCCTCCGTTGTGCTAGTGAACTTTTTATACCTCCACATTGGGTACCAATGAAGTACACAAGGTATCCATTGTTTTCTCTATGCCTCTTTCTCTCTCTAATTGTCTCCCTCTGAACTCCTGTCTCCATCTCTCTCTCTTTTTCTGTCGTTCTCTCCCACATTTCCTTCCTCTCTCTTTTCTTTCTCCTCTCTTCTCCACTTATTTCCCAAAATCAGAGTAGCAATTAATTCTTGACTTACCTTAACTATAATGAATAATATCATTCATTCATTATAAAAATCAATCTAGGATCTATTCCATGGCAAACTAGAGCACTGAATCAAATCCAATGAGATGAAATATACTAGGGATAAATGTTGTGTTACACTTAAGTTAAAAAAAATCTCTTTTCTATTCCTACTTTTTTTTTTTGCAGTCATACACCTCTCTGGGTATTCATTATGTTCCTTTTGCTCAGTTTTTAGTTTGCAGCATGTGCCTACTGGCACAAGTTTTTCCACTGCTCTTGGTGACCAACTTAAATTCTCTGGGGATTGTACATTCCATGACTCAGAATTATATGGCATTATCTAAAGACTATTACTATTAAAAGAGGAATCTTTATTTCAAGGAGAAACTTGTAGTAATCAAAAGAATTATGCAGTTTTCCAAAAGCAAGTCACCCTCTGCTTCTGATCAATTCCCAATCAAACTCATTATCAATATGTAATATCAGCTCAAGGTTTTTGTAATCGAAAGACCACCTTTTTAATATGTCCATCCAATTGCTCTGAATAGTAGCCATTCTTTATTCACTTGATTTTTGCACCATGGATAGTTAGGGTAAACTATTTTAAAAGATTATAGAATTTTCCCCCCAACTCCCCACCCCTCCCCTAGATGGCAGGATATCCACTACATGTTAATTATGTTAAAATACTTGACAAATCGAATGTATGTATACACATTTCCACACTTATCATTGTTGTGCAAGAAAAATCGTATCTACACGAAAGACATATCAGATAAAGGAAACACAATGTAAGCAAACATCAATCAAGAGTATGAGAACGTTATGTTGTGGTCCACATTTCACATCCCTCTCTCTGGGTGTATATGGCTTTCTTCAGTGAACAATTGGAAGTGGTTGGAAACATTTCATTGTTGAAGAGAGCCATGTCCATCAAAATTGATCATCATATAGTATTGTTGTTGCTGTGAATAATGATCTCCTGGTTCTGCTCACTTCACTCAGCATCAGTTCATGCAAGTCTCTCCAGGCCTCTCTGAAATTGTCCTGCTGGTCGTTTCTTACAGAACAATAATATTCCATAATATTCATATACCATAATTTATTCAGCCATTCTCCAATTGAAGGGCATCTATTCAGTTTCCAGTTTCTAGACACTACAAAAAGGGCTGCCACAAATATTCTTACACATGTGGGGCCCTTTCCTTCCTTTATGATTTCTTTGGGATATAAGCCCAATAGAAATGCTGCTGGGTCAAAGGGTATGCACAGTTTGATAACTTTTTGAGCATAGCTCCAAATTGCTCTCCAGAATGGCTGGATCTGTTCACAGTTCCACCAACAATTCATTAGTGTCCCATCCCCTCCAACATTCATCATTAACTTTTCCTGTCATTTTAGCCAATCTGACAGGTGTGTAGTGGTATCTCAGGGTTGTTTGGGGGGAAAAATTTGTAACAGAAAGCTATGTAAGGGTTAATGTTGAAGAATTACCCATACATATGTTTTGCAAATAAAATAAAATTTAAAAAAAAGAAAATTAGAAAGGATAAAATTAACTGAGCTTTGTACAACAAATAAAACATGATCAAATTGATAGGCCCTTCTAAAAAAAAAAAGAAAGAAAGAAAAGAGAAAAAGGCTAAAGATGCTTCAAAGAGAACATGGGCATCCAGAGTTCTAATTCTAATTTTGCTGTGTGACCTTGGCCAAAGCAATAACTGACCTAAGTTCTTAGTTTCTTCATCTATGGAGTGGTACTAATAATGCAAGTCCCACCCTTTCCCTTAGAAATTGTGAGAGCCATATTCAATGCATGTGAAAGTGTTTTGAAAGCTAAAACTATGTTGCACAAGTATAAGGTGTTAATGCTGATCTTTCACTAATATTTTCCTAATGAAAAAGTTTGATATTAAATGTTAAAATATAAAAAAACTAATAATCTGAAAAAAAAAGATTATAGAATTTGTGTAGGTAGCTCAAATTTGAGGGATTTGATGCAACCAATACAGTGCAAACAGAATCTGAAGGACTTCATCATTCATTTATAGCAAAAGCCCTTAACCTTTTGTGTACGACTTATTTGGCAGCCCGATGAAAACTATGGCCCATTGTCGGAATAATGTTTTTAAATGAAATAAAATATGAGATTATAAGTGAAATTAATTATATTGGGAAAAATTATGAAAACATTTTAAAAATAAGATCATGGGGCCCAGATTAAGAATAAATTCCTGTCTTCTCTTTCGATTGTATAATGAACAACTCCATGTTGGTGGTAAGGATCCATCTTCTTGTATTATGTCTCATTTGATATTAGTAAACAGGGTTGTCTAACAAAGTTCTTTATATTTGTATCTTTCAAATAACTTTCTCTTATTTGAAAGTATGCATGGGAGACATCTTGTCAAAAGAAAACCTTTAAGGTAGCTTTTTGTTCTTGTGAATAAAATGCCTTTTCATTATCTCTTTATCTTTCAATCAAAAGCATGACTAAAAACATTGTTTGCTATAGAATATTATATGTGTAGAAGCCTATCTACTTCCTTCCCATACCCTTATCAAGTATGTATTCAATGTTTGTAGAGAATATTCTCATAAAAAAATTGTAGAAATGGAGAAATTAGCATGTGAGTCACTATTAACTGGTATTTTTTGAATCTCTCTTTTTTGGTAACAATTACATCCATGATTTTCCCAGAACTTTGGCATCTTCCCTCATTTCAGATACTTTGGAAACTAATTTCTTAATCTCTTCAAAACTGTGTCATTTATAGCACAGTACTTTTATGTGCATAACTAGTTTGGTTTGGTTGCTGTTCCCTTTATTTTTTTTAGTGTCAATTCTACTGCCTCATGGAACACCTTGGGAGCTGTGATGTTAGTTAATAGTGACTAAATGAGTTTGTTGTAAAAAATATTTATAAATCTTTCCCATTCAAAAATTTTTTTGGTATTCTGCATCCAGTTTTACCTTAACTGTCCTCAGGATGTCTTGCCTTGTACTGTTTTATTGATATTTTATGTATGATATTGCTTTAATATTATGCCATCCTCCTTTTGTAAGAGATTATAAATGAATTTATACCCTAAACCAATGCTTCCCTTACAGGCTGCCATCTCTTTCTACATGACAAAGAAATAAAATATCTGCTGACTGAGTGTTTGAGGCTTTTTTGGCATCATTGTTGTGACAAATGATACATAATGGTTACACTTTCTTAAGAAATGATAGCAGTCTATGTCAATAGCTGTAGCTTTGTCCATTTTTCAATTTCAATTTCAAGGCTGAGTTTTATTACTCATATTCATGTCCTTTCCTCTAATTTGGGGACCTGACAGTACACAAATAGCAGATTTAAAAATACATAAGTAACCAGAAGCTGTGAGTCATCCTTCCATTTATCCACAAGTTCCTTTTGAATTCTGGTTTCATTTAGTAAGAGTATCAAAATTTATAGAATTAATTTATTGGCTACTGGATCAGAATATTACATTTAGAGTAACATTAGTAAATCATAAAAGCTGACTAAAAATGGGAGTGGTAAATAGTGGAGGAATTGTGCAAAGATGTATACATTATGTACATTGTTGGTAGAGCTGTGAACTATTCCAACCATTATGGAAGTCAATTTGAAATTATGTGAATAGAGTGACTAAAATGTCTGTCTCCTTTGACCTAAGGATTCCACGGTGAGGCATATACTATAAGAAAGTCAATGACAAAAAACAAACAAACAAACCAACCCAAAAACTGAGACCAAAGTATATATCCATTGATTAGAGAATGGCTGAACAAAATTATGATATACTGATGTAATAGAATTGTACTATGCTATAAGAAATGATGAAAATGAGAATACAAAAAAGCAAAGAAAAATATAAAAATTCATTCAAAGTTAAGGAAGAAAAACTAGGGAAATGATATATACAATAATAACAATGTACACAATATTGTAAATAGAGCAACAATGCAAATAGGAAGAATCACAGACCAATAGAAATTGAATGCTATGAAACTATAATAACCAAGACTAAACTCAAAGATATGTAAAAAATATTTCCCTTCTTAGATCAATGGGGGACATAGTATGGAACACTTTGTACAATGTCAGATATTTTTTATATACCAATTAGTTTTTCTAATCCTCTGGGTTTTTTTTTATGTACAATTCTTTATTATATCAGGATTCTTAACTGAGGTCTAGAGGTCCTCAAGGGTTAGATTTCAGGGGATCTGTGAGCTGGAATGGGAAAAAATTATATTTTTGTTTTCACTAATTTTTAATTGAAATTTAGCTTTCAGATAGAATATAGGGAACAAATCAATATTCTGAGGGGGATCCAGAAGCTTCACTAGATTGCTAAAGTTATCCAAGATTAAAAAAAGGTTAAGAACTTTTACAATAGAAGATAACTTTTAAAAAGAGATTGGGAGAGAAGTGGGAAATGAAGACCATGTAAAAACAAACAAAACCAATATTTTTTTTTTTTTTAAAGAGATGAACTGAATTTCAGTCCTGGTTCTGCCATTTTCCAATTTATGACCTTAGGGAAATCACTAACATGCTTGAGAGTCTATTTCCATATCAATGAAATAAAAGGATTAGTTAGGATCCTTCTGGTTCTGAGTCCCTGTATTTGCATTGATGTTAGTCCATGTAGATAAAAAAAAATTTTAAGATCCACACACATACAAACCCTTAATGTTTTCCTCCTTCCAATATTTAATAATCTTTAGTGTATGCCAATTTTATCAAAAGCTAATAAACTTTGACATTTAATAAAAATCTGAATCTCTTTTCTCATACTTGCTCATGCCATATTTTCCTTTGCCCTTTTCAAAAATCTCAGAACAAGCTGATTATTGCTGATTATACAGACCTGCGCTATGAATCCTGGTGACTGGGTATCTCTGACTCATTCCTTTTTAAATTCTTTCTTGGGTGAGGAAGATAATTTCTTATTCTGGATTATGAGTTCTTAACCTGTTTAATATCATCGATTCTTATGGTAAAATCTATGGACTCCTTTCTCTCCAGAATGTTTTGCTTACATTCATAATTGAATAAAATAAAAGTTTTAGTTAGAAATGAGTGAAAATAAAAATGAAAAATTTCCCATTTAAGTTAACAAAGAATCATATATAAGTATACATTGATATATTCATATGTACATTCTTTGTATCAATATTGTTAATCATATACATGTGAATTGAATATATTGATATGATTGTTTAAATGGAATCTCTGATATCTATCCACAGATCCTCTGAAGTCCATGGACTCCAGGTTAAGAATCTCACCTCTAGACTGTGAGCTAGCCAAGAGATCCATTCTATATCCAAAGGGCTCTTTGGAGCCAACTGACAGTAAATAGAAAACCTCTATATATTAAGTACAAAGTTTTTTTTTAGATTAATAGCAAAAGCATCAACTTGAGACTAAAAATGTCTAAAATTAGCCTGAAAAGAAGAGGTGTTTGTTTATCAATTGCTCAGAGCCAGGGACCCAATGACTCTAGTGGGACTGGCTGGCAGAGAAGATGCTTATTAACACAATTATACTAGAAAGCAGTGAATCATCAAGGTCTATGGATGTGCACATTTTGGTCATCTTAGTAAAAGACGTCATTCTTATCATACAGATTGACAAGAGTCATAAGTCAATCTATGGTATTTCCATGGTAGGCTGTCCAGGAGATATAGCCTACTTCCCTTGCTGTCAACCCCTTTTATTTACTATTAACTCAATTTGTGGAGAACAATTAAAAAAAAAAGTCTTGAAATCCTGCTGTAATGTGACTCCATTGACATGAAGGGTCTAAATGTAAGCTAAATGTCTGGAATACTCATATTATCTTAATTCCAGATTCTTTCCTAAGTAAGCACAAGTAGAGCACATTACAAAAATAAATGTGCAAACAGGCAGCATATAAAATGAATTTCAGTAAATTCACCTATAAATGTACCAGGGAAGCTTGCTTTTAGAGGGCATGCTATTGTGACTTTTCTCCCACTCTTATTATGAAAAGACTAATTACAAGCTAGTTAGTTACTTGTATTATAAATCCATATTTCTACTTATCAGTTTTTCTTCAAGTGACACATTAAGTGTCCTGTAGGTCTTTAGAGTGTAGATTGCTTCTTCTGTTAACACTTTCCTTATTCTCTGAAATGCATTATCTTGATCATTCAGTGGGGAAAGAAACCCCCAATCTTCTAACCATTATCTTCTGACTTTTCTGCATACTTAGTTAACAGCATTTCCAACTAGAGAGTCTTTCCTCAAACAGCTGCTCTTCCTTCCAACTGAGAAACTGAAAAGGTCACTGCTTATTACTAGAAGATTCACTTCAGACTGACAGTGAATAGAAAACCTCTATATCCTAAGTACGAAGTCTTTTTAGATAAATTTGTTTTTGTTAGCCTGATGTTAGCTAAAACGACAGTGTTTGGGCTGTCCAAATCACTGGACCAGAAGTCAGGAGACCTTTGGCCTAGTGCTGGTTCTGCCATTTACTTTCTAAAGGTAAGTCAGAATTTGATAAAATCAAAAGGTCAGCGTAGATGAGTTCTGAAATCCTCCTTTCAGTGCACATTGTATGTTTCTCTGAGAAAAGTCCCTGAATTTCAAGTTACATGAGAGAATTCTGAATTATTATTTAGTATGGACCAGAATAGTAACCTAGTTACTGATACGGATTTGGTAAAAACAGGACTTTGAGACACTGAGAAACCTAAGATGAAGTTGGAGGAGATGCCCCATTACTGGAAATAACTGAGAAATCATACTGAGTTTGGTCTCCTTAGAAAATATTCCTGTTCGATCTAAAACTATATTATAAAGCAGCGGTCATCAAAACCATTTGGTATTGGCTGAGAAATAGAGCAGTCGATCAGTGGCATAGGATAGGATATCAGGACAAGCTAGGTAATAATGTTAGCAATTTAGTGTTTGATAAACCCAAAGACCCCAGCTTTTGGGATAAATACTCACTATTCAGCAAAAACTGCTGGGAAAATTGGAAACTAGTGTGGAAGAAATTAAGGCTGGACCCACACCTAACACCGCACACCAAGATAAGATCTAAATGGGTTCATGATCTAGATATAAAGAGTGATATTGTAAGCAAATTAGAGGAACATAGGATAGTTTACCTCTCAGACCTGTGGAGATGGAATAAATTTATGTCCAAAGAAGAACTGGAACTCTTAATTGAACACCAGATAGATAATTTTGATTATATTAAGTTAAAAAGTTTCTGTACAAACAAAACTAATGCAGACAAGATTAAGAGGGAAGCATCAAATTGGGAAATCATCTTTACATTTAAGGGTTCTGATAAAGGTCTCATCTCTAAGATATATAGAGAATTGTCTCATATTTATAAGAATTCAAGCCATTCTCCAATTGATAAATGGTCAAAGGATATGATTTCAGATGAGGAAATTAAAACTATTTATAATCATATGAAAAGGTGCTCCAAATCACTATTGATCAGAGAAATGCAAATTAAGACAACTCTGAGGTACCACTACACACTTGTCAGAATGGCTAAAATGACAGGAAAAGATAAAGATGAATGTTGGAGGGGATGTGGGAAGACTGGGACACTGATGCATTATTGGTGGAACTGTGAACGGATCCAGCCATTCTGGAGAGCAATTTGGAGCTACACTCAAAAAGTTATCAAACTATGCATACCCTTTGACCCAGCAATGTTTCTATTGGACTTATATCCCAAAGAAATCATAAGAGAAGGAAAGGGCCCCACATGTGCAAGAATGTTTGTGGCAGCTCTTTTTGTAGTGGCAAGAAACTGGAAACTGAATGGATGCCCATCAATTGGAGAGTGGCTGAATAAATTATGGTATATGAATGTTATGGAATATTATTGCTCTGTAAGAAACGACCAGCAGGACGATTTCAGAGAGGCCTAGAGAGACTGGCATGAACTAATGCTCAGTGAAGTGAGCAGAACCAAGAGATCATTATTCACGGCAACAACAATACTATAGGAGGATCAGTTCTAATGGACATCACTCTCTTCAACAATGAAATGCTTCAAACCAGTTCCAATTGTTGGGTGAAGAGAGCCATATACACCCAGAGAGAGGGATGTGAAATGTGGACCACAACATAACATTTTCATGCTCTCTATTGAGGTTTGCTTGCATTGTATTTCCTTTATCAGATTATTCTTTCTTGTAGATACTATTTCTCCTGCACAAAAAATGATGCAATAACTATACATATATTCGATTTCTTAAGTATTCTAACATAATTATCATGTAGTGGATATCCTGCCATCTAGGGGAGGGGTGGGGAGTAAGGGGGGAAAATTTGTAACAGAAAGCTTTGTAAGGGTTAATGTTTAGGAATTACCCATACATATGTTTTGCAAATAAAAAGTATTAATAAAAAATAAAAAAAATTTAATTTAATTTAATTTAAAAAAAGAAAATATTCCTGTTCTAAAAATTCTGGTAATATTGACCCTCACACTTGTCAAATGAAATCTGCTCTATTCATCATTCCCACTGTCACTTCTAACAACAGCAACTTAACTTCAGTATGAAAAGACAGAAAAGAGATTTTCACATTGTCTTGGCAAGAAATATTTTTTTCTGAGTTTTTATTCAGGAAATTCATCTTTGTAAGTGAATGCTGAAAAAACTCACTACACTATTCATTTTCACACACTAGTTGAATGAAACCTACTATGAAGCTGATTACTTGTCTCTTAGAAATATAATTTAAATGACCAAAGGCACTCTCAGGCTTTGGTAGATTCACTGATTGTTTTTGAACCTATTACATGATAAAAAGAGAAGGTTGTCAGATTCAAATCTGGACACTTGATCCCACTCATTTATTTACTGAACAAACTTTACAATAATAATAATAATTCACATTGATTTAGTATTTTAAGGCTTGCAAAGTACTTTTTATATACATTATCTTGTTTGAACTTTGATACAACCCCATGAAGTCAGTGTTGTTATAATTTCCATTTCATTGATGAGGAAACTCAGACCAAAAGAAATTAAGTGACTTCAGGGGTTGGGTGAAATAACTTATAAGTGTCCAAATTGGAAGTCAGACTAAAATCTTCCTAATTTATTAAATACCTACTATGTATAAGGTTCTGTGTTAGGCACTATGGGAAATACAAAGATGAAAAACATTTTTTGCTCCACTCCCATCTCTCCCTGCCCCCACCACTGACCCAGCATCAAAGATAGACAAGGGAAGGAGGGCATATTACATAGGGCAGAGTCAAAAGAGTCATTTAAAAATATGACTCTTTATAAATGCACATACTGTTCATGCCATAAAATTCAATTCTCCATTCATAACTCATGGAGTTAATTTTTTGATAGATCAAAATCATGCATTATCATGAAGGCACAATTCCTCTGCCAGCCAGTGTCATAGAGGGAAGGCAATTTTCAAACCCTGCCTAGAGTTTATACGAGATCATCTGCTCTCAAGAAGCTTAGTCTCATAGGAAGAAATTTTCATTCTTATTTTGGAAACTATACAACCCAAAGCTTACAGGTTCAAATTCTGGATCTATTATATATATATATACACACACACACACACACACACACACACACACACACACATATATATATATATATACATATATATATATATAAAATCTTGGGAAACTGGGCTTAGTGGAAGACAGACTGCAGAATCAAGAAGACTTCAAGTCTTAAGGTTCACACATCCTGGTTGTGTGAGAGACTTATTTAATCTCTCCAGGTCCCAAGAAACTCTTTGGAAAACAGTTGCCTGTCTGCATTGGTAGAGGAAATCTCTTTCCCAAGAGTTCCCTATACTACTGAAATCATAAGCCTAGTCCAGTGACTTTGTACACTTTTTGTCAATTCTATACATTCTATTTTCCACCTTTGATAAATGAATATAGTAATCTAGATCAAGAGTTTTTAACCTGGGGTATATGAACTTATTTTGCATCTTGAGAACTGTTTCCATTGACATCCTTTGCCATATTCTATATTTTATTTTATGTATCTAAAAATTATCATTCTAGGAAGGGGTTCATGGTCTTTAGGACATTCCCATGACTTCATGAGACACACAAAAAAAGACTCAATGACAAATGATTTCTAAGGATCTTTATATCTTGTAATCATACGACTCTCTGATTCTAACATTCTTCTAAGTTGAGTAGTTTGCTCCAAAATAGTACATCAATTAAGAGCATAAAATGGTTTAATCTGTGTTGCAAGCCATGCCTCCAAACTTCATTCTTCCCACAATATCTAGGAATCTTTTAGCTAAGGATAGCCAAAATTTATAATAAAATATTTTATGATCAGCCATATTGTTTTTCATGTTTGAAGAACCTTCAAGAAATATCCTGCACTGATTTACATTCAACAATAACACCAATGCTACAACAGCAACAGCATAGCAACAGACAAAAACAACTGCAGTCTTGGCTTTGTTCAATTCAACTTGGTACAAACAGGAGAACCCTACTCAGATGCAGAAAAGTCAGTTATCATGGCAAAGGATACGAATACACAACATAGTGAGGAAAGTAAGGAAAAGGAAAAGAAGTATGGTATAGTGGAAAGGAGACAACCCAAAAGACCTACATCCTAATGCATAGGTAACCAGGCAGCATGACCTTAGAGTGCTGAACCCACAGCTCCAAAGACTTGAGTTCTCATTCCACCTTAGAAATTTACTGGTTGTATAATCCTGAGCAAGTTACTTAACCTGTTATCTGTCTCACTTTTTCATCAGTAAGATAGAGATAATAATAGTACCTAACTTATTTGGTTATTATGAGGATAAAATGAGATTTTACTTATATATTTAAATGCTACTATTAATGATATTTATTATTATTATTATTATTATTTCCATCTCTGCAAATATTTTTTTCACTGAAGGTAAAGGCCTCCATTTTCTCATTTGTCAAATGAGAGATTGGACTAGTCCTGAAATTCTATGAATTCAAGTGCTTATATGTGGAGGAAGGAAAGATGTTGAAGGCAAAAAGCTCCTGAATGAGAAACTCTGAGCTTGAGTGTTGCAAGAATCATATTAAAATGTAACTGGCAAATGTTTAATAAAACAAATATAAATACAATATACCATCTATAATGTTAATTTGTGCTTTCCTAAGTTAATATGTGACCCACAGGTTCATTTCTATTTGATTTTGACACCATTGTGATTACATCTGAAATCCTTCTCACCCTAGTTTTATTATTCTGTGATCCTATTATCCCTGTATAATTTTAGAAGAGGGAGGTAACCTCTGGAGATACTGGAGTCTGAAGGAAATGAGTTTAGTAAAAAACAATTTGTTGAAAGATAAATTACATCAATGAACTGGGCTTCTTCTGGGGTTAGAAAAATTCCCTATCATAGCCCAGGTTTGAAGCAGTGGTTCCTTGGCAAACTGAGGGTGTTGTAAAGTGTTCAAGGTTCAAGGAAGAGATGGAGCAAATGGTCTCAAACCCCTTCCTATCCTCTCTAGATTTCTATTAACCTCTTATGGATAAATGGGAGTAATATTTAAAAAGCTAGTATTTATATAGCATATTAAGGTTCGCAAAGAATTTTACAGATGCTATCTCATGTTATTCTCATAAGAACTCTAGGAGACAGGTGCTGTATTATTGTTATTGATATTTTACCACTAGGGAAATTGGGTCAAACAAATTAAGTGCCTTGCCCAAGGTCACACAACTAGTAAATATCTGTGACCAAGGTTGAATTCAGGTCTTCCTGATTCCAGATCTGGCATTGCCTGCCTTGTGCCACCTGACTGTCTCTAATAGCCAATGTAACTAGAAATGCCACCTTCTACATCAAGCCCTTTCTGATTCCTTCAGTGGCGAGTACTTTTCTTACCCATCATCCCAATCCCCTACCAAAATTATCTTTTTAAAATTTTATATATATCTAAGCTCCTAGAAGGCAGGAACTATTTCATTTCTGTCTTTTCATCCCTCATCAATCAGCAAAGTGCTTAATATGTACACATTAGGTATTTCATAAAAGCCTGCTAACTGAATGGTCAATTAATCTTACATTTGAAAAATAGCAAAGTTAAGGAAGGCTTCTCTCTAGAGAAAAGTATATCTATGTGTATAGACATGTACAAATGCATGTGTATAGATACATGTATTTATGTTTGTATTTGCATGAGAACATGCACAGAAATATGCATACATGCCATGTGTATTATATGCAGTGTATATATAAAACCCCAACTGCAGGCAACTAAAGTATTAGTCTCATGCTGGATGTTTAATAGTAAAAAAGCCACTGTGTTTAAACAAGTTGCTTCCCTTGACAAAAGCAAAACATTACAATATGAGCCAGCTTTAAAAACTCATTCATTTTCCATTTGCATTTGGAGAATTGTTGAAACTTCAATCATTTCAATTCCTGTGTCTCCCAGAACTGCACAGTGTCTTAACACCACTCCCACCAAGTGTCTGGCAAGGGCATTATTATGATAATGTCTTCCAATTTGCTGTGTGCTAGATGAGCTCTTTGCTTTCTCAGAACACAAAACCCTAAGCAGTTTTCTATAATTATGTTAGATGAATTTTCGAGAAGTGCTCTTACTTAGTCTTCCCACACATAGAGACCCAAACATCTTTGAAACTATGACTAGTTAAGTTTGTTTGATTTTTCTTTTACTGACAAGAAGATGAGTTGTTATATTTAAAATGACACATCTTCGTGGGATCAAAATATCAAATCAGCCTTGGATTAGTTTTGTGAGTATATTTTGCCCCCTACCATCTAAAAATAGTTTTCTGACTAATTAACAAGAATAGGGGCAGGATGTGGTTCAGGGCCATTATCATGACTTTAATATGACCTAGCAGTCTGCCACTTAGAAGTCTAGGAAATGAATGGAGACAATTTATAAATGTGAATAAAGTCTTCCTGACTGTGGGTCAGCAATGCCATTTTCTAGATCTATGGTTTCCTAATGGTATGATCCCACAATATATATGTAATCAACCAAACACTGGGAAGATGGATTGTGTCCAACCTTTCAGCTGGCATGAACCCCTTTGTTTAACAAAAAAGATCTGTCACAAAGCTACTTAGCTCTAAATGGAGGAAGTGCATTGTGGCCTATTACTAAATCATGATATTCAGTTTTTCAATCCTATCTACCAATTAGATAAAGATTTTCGTTGAAATTCAACTTACAGTAAATTTCCATCTTCTTTGATGTTATCAGTTGTTACAAACTTATTAGAAGGTTTTGACTTTTTTTATTTTTAAAAAATGGATTCAAAATTCATTAGAAAACTTTTATTTAGAAAGTTTTTAGCCAAGTTAGAGTTTCCTTGGCAAAGATATTAGAGTGGTTTGCCATTTCCTTCTCCAGCTTATTTTATAGATGAAAAACTGAGTTTACCCAGGATTGCATGGTTACTAAGTGTCTGGGGCCAGATTTGAACTCAGGAAAGTGATTCTTTCTGACTCTAGTTATTGCATCTCTTAGATACCCCTTAGGCTTTTTATAATATAAAACTTCAACCCAAATTCCCATTCAGGTAAGACCCCCTGTCCTTTACCCTTGTATTGTCCTTCACTCTTTGATTTGTGGCTGCTGCAGAAAGTGTTGGGAAATGGCCATGAATTATTTTTTTGTCCCAAACTTCATCTCTTTTTTGAATTTTCTATTTCCATAGAGGACACCCTCAGCCTCCTAGTCTTCCAGGTTCTCAACTTCTTCCTTATTTTGAACGTCTCACTTAATTAGAACTGTTTTCTTCAACAGCCTTTTTTTCAATCCTCCTTGACCAGTGCCGAATTTGACACTGTGGATTGTGCTTTTGTGCAACGCTTATTCTCTTCTCTTTGAGATGCTGAAAATGACAAGGGTTACCTAGAAAGACTCATGTCTCATATCTACCTATAAAAATTTAGGACCAAAATTTTCTAACCTCATTAGAAACCTCCCAAATAAGTTTTTCAGTAGATTTTAATATATTTTTTAAAATATAAAAAGTCAACACCTTCTGAAAAACTTGTTACAACTGATAAACATCAAATGAGATGGAAATTTCACCTTTTTTGCTAGGTAATTGGGGTTAGGTGACTTTCCTAGAGTCACACAACTACTAAATGTTAGGTGTCTGAGGATGAATTTGAACTCAGGTCCCTTGATTCTAGGGCTGGCGTCCTGCCACTTAGCTGCCCCTGAAGATGGATATTTACTTGCTAAATTTTAATGAAAATCTTTATCTCATTGCCATATAGGATTGAACAACTGAATGTCACAATTTGGTAATGAATAACAATGTACTTTCTCCATTTAGAGCCAAGTATCTTTGTGTCAGATCTTTTTTCAGCTATGACAACCATTAATATCAAATATTTTGTAATAAACTGAATTTAGAACCATATCTTTGAATCACTGTAACAAAAAGCATTAAGCCAAGATATTTTAAAAATAGTGAAGCATATTCAATAATGTTGCTTTCACTAAATGCCTTATAAATAATAATATTTTAGTGAGAATTTAAAAAAAGGAAACTAAAGCCCAGAAAATTTAAGTGAGTTACCCAATGTCACACAGATGGTAAATGGCTTAGCTATATCTCTACCTCCCTGGTAATGTTCATATATGTTTATTATGTATTATTCTGTTCTTTGATCAAACAGGACAGTTGAAATCTTTTTGAAATGAAATAAAAATTCTGACATGTATGAATATATATGTCCATAAATGTATGTATATAATACAATCTTATTTATTCATTGTTTCTTATGTGTATATCTTGTTAAAATTATAGGTTATTAGTATCTGAGACATCTGTATTATCAGCAGATGAGAAAACTAAGTCTTATCGGCCCAACAAAATTATAAATTATTTGTAGGTGAAATTTATGACTTTGTATCCTATAGTACCTGGCATCATGCTGGACAGATGTTTACTGCCCACTAAATACTTGATTTACCAATTCACATAAAAAGTAAAGAGCTGATTTTATTATATAGAAAATTTAATTCAAGAAAACACTTTTTGCTAATAATGTCCACATAATAGGTCTTAAAATCAAGGATGTCTTTAAGGGGATAGAGATTGAATGATTTTTGCCATTTAATCTCCTATGTAGACACAAGCCTAACAACTAAGAAAATGGAAGGACTTAACACATTGCCTATAGCTCCAAAGTTGCCTTTAAAATGCTATCTATAAGCAAGTCTCATCGATGTGTCATTTTTTCACACTCTTCCCTCTTGGCCATATAATCCAAAAGGAAGTTCTCAAAAAGAGGTATGGAGCCAGGGTGTGGGAAAAGGGGGAAGAAACACAGCTAAATGACACTTAGAAAATCTGGACAGCCAGTGGTTACTGTGGAGTGCTGACTAAATAATGAAGGCTATTTTTGTAACTGTTCACTGTTCAAACCCAGGATTGAGAATCAGAATGGCAGATCAAAGATGCTGGTTACTCTCACTTAAAAAAAATCTCCTAAGGTTATTTTGGAGGATAGGAAAAAAGAGAAAGATAGGAATACATCCTTAATCTGGCATGAGAGAAGAAATCATGGGTAAAGGGAAAATGGAGGGACGTGGTAGCAGTAGGCTTGTCCATTTGACTTCCATTGAAGTTATCTCATGGATGAAAAGAATGACAGATTTCAAAAAAAAAGTAGCAAGATACTGCAGAAGGTAAGGAGTTAGTTTGGGAGATATTGTTTGACAGGTATTGGTAACACATGATTTCACTAAGGAATGACCTACCTGTTAGTCATTGGCCCTATGAAAGGGTTAGTGAGGAGTTGTATGGTTGCTTTGGAAGCAAATAATAAGCCAACTTGTACATTTTCATTAAGCAGGTCTTTGTCTTCCTTGGGACAATCAGATGGGATGCTGGTTGCATTGACCACCATTTGCTGTGTCACTGTTTTATAGGACTGTCCTCGTCCAGGTGCTTTAGTGGTATTTCCAGTGACCATTGTGGAGTTATCGTAATAGGAGAAGATGCTGCTGAAGGTGGGAGACCCCGTTTCTGGTTTGGCAGTTTGTATTTCTGTGGAATTATTTTCATGCTTAATGCTGTATAAGTAACTGGGAATGATGGGCACTAGAAATACAAGCAAAATAGAAAAATGGTTGGCAATAGACAACTAGTTCTCTTCAAAGTGAGTGGGAAAAGTAATTTACTAAAACAACTTTACCTTATTTAACCCATCCTATTAATCTTCTACCTACTCAAGGACAGTTAAGAAAGTGAACGGCAATTTATATCCCTTACTCTCTCCACATAGCCCTTTAATTCATGGTGGTTCACCATAAGCCATCATTTCCAATAAGAAGGCTAGTTAAAAGGCAAAATGTGGTCAGTATTTATCCAGAATTTTCAGTGTTTCTCCAAACATAGAATGTATTCAGTTATAAGGACATTTAAGTAAATAAAACAAGGAAATAGAAATATAAATTGCATTATGTGTCATCAAAACACCACAGGATATTACAATTTTAAAACAAGCTTATTCTTTCTATTACATAAATTTGGAATTTACATTTATTATGTCATCTAGGCAATTCACAATTCCAAAAGGTTTCAGAGAGTACAAGCAACATTCATTATCCTACTGAAGCTCCAGGTAAAATATATCCAGTTAGACCATCAGTATAAAAGAGCCAGGATAGTTTATAGCCAAGAGCAAATGAGAGATTGCACCCTCTGTCCTTCTCTCTCTCATACAAGAATCTGATCTGCGGTGCAGAAGATTTGTCCAGCAAGTCTGCAAACTGAAATAACAGAAGCCACTTTATACTGAACCAACCTTCTGTTATAAATGTCACTTAGATCCACTTAAAATTAAAGCATTTCAGGGAAAGGAAAACCTATCAGATATTAGATTTTTTTTTGCTAATGGGGTTAATTTAGGAGACTTAGTTTTCCATTTTTCAAATGAGGTAATCTAATAAAGTCTGAATCTGAAGTGACATCCTATCAAAATTACCTTGGAAGCTGGTCAGCTTCCTGGCACAACACACTCAATGGTACAATTTCAACTCTCATTCCTTGGTTTGGAGCTGGGGGAAAATGTTATTTTTTTCTCATTGTTGTAGGGTTGACCCTAAAATAAAGTGCATCTTCTTTGATGCTGAATTTATTTAGAGCCAGAAAACTATTAGAACTTTAGATGTTATTTTTCTCCTGCAACAGAAATCTTTTCCACCACAATGAAATGGGGAGGAGATGTACTATCAAGAGGAAACATAAGTTCTGCTCCTTATCTGGAGTCATTTGCTGATGGGGGAAATGAAGCCACAAATAATGTCTCAGTAGCAGAAACAAAAGCTCAGGATTTTGAGTCCTAACTTCTAACCATGTGCTTTTGAGAAGTGTGTCAAATAGAAAAAGCTAAAAGAGACTTCCACTTACCTACAACAGTGAGCAGCATATTGTCCAAGAGGAGAGCAAGAAAAACTATAAAAAGGATTAGTTTCCTCGACTGCCTGCTCTCCCGAAGCCAAGTAAGGAGACCAAATTCAGTCAGAGCCATGACTCCTCGACCCTCTGGGCGTGACTGTTGCTGCAAATACAAAGGACAAATAGTTAAATTAAACTCTTGCTCTGTTCAGCCTCAAACATCCCTGTTTCTTATTCCATTTTCATCTTATAATCCAGGAAATGAGAGATGTTAGTGAACTAATTGAATCTTCATCCCTTTTCAATTGCATCCCTTCCAAGTCGACCTTGTTTGAGCTCTCCCTAACAAGACAAGATTGACTTTTTGAAAATAAAATGAAAACGAAAAGGGATGGAGTGAGCCTAATTTCAACAATATTTCTTTGAGAGAAGCCCAGAAGCGGTGGGACTCACTTTGTTTACAAAGACTAACCCACTATGCAATCTGCCTCTATCTCTGGTCCTGATGAGGAGGAAAAGGCTATGTGTGAATGGGACCTAAGGTTTTTTTTTTTTTTTTTTTTTTTCTGTCTTCTCCAAGGTTGGTAAAAGACTTCATTCAGTCTCCGCTTTCGGGAGAAACCCAGGAGTACATGAATTTGAGCTGTTACTTGGGGAAAATTTATCCTTAACCTTTTCTTCTTCCAGCCCATCTCACCCCCAACTTAATTCCCAAATTCTCTTCGTCTTTTCTCATCTCCTCTGCCCAAACTAATCCTTTCTCCCATTTGGTCTCCCCACCATCTCTTCTATGCCCTGGTCTCTCCCTGCAACTCCACCCCCACCTAACATGGGCGGAGGGAGACCTTCCCCTCTCAAATTAGCCAAGCCAAGCTTGCTGTGTGTTTGAGCATCGAGGGGAGGTGGTGAGGTACTCCCGGGATCAGTTCTCCAGTGCCCCTTACCTAGGGACTGTGCTGGGGCTGAGTTCCGAGCGCAAGTCTCAGCAGGGAGCTGTCCCGGTGAGTTGGATCCGTTCTGTTAGCAGCACCAGCGCGCGGCTGCTGTGCTCTGCAGCTCCGTCCAGGTCTGGGTCGGAGTCTGTGTCTCCACCTCTCAACGATGCCCTCCAGAGGCTCGGCTTTAGCGGGTCTGCTCCTTTGACGTCACGGCTCGATCTTTATCGCCCTTGCTCTGCCAACCAACCTGACCCGAGCATGAGAGGAGGGGGTGAGGAGGAGAGAACAGCCCTCTCCCACCTAGGCGGCCCAAAGCCTGGAGAGTGCCCTGACCCCACCTCCTCGGCTCCCCCGCCTCCTCCATCACCATTCTCCGTGGACAGCTCTCCAGACGTCAACTGAGCTGCCTTTGCCTACTAATTCTTGGATGGTGTGTGTGTGTGTGTGTGTGTGTGTGTGTGTGTGTGTGTGTGTGTATGAGTAAGGGAGTAGGAGAGGGGGAGAGGGGGAGAAGGGAAGAGAGGGAGAGAGGAAGAGAAGCAGAGAAAAAAGAGAGAGATATGGAGAGAGAGAAGAGAGGGGAGGAGAGAAGGAGAAAGAGGGGGAGAGAGGGAGAGGAAAGGAGAGAAAGAGACAGAGAGAAAGAAAGAGAGATACAGAGACAGAGAGAGACACACAGAGACACAGACAGAGACAGAGAGATAGAGAGGGATAGAGACAAAGATGGGGGAAGGAGAGGGAGAGGGAGAAAGAAAGAGAGGGAAGGAGGAAAAAGAAGGAGAGAGAGAGACAAAGACAGAGAGGAGAGGAGAGAGAGAAGGGGAGAGGGAAGAAGAGAGACAGAGATAGAGACAGAGAGGAGAAAGCGAAATAGAGACAGAAAGACAGACACAGACAGAGAAAGGCAGAGAGAGCCCAAGAGAGGCAGAGAGAGAGAGAGCAAGAGAGAGAGGAAGAGAGCAAGAGTGAGAATGAGAGAGACAGAGACAGAGACAGAATGAATATGGGGGCAAGCCCTTTAACACTTGCAGTCTGTTTATTCAATTACCCTGATTAGGAGCTGTCAGATACAGCTTTGAGTTTCTTTCTTTAATGGGTTTCCACTATCCTTTCTTCTTTTATGTGCCTGATAGGCAAGACCCTTGGGGAAAGGGAGGGAGAATTAGATAAGAAATGAAAAAAACAGGGGGCTAGAAAAAACCACAGGCCTGCCTGACATGAAGACACCTTCCAGCCCAGGGTTATTTCAATGCCCTTAGCCAAATGCCTCTGGGTTTGTTTGCTATTCTATGAAAAGGTCTCAATACCACCTGCCCAGCCTCTCTCAGATAGTTGTGATAAGGGAAATCTATGCAATTGGAAGAGGTTTAAAAGGATAAAGGGCTCCTAATACATCTGTCTTAGGATAATCAATCTTTCACATAGCCAGCCAGTCCCTGGGCAGCTTTCCTGTTCCATATTCCAATCTCCCTGAAAAGGATGCTGGGTCCTCTGCCTTTCTAAGTGACTCCTGGAATAAAAATCAGGCTTGATAAGTTTCCTCTGGAAACACAGGAGGAAAAAAATTGATGGCTTGAAAATTGAGAGGAAATGACAAAGAAACATCCATTTCTGCAATTAATTTAGAAGTGAGGACAAAAAAGTCTGGTACAAGCTATTAAGAACTTAGTCAGGTAGTTTCTTTCAGCACTATATAGAGTCATAATAATATCACAGAAAGACCAAAACCGAGAAATCACTTAGTTTAATTTTATTTTACAGATGTGTAAACCGAGATCCAGAGAGGTAAAGCAGCTTATACTTGGTCATAATAAAAGGTAGGATTCAGGTGTCCTGCCTCTCAGCCCAATAATCATTCTACTAGAATGAGCCATAACTGTCTGTTGTTTAATTTTAGTTTCTATTTATTTATTTATTCACTCATTCATCTATTTATTTATTTATTTATTTTGGTTAAGGAAGAAGTCTACAGAAATTTTACATCAGGAAATCAGTATTTGAATCTAAGCTTTGCCACT
This sequence comes from Myrmecobius fasciatus, assembly GCA_023553655.1. NCBI lineage: Eukaryota > Metazoa > Chordata > Mammalia > Dasyuromorphia > Myrmecobiidae > Myrmecobius > Myrmecobius fasciatus. Next base: position 336,813 of record JAJPUD010000451.1, on the reverse strand, counting down.
TCATGACTATTGTTTAGGATGAGTTACTTTATATCATTAAGCCTCAGGTTCCTCCTCTGTATAAAAGGAGCAAAAATACTTGTACCACCCACTCCACAAGGTTTTCTATGAGGAAAACTGGAGAGCTCTGTGTAAATTTGAGTTATATCTAAATAGAAAGGGCTACATCAGACAATTAATAACTAGGACATGCTTACAGAGGTGGAGTTTCTGAGGCCTTCTAGGCTCTTCAAATCAGATTTGGGCACATGGGATACTCAAAGAAGTCAATGCAGTCTACAATACAGTAGATGCAACTGAGCCTAGAGAACATGTCTAAATAGATGAGAAAGCAGAGATAGTCCAGTTCGTTTTGAGGAAGTAGTCACCAGAGGGAGTGGTTGTCAGTATTTTTCTATATTTTGGCCTGTTTCATTGGCCATTTTTACTTTGAAAAAGGTTAGAATTTTACTTTTGAGTTAAGCAAATAAAAAGCTATATGGGTTTCTGTGCTTCTCCCCATCTACTCTCCACATTTGAATACATAAACAGTGATGAGTCCTCAGCACTTCCAATATAAGTCCAAATGATAGCCTGTTTTGGGGACAGTTCTGCGAAGCAAAAACAGGACCCAAGTTTAAGATTGGCTTGCAGATATGCCAGCCTGGAGGAAGAGGAGTTATTTTCTTAGACTGTGTCACTTCCTGGATTCTATATCAAAGCCCATGAACAGAAGAAGGTCAGACACTGAGATCTCTTTTGAGATTGAGGCTACTTAAAGCAGAAAGATCATAGCTCACTTCAGCAACTCTGTGTGCTCCCCTTTCTCCCTCTGGGATGCCATTTGCCTATGATTACTACTGCTGATTTGGAGGAAGATGGTTGGATAACTAGGTCAGTGCAGCAAGACATGCAGGAATTCTAAGACGTTCTAGAATACATGATATTTAATGTTAAGCTTGGATCAAAGCAATAAGAGGAATAATTAGGAATCACTGGGGATGTTTTCATTCATGGGAGAGAATAACAATGAATTGAAATTTATATAGCACTTAAAAGTGCAAGTACCGCTATCCATGATTTTTAAACAGAATTTCTTGGAACCCACAGAATCAAATATAAACTCCTCAGTTGGCATTTAAACTTAACCTTCCTCCTATCTTTGCAGTATACTATACTTCCACATACTATGATCCAGCACCAAACTCCTTACTGCTTCTCACACAGGACACTCCATCTCCTTAACTTCGTGCTTTTCAGTGGCTGTACCCCATGCGTGAAATATTCTCCTGCCTCACCTCTACCTAATAGTTTATTTGGTTCCTTCAAGACACAGTTCAAATATTGTCTTCTGCAAGAACCCTCTACTAGTCCTTCTCTTTGTTGTGCCTTCTTTTTGAGACTACCTTCCATCTTCTATGTGTATCTCTGTGTATGTATGTATGTGTGTGTAGTAGTTGTTTAGTCATTTTTAATTGTGTCCAACTCTTCATGACCCCTTTTGAGATTTTCTTAGTAAAGATAGTGGAGGCATTTGCCATTTCCTTCCCTAGCTCATTTTACAGTGAAGGAAACTGAGGCATACAGAGTTAAGTGACTTGCCCAAGATTAAATCTCTCTCTCTCTCTCTCTCTCTCTCTCTCTCTCTCTCTCTCTCTCTCCCTCTCTCAATCTCTTCTCTCTCTTTACATGCATGTATATCTATCTATATGTATAAATAAACATATGTTCAGACATATATGTAACTAGATAGATAGATAGATAGATGGACAGTATGTACATAGTTGTTTGCATAGTTTCCCCTATTAGATGTGAGCTCTTGGCTGGCAGGGATAGTGTTTTTGCATTTCTCTGCATCCCTAGCATTTAGCAACGTGTTTAGCACATAGAAAGTGCCTAATAAATGCTTATTTACTACACTGATCATTTATTATTTTAGAAAACATTAGGATCCAGCTGAATTCAAAACACTAGGATAAGTGCTGAGAGAAGTATAGCATTAAGATATGATTCCCACTTTCAAGGAGTTTACAGGCTAATATATATATATATGCATATATATATATGAAAGATATAATAGATATTTCTAATAAATTACATTACATAATTAAGTGAATTAGAGAAATGTGAAAAAAAATTGCTACTTGAGGTCTAGGAAGAAGGTTATTAGTGACTTAGAGATAAAGAAGACAACATTTGACAGACTTTGAAGGAAGAGATGAAAGAGGAAAACATTCATGAGGAACAGTATGAGCAAAGGTATGGTGATAAGAAAGCATAGTGCAAATCTGAGCTGCAAGGAGTAGTCCATAGAATGTCTAGAATATGGAATGCAAAGGAGAAAGTAATATATTATAAAATGAAAAGAGATGGGTAAACTGAAATGCCAGCAAAGGAGTCTGAGCTTTACTTGAGACAATAGAAATATATGAAAGAGTTTTGAATAAAGAATTGTCATGATTACATCTGTGCCTAAGAAATATTATTCTGGCAGTGGTAGGAAATATGGATTGGAATGGGAGGTGAGAATATAAGCAGAAAGTTCCATTAAGAAGTGATTTCAAAAGGTGATATCATTTAGTATGGAATAGTTTAGCATGGAATAGTTTGCCTGTAATATCCATGCATAAGGGAAGAATATGTGACCAAACAAAAGATATTGAACATTGTGGGCTATAAAATGGAATTTTGATTATATTAAATTTAAAAGTTTTTGTACCAACAAAACCAATGCAAGATTAAAAAATTAAAAGGAAAGCAGGAAACTGGAGGAGATTGTTTATAACAAGTTTATTTGATAAAAGCTTTATTTATTTATTAAAGCTTTTTATTTTCAAAACATACGCATGGGCAATTTTTTAACATTGACCGCTGCAAAACCTTATGTTCCAAATTTCTCCCCCTTCCCCTCCATCCCCTCCCCTAGATGGCAAGTAATCCAATATATGTTAAACATGTGCAATTCTTCTATATATATTTCTAGAATTATTGTGCTGCACAAGAAAAATCAGATCAAAAAGGAAAATAAATGAGAAAGAAAATAAAATGCAAGCAAACAATGACAAAGAGGATGAAAATGCTATTTTGTGATCCACACTCAGTTCCCATAATTCTCTCTTTGGATGTAGATGGCTCTCTTTATCACAAGATCATTGAAACTGAAAACTTTATTTCTTAAATATATAGAAAACTGAGTCAAATTTATGACTGTAAGTCATTTTCCAGTTAATAAATGGTCAAAGAATATGAACAGGCAGTTTTCAGATGAAGAAATTAAAGCTATCTGTAGTAATATATAAAAAAAAAAAGATCAACTGAGACTAACTTATTCTCAGTAATACAAAGATCCAAAATAATTCCAAAGGACTTATAGAAAATGCTATTGACCTCAGAAAGAATTGATGGAATCTGAATGCATATCAAAGCACACTGTTTTTATTTGTGTGTATGTGTGTGTGTGTGTGTGTGTTTCTTTTTGTTTGCTTTCTTTCACAATTTGATTAATGTGGAAATATGTGTAACCTATATCAAATTGCTTACCTTCTCAATGGGGGGGAGAGAAGAGAGAAGAAAGGAGGTAATTTGAAACTAGAAATTTCAAAAAATGAATGCTAAAATTGTTTTTACATGTAATTGGAAAAATAAATACTTAATTAAAATATTTCAATAATCTAGACAGGTAGTTAGCAGGGTTGTGCTTTAAAATGGTAAGAAAATTACTATAAATAAGTATTGAAATTATGGTTTCATTTTGTGACACTGATAATCATAATAAACTTAAATTGCTTTTGCTTCAAAAAATGTGAACTTCAACAGATAAAACCAGATTGAGTAGATTTCTCCAATTTTGGTCAGTTCTTCATTAGTTGAATATAAATTCTCTTTATTTAAAATATTTATAATTTATAATATTTAAAGCAGCTGTAGGTGGAAGTCAAATATATTAGAGATTATTAAAGCTCATAAAGAAACAAGATCAATGACAACAAAACACAAAATAATGTGGTCAAAAATAATGTGAAGAATTGAAAAACTATTTTGTAAAACATCTAGTTAGTCCCTAGAAAATGAGCAAAGCCTTTTAGAGGTGCCAGGCAGGTTGGAGAATTGTTATTGATTCCTTAATAGCTTGACATAGGTTTCTTATTTTTAATACTTTAAAAATGTCTTTTTTTAAATCCTCGAAGATTTCCCCAGCATCCCTGCCAGCAATCTCCCAATACAGACAAGTAATATCTTTGAACATAAAAAACAAAAAAGAAAAAATCATCAAAATTAATCACTACATCAAAAAATCTGGAAATATATGCAATGTAGCACCTTAATAAAGAGATAGATGTGTCTTCTCACTTTTTCTTTGGAGCCTTACTTATTCTTTGTAATTTTTTATTATTCACTTCTAATTTTTTGTGATTGTTCTTTCATTTACATTATTGTAATCATTGTATAAATTGGTGTTGTTTTTACTTTGATTAAATCACTGCATAAATTCATGTATAGCTTTTCATGTTTCACTGTATTCATCACATTCATCATTTCTTACATCACAGTAATATTCTGCTACATTTGTGTACCGTAATTTGTTTTGTCATTTTCTACTCAATGGCATCATCTTTGTTTACAATTCTTTACTACACAAAAATTACTGCTATAAATATATTGGTGGATATAAGACTTTCTTCTTATCAATGGCTTTCTTATCAACATATTATCTTGGAATACATGTCTAATATTGGATAAAGATCTACTCCTCCATTTTGATGGTCATATGACACTGACAAAGGTTCTTTGAAATCCAAAAAAGAGAATATTAACGCAAAAATATAGCTAATTCTTGCTATGAAGAAAGAAGTTGAAACCATTCTCTTCATCATTTCTTATAGCACAATAGTCTTAAATCACAATAATATATCTCAACTTGTTCAGTCATTTTCAAATTGATGTGCATCCCTTCAATTTCTAATTCTTTGCCATCACAAAAAGACTAGTTATATATATATATATATATACATATATATATATTTCACATATGGGTTTTTTCTTTTTTCTTTGATCTTCTTGTGATATAGTTCTAATAGTTGTATTGTTGGATCAAATGTGTAGTTTTATAGTCCTTTGAGCAAAGTTCCAAATAGTTCTCTAGAATAGGTGGACTACTTCACAACTTCACCAACAATGCATTAGTGGATCTATTTTTCCATATTATATCCATTTTCCTTTTTTGTCCTATTTGCCAATTTGATAGTGTAGGGTGATACCTCAGAGTTCTTCTAATGTGCTTTTCTCTAATTGTTGATGATTTGGAACATTTTTCATTTGATTGTCATAGATTTATTTTTTTTTGAAAATTGATTCATATCCTTTAACCATAAAGAATTAAAGAACATTTGGCAAAATCTTGGAACAAGTGGTATAAAACAAAAGATTTAGTGAAATCAACAACAAAAAGAGCATATTGTATATCCAAATGTTTTAAAAATGTAAAAATTTATAAGGTTTATTGTAGAAGTCAATCATTTATTTTATTTTATCCCAAGTAACATACGTTATGATAGTACAGAGTAGTTGTTGTTTGTCTTTGAGTTTGAAGAGGTCCAATGACATCATGGGTTATGTGACTCATGTGTGAATTGGATTTGTGAGGCAGAGTTACACAAAGCTGTCAGCTTCATTGTGTCTCTCAGGTTCATTGATGTCCAATAGCGAGATAAAAGTCAAGGTGACTGGCAATGGCCTAGGATGCAATGGATGATCTTGGCACTAAGGTTTCTAAGCCCTAAGCACTCCATAATACCTGCTTCAACCATCTTCAATGGTCTTTGGAACAAGTTGTTCTCACCTGCTCATTTCACCTGGGGAACTCTTCACATACTTAGAGTAGACATTCATTAACTCATTGATGGGTTTGAGGCCCATTGGTTACCTTAGTATGGTTTAGCCCATCTGCCCAGGTGGTTTGGGGCCAGAGGTGAGAGTTAAGTGCAATATAGACACAACAGCCCTGAAAATGGCTAAGACCTGATATCAGAAATTCTAGTCCTCCTCTGAGCACCCTCTATACCCCAACAGAGTAATAGTGAGTACTTGAACATTGGGATGGGAGAATAGGGGAAGATGGAGAAATGAAAGTTGTTGTAAATACTAAATCCTTAGGACATGGTAACTAATTGAATATTAAAGGTGAGAGAGGGAGAGGGAAGAATCAAAGATAGCACTAGAGTTTTGAACATTGAGAAACTTGGTCAATTATAGTGGCAAAGGGAAAAATAGTGAAAACAGAAAGAAAAAACAGAAGGAAAGTAGAAGGAAAGATAATCAATTTGATTTTCTCTGGATAGGACAACTGTATTTCATGCTCTTGTCTTTCAGATTTTTTTAATTCAATTTCTTTGCCGCAAAAAGGGACCTTTCCCCCACCTGAATCACACTGTTCTATGTTCATAACAAAGCTGGACAAATAGGAAAACAAATGTCAACTGCACAATGCTTTCCTGAGTTCCAGTGAAATTAAGATGTAGATGCTCTGACTTAATAACTCAATCACTGAAATAACAGTTCTTATGCAGCAGTATTTACAAAATGTTAGTTTTAAGGTTTGGCCACTTTAATAGCATTACTAATCTTAATGAGAACATATACTGTAATTGAAAGCTGCTAGGGTACCAGGCACAGGGGCAAAAAAAGTAGTATCAAATTAACCTACACAATGCTACTTGCCTTCCCTGTTAGCCGGAAAGACAATTAGAACCTAGCCAGGATTATAGCTCAGGACTTTATTCTAAATTTCCCACCATGATCCCTCTACTTATAAGAGTACTATAAAGCAAGAAGGGCCCTTAGTGAATAATTTTCTAATACAGATGAAGAAACCGAGGTCCTGATTAATGCAAGATCACATAGAACTAGGATTTGAACTTAAGACCCCTAACTCTAAATCTAGTTTACTTTTCACTGCACCACTTTATTATTCTGCCCTCATTCCCCATGATGCCTTTTTATCCCCATTTCTAGGCTAGGTTGCTCTCCCTCACACAGTTCAATCTTAGTGTTCAAATCTTAGTATAATGTTCTAAGAAAGGTACTGACAAACTCTTGTCTCAAGACACTTACCAGTTATATGGCAAATAACTTACTGCTTCCTTAGTTTTCTCATCTATAAAATGGGGATAATAAAAGCATCTCATGATTGTTGTAAGGATAAAATGAGATAATATCTGTAAAGCATTACTATATATAAAAGCATAATGAATAGACTGTGGATATGATAAAGAGGAGATTGCAGAATCAAATTTAGGACTACAAGATGTTCACATTATGAGATGCACATTGGAGCTGAGACCTAATTAAAGGAGCAATAGAGCACATCTCCTATCTCTCAGTCACCATCTTATTCTCATTCTGGAGCACAAACTCATTAAGTAGAATGGTGAATGACTGGTGAAAGATGAATGGAATTGCCTACACTGTTTAAAATTTGTTTTATCTATTCTTTTTTATTTCTCCCAAGGGTGCAGAGGTAAATTTGCAGATGATGCATGTACATTGTATAAAGCAAAATTTCTTAAAACTATGGGTCACCATCCTATATGTGCCACATAACTGACTGTGGGGGTTGTGAAATTATGATTTTTTATTAGTAAATGTTTGATTTGGATACCTATTTTATATACTTATATACCCAGGGTTATGGAAAATTTACTGAGGTGAACAATTTGGAACTATGCCCAAAACTGGGTGTACCCTTTGATCCAGCAGTATCTCTACTGGGTCTATATCCCAAAGAAATCATAAAAAAGGGAAAAGGACCCACATGTGCAAAAATGTTTTCTGCAGCCCTTTTTGTAGTGGCAAGTAACTGGAAACTGAGTGGATGCCCATCAGCTGGAGAATGACTGAATAAGTTATGGTATATGAATGTAATGGAATACTGTTGTTCTATAAGAAACGACCAGCAAACTTATTTCAGAAAGGCCTGGACTTTCTTGAACTTATATGAACTGATGCTGTCAAGTGAGTAGAACCAAGAGAACATTATAACAGCAACAATAAAATTATGTGATGATCAACTCTGATGGACATGGCTCTTTTCAATAATGAGGTGATTCTGACTAGTTCCAATAGATTTGTGATAGAGAAAGCCATTCACTTCCAGAGAAAGAACTGTGATGACTAAATGTGGATCACAACATTATATTTTCACTTTTTTGTTGTTTGCTTGATTTTTGTTTTCTTTCTCATTTTTTCCTCTTTGATCTGATTTTTCTTGTGCAGCGTGATAGTTGTGGAAATATGTATAGAAGATTTGCACATGGTTTAACATATATTGCTATCTAAGGGAGTGTTGGGCAGAAGGGAGGGGGAAAAATTTGGAACACAAGGTTTTAGGGTGAATGTTGAAAACTATCTTTGCATATATTTTGAAAATAAAAAGCTATTTTTTTAAAAAGTGAAAAAAATAAAAATTTCTCAGATGAAAAGGGATTGTGAGTAGAAAAAGTTTAAGATTGTATAAAAGATATAGATACATATATAAAGACATAAAGATAGCATGATGAAAGGGAAAGAAGACCAGATTTGGAGATAAATCCACCTTTAAGTCTTGTTTCCAATGCTTATTAACTGTGTGACCTTGTACTCCTCACTAAGCCTAAACTGCAAAACAAGGCTATTATCTTGAAGGCCCCACCTATTCCCCAAACTCTGTGGATTATTTTGATTGACTCCAGAAGAGACTAGGACCAGTAGATTAAATTCAGCTCAATAGGCATTTACTAAGCCACTATTATGTGCCAAACAAATGATAGGATTAAAAATTAATTTTTAATAATTAAATTATTAAAAATTACAAAAATGAAGTGAATTCTGCCCTCAAAGAGTTTACATTATACTGGGATAAGAATTAGAAGGGATCAATTAGAACTATCCAGTCATGATACAGACCCTCTTAAAAGGTAGTGAGATAGAATCACTAAGTATTGAAATAGAAGATGGGATTTGATTTATTGAGAGGTTTATATAAGGCATTAAAGTATCACGTAGGAAACAGACTTCTCTCTGGATTCTCTTTTCTTTCTGTAATTCTTTTGAACGGTCTTGTAACTATTCTTAAAAACTCCATTCAAGTTACTTCTGACTATTTTGGCCTACTTCCTCTTCCAAATTTCTCTGAATTGTATGATGAAACACAATTTAATTTGACAAAAATGTTTCTTAGAAACTTTTCATTTGTCCATCCTGGCATTTTCAAAGTGGGATTGGGTAAGGACATTACCCATCACTTTTGAACTTTGCATAAGTCAGGTTTAACTTTGCAACCCTTGTACTTCTGTAGGATTATAGCTAATTGGGAGGTGAGAGAGATTCACCATAATAATTGTTACTTCAACCACCCCTGAAGCTCGTGGATTATGCACTCACATTATAAAAACTGGCTCTGTAAGAGAGTGACCCATAGGCCAGGACTTATGGCTCTATAAGTTCAGCAATGTCAGTCACTAAACTGTGTAGCATCATCTCTGTAGCTGCCTTTTGTCTGTTAGACTTTATATCACCCTTGTCTAAGCTGGAGACATGTAGCTTAGTTGAAAGAACATGGGCTTAGAGATCGAAGACCTGGATTCAAATCCTAGCTTTGCTTCTTTCTATCTGTGCAATCTTGATACTTTCCCTTACTTCAGTTTCCTCATTCACAAAATGAAGGAGTTACACAACAGCTGATTGTTGGGCTTTTTTTTCCCTCACAACAGTATTGTTTGACATCAGGAATTACAATGCATGTGTAAGTTAAGAGTCTGGATATGTGTGTGTGTGTGTGTGTGTGTGTGTGCAGCCTTTTTTCAATAACCACGATAGTTTTTGTTGGTTTCTTCCAAAATTCAAAATCTGTATTTTGTAGTTTTTCATGTGGGTCATAGTCAAATTTGTCTATTTTTCAAATTTCATGCTTACCTTACTACTTATACCAGGTTTAAAATTTTACATTAAATAAGATTACTTATAAATTTTCTTTCTGAAACAACATCCAAATGTTTTGATGCAACTAGAAAAAATCAAGGCCCTCTAGTGGGCTGCTGGTCATCTTTGAAAAACCACTGATGCTATAATTACTTTTTTGTTCTCCAGAGTGGAATCTTGCAGAACTTTTCAGGACCTCATTAGGTTGGTTATAGTTATAAAAGTGCTTTCAGAGGTGAAGGTAATATTCTACAAATTCAAGTTGTTATTATTGGTATTGTTAGTAGCAAATCTTACTCCTAATCTAAGAATATCAGCCTATGGAAGGCTTTCTTCCAAGGTGGGGGGAGGATTAGGGCCTGTTAACCCCTAGAAAATTCTCGACTTCTATTTTGCTCTGATAAGCAGTTTCTAACTTCGCTTGTTCCATGGTAGAGATAATCACAAGAAAATTTCTTTGACCTTGTATTTGTAATTTCTTAACACCTTCTTGCAGCTCAGCTCTTCTGTGTCCAGACCAAACCCCTTCCTATTGTGCAAAGACACCACTATTCTCTATAAGAATCCCCTTCTCCCCTTCCTCTTTGCATATCCTTTTCTGAATAAGATGTGTATTGTCCTGAACTTCCTGAATAAATTCCTGAATTTTAGGCAACTCCTGAATTATTTATTTACTGATTACCTGGGTAGTCTGAGTTTTTCCAGATTGACAGACCCATATCTGTTAGTTTCTGAGAAGAACCTGGAATTATTTCATGAACTTGAATATGGTCTTTGGATATATTCTACTGGATGGAACAGCATAGACAAAAAGTACATAGTAGTAAATAATCATAGTAAACTTGTATTTGACAAATATAAAGATTTAAGTTTTTGGGAAAAGAATTCATTATTGTAAAAATTGTTGGGAACCTGGGAAGCAGTCTGGCAGAAATTAGAAAAAGACTAATATCTTAAACCATTTACTAAGGCAAGATCAAAATAAATATATGACTTAAATATAAAGAGAGATATCAAAGGAAAAGTAGAACATGAAGCATATTAGTTATCAGACTTAGGAAGAGGAGAATCATATATAAATAAAAGAGAGAGAGAGAGAAAGAGAAAGAGAGCTTTGTGAAGTATAAAATGGATAATTTGGATTGCATTAAATTAAAAAGGTTTTGTACAAACAAATCCAATATATTGGAGGGGGGAGGGAATTTTTATAGGCAGTCTCTCAAATAAAGATCTCATTTCTTAAATCTATAAAAAACTTAGTCAAGTTTATAAAAATAAAAGTTATTCCTCTCTTGATATAATGACAAATACCTCATTTGACAAATGATCAAAGGATATGAATAGGAAGTTTTTCAGTGAAGACATAAAAATTATATATCATATGAAAAATGCTCTAAATCATTACTGATAAGAGAAATGCAAATTAATATAACTTTGAGGTATCATCTTGCACCCATCAGATTAGCTAAAATGATAGATACCCTGCAATTGGGGAATGGCTAAACAAGTTGTAGCAAATGATTGTGATGGAATATTCCTGTGCTGTAAGAAATGATGAGCTGATTGATTTTAGAAAAATATGGAAAGGCTTACATGAAATAACAAAAAGTGAAATGAGCAGTACCAAGAGAATATATATAGTAACAGAAATATGTCCTAAGGACATCATTGAATGACTAATTTATCACGAGTATCATAAATTCTCAAATCAACTACAAAGTACCTTTGAAGGAAGATGCCATCTACCTCCAGAGAAAGAACTGATAAATAGAAGTAAATATGCACACACACATACACACACATTTATTTGTGTTTAATTATAGCCTTCTCTAGAGAGGGGAGGGAGGGAGAAAAAATAAAAAGTGAACAGCAGAGAATAAATGAAAACTTAAATGGAAGCATGGAAAAAAGCAGGGTAGCTTTGAAAACAATGTGTAGTATTACTTACATAGTTCTTTCAAATAACAAAAGGTAGTCTGAAATAAAAATTTGTGGTTTTATATTGATCCTTTTTTATGTTGTGCTGTATACATGGAAATGTTCTTTTTCTTTTTGTCTTTTTATATTTAAGTTCAAAAAGAATAAAAAAAAAAAAGAAATATCCTACCAGATTTGATGTGCCCAATGTTAACAGCAGGGAATCCAAATTTATGTGAAGAAGTTTCTAGGGTTCACACTTCATTTTTTTAATTCTTCATTTCTAGGATATGTTGACTAAGTCTTGCAGGTAAAACAAGGTTGAAGGAGAGGGAAAGATAAGTTCAGAGACATTTGCTGATAACTTCGAATAATGACAATAAAAATCTAACCTTTGTATAGGTTTCTAAAGTACTTCACACACATTATCTCACTAAAGCTTCATAACCACCTTTGAGATAAATATTAGAGGTAAACTGAGGTTCAATGATTACTTGTGGTCACACAAGCTAGTACATGTCAAAGACAGCACAGTATCTTGGGTCTCTGTGAATTTGGTCCAGCACCTAATCCATTAAGCCACACTGCCAAGTTCAAAGGTCAATGTGATCCATAGAATATATAGAGCTTGAAGCGATCTTGGAGATAATCTAATATAGTAAATGAGAAAAACACAAGCCTAGGAAATGATATGACTTATTGAAGGTGACATAAATTGTACAGAACAGACAAGTCTCATAACTGAGTCTTCTGAGTCCAAGCCTAGCTCTTTTCCCATCATAGTCCACTAATGATTTTCTACAAGATGAAATTATGAATAGACCCACTTTAAAAACATTTTCTGTCTCCTATGTATAAAGAGATTCTCTCTTCTGTATTTGGTACTCAGTGACAGTGAGGTGAGAAAGTTTTGAGTTTCTCTTCAGGATCTTCTAACTGAGTGACCTTGGGCAAAATGCTACACATTTCAGTTCTCTTTTTATGTCAAAGAGAGGGCTGAACTAGGTGACTCCAAAGTCCCTTCTAATCCCAACAATGTATAAACATAATTCCATAAGATAATTCATTTAAGGAGAATTTAGGGGAATTAAGAGAAAATGGATTAAAGGTTGCCAGCTTCATCAGTTCCACTTAACTTCTTAACTTTTGGAAATAATGCTCCTAAATCAATATGCATGGTCCAGAAGCATGTTAGGAACTGGAAGTCTCCTTATTACAACTCCACCCAGCTCCTTTATAGTTTTGCTAGAGTTCTATGAATAACTGGAAAGGATGAAGACCATTCCAAACCGAAGATGTGATAAGAATTAAAGGAGATTCATAAACTATGGGTCAAATAAGAATTTAATCTGAGAGTGAAAATGTAACAAGAATAGGGAAAAAAATGAAAAAAGACAGATAAATGACTAAGAGCTTCTCCAGCTAGTAAAGTTAGGAACGAGCTGTCATGAACTATATACATTCCCTGGCATCACTGTGAATGTGTAATCCATAAATATTTTCTTCCCTATATGTGTTTTCTTTTATCATTTCTGATGTGTTCATTTCTGGGATGATGAACCTCAGTAGACACAAGTTTTCTCTGTGGTTACTTATTCTACTATGCTATTTATTTAAATATAGTTTATTTTGAACTAATGAATACTCTGGTTTGTTCTTAAATGAAACACATTGATGGGAGCTCCAAAATTATAGTTTTTAGAATATTCTGACCCACAGTATGTTTTGAACCAGGAGTAACTTTAAGTGAAATTATGCTGGTGGAGAAGATGGAGTGTTACTCTAATAAATCATTAATCTATTTCAGGTTCCTCATCTATGAAATGGAAATAACACCTGTACTACCTCCTTCATGGGATTATTGTAAGGATAGATATAATGTATTCAAAAGAGTTCTGGAAAAGAATAAATGTGTTAAATAAATGACACATATTAAGCATATTCTGATAGAATCTGAACTGTTAATCACAATTTTTACAGTACTAAAAATAGCCCTGGACCTGTAATCAGAACATCTAGGTTCAGATCTTTGCTCCAAAATTTTCCTAGCTATGTGACCCAAGAAATTCACTTCTTTATTTACCTTACAGGTGGTAATGATGAAAGCACATTGGAGCCCTTAAAACGTTCAAGTTACAAAGTCTATTTTCTGATTTGTTTCCCCCACACATTACCTTGCATTTATTTTGTTCACTTGTCATATATATTTATAAATGCACTTGTTGTTTCCCCTCACAGAACATTAGTTCTTTAAGAGCAAGGACTATTTCATTTCTGTCACTGAATCTCTATCACCTGAAAGAATCCTGTTTCAGCACAGTACCTGATACATAGTTGGCTCTCGATAATACTTGGCAATTTACTGGTATAAATATAAACTGTTATTATTATCTTTAAAATAAATAACAATTGAGTAAATGTTTCCATTGAGAACTGGACAACCAATGTCAAAATGGTGAAATATAGCCCTTACAAAAACAATGTGCTCTTAGAAAGAAAAAGGCTGCCCCACAACTCTATTCCATGGATTAGTCTGGCATAGAAAGTTGACTGTCAGCAAACTGAGAGACAACAACCATCAGCAGCAATGTCAACAGTCAATGCAAATCCAATTGAAATAGAATGACTTGGATTCCTCAACCCTCCAGGGACAAGGAAGGTAATTTCTTTGATACCTTTTAGTTAAAGACCCGTTACTAAGCAATGTAATTAAGTTTAGGACACTGTAGCCAGCCCTACTGGACCATTGATTAGCCAAATAAAAGTCCCTAGCCTCAGGGATTTTTTTTTTTTTACTTGATAACAGCAATTGGGATTGGATAGCAGAGGACCAGCATTGGTAATGAGGGTCAATGTCTAGTTTTCCCAAGACTTCATAGAACACCTCTATCTGTGACAGTAAGTCCTTGCTACTATCCACCTAGGGGAAGTGTCATTGCTAGTTTAACCATGGTTAAAGACTGACATAAATCAATAACAGAATTAGATAGCACCTGAGAGATCGTTTAGCTGTCTTCAACTATTTATGGGACTGTCACATAGAAGAGGGATTAGGCTTGTTTTGCTTGATCCCCAAGGGCAGAGCTAGAAGTAGAGGGTAGAAGTTGCAAATTGGCTAAGCTTTATGGTAGAAAAAACTTTCTAATAATTAGAGAGCTACCCAGAATGTAAAGTAGGATGCCTTGGGAGATAATGAGCCTTCTATGACTGGAAATCCAGCACAGCTTAGATGATTGCTTGTTAGATATTTTACAGAGAAGGATCTTCTTCAAGTTTGGACTAGATAACCCTTAAGAAGTCTTTCAACCTCAAGACTGTGATTTCATGATAATTCAACCCTTTCATTTGACAGAGAAGGAAACTGAGGCTCACAGATATCATCTGATTTGTTCAAGAATTCAGAGAACTGAGCTACTTTATTTTCATCTCAGTAGTGCCAGAGTTAGAATTAGAATTCAGACTTCCTATATGTAACTATTATACATTCCATATTGCCTGAATTAGACTGTATAGGGTTCTCCCTACTTTGCTCTGAATCCATACAAATCTTTCCAAGTTTCATACTAAAGAAGTATAAGATATGATGAGTCCAGGGTGCTGAGTCAGTATGAACAGTCTCAGAACCTATTTTTTAAATTTTCAGTGTGAGCATTTATACTGCAGAAATCCTCAAGTGCTATTTATTGATTGTCTAGACTTAAGAGTATGATGAAGAAAATGTGAATACAGATTAAAATGAAATATGTGTTATACAATTTTCCTCTTTATGGATAACCAGTTAAGCATTTACCAGTGTAATGCATAATGAGCCCCAAAGTATAAGCCAGTTGGGGAGAAATAAGAAGTCATAGAATCACAGAAATCTCACAATTGAAAGTGATCTCCAAGGCCATCTTACCTAAACATGAATTTAGGAATTTTCCCTTGAAGAACTGTAGCAAGAAGCAATGTTCAATCTCATGAGTCAATAATAAATAAATTATATGATTGGAAATTATTAATTGCTAAATTATTAAATACTCTCCCAAAATGGCTTTCAAAAAGAAGGAAGAGACTAGATTTGATTGGTTTCAAAATAGCATCAAAATATCGAGAGAGCAATGTAATTAAAAGAGTGGGTGTGTGAACAATTAGTCTGCTAATGTTATGGGGATGGATATAAAGAAGGAAAAGCCAAAAATTAGGAAGGGCAACGTAGAAGATGTTTGTTTTAATTCTATTTTTCTTATTGATCCTATTCTCTATTTAAAAAATAAATTTTAATTAATATTTTTGTTATTCCCCATTATTAAACTATCATTTCCAAATGATTCTCCTCAACTAAAACTTTCCCTCCTAACAATTTTTTTGGGTTTTTTTTCCAGTCACTTTTTAATTATATATGACTCTTCATGATCCCATTTGAAGTTTTATTGGCAAAGATACTGAAGTGATTTTCCATTTCCCTTCCTACCTCATTTTACAGATGAGGAAACTGAGGCAAACAGGGTAAAGTGACTTGTTGAAGTTCACATAGCTAATCAGTTTCTAAGACTGGATTTGAACTTAGAAAAATGAGTCTTCCTGACATCAAGCCTAGTACCCTATCCACTGAACCATCTAGATGTCCATTGTAACAAATAAGCATGGTCAAAAAAAAATCAACCAAACCAAAAAATAAACAAATAAACAAAACAATTGATCACATCTGAAAGTGCCTGTGTAATGACAGCTTTCAAGGTTCTTCTCCTTTACACTATTCAGGTCATCTTATAAAGTATTCCCCTAGTTCTGAAGACTTCACTCTACCAACTTATATGAGTCTTTCCAAATGTCTCCAATTTAAAAAAATGATCATTTCTTTTGGTGTAGTAATATTCTAATATTCATGCACTATAATTTGTTCAGCCATTCCCTAGTGGTTAGGTATTTACTCTCCTTGTACTGCCAGAAGTGCTACTCTAAGTATTTTTGCACACAGAGGACTTTTGCCATTATCTGTAACCTCCTTCAGATAGATCCCTATTGGTTGTGTCCCTATGTCACAGAGAATATATAGTTTAATGTTTTTTTTTTTTTTAAAAAATTCCTAACTGTTTTGCTAGAATGGTTGAACTAATGACCAACTCAGCTACCAGTTCAATATTGTTCCTAATTTCCTTCTGCTTCTCCAAAGCAGGCAGACAGGCAAAGAAAAAACATTTAATAAGAACTTATTATGTGCCAGGAATTGTGCTAAATGTACAAACACAAGTGAAACTGAAGGCAGTCTGCCCTTAAGGAGCTTATATTCATTTAAAAAAATTTAAATATCTAATTTTTTCAATTATATGTAAAAACAATTTTTGACCTTTTTAAAAAAACAATTTTGAGTTTTAAATTCTCTGCTGCCCTCTTTCCCTCTTTATTGAGATTTTATAAAGGTTATACATGTGCAGTCATACAAAACATTTCCATGTTAGTCACATTGTAAAAGAAAAAATAAATAAGAAAAACCTCAAAAGAAATAAAGAATTTTTTTTAAAGCATGCTTCAATCTGTATTCAGATTTTATTAATTCTTTTTCGAGAGGTAGATAGCATTTTTTCATCCTAGGTCCTTCAGACTTGTCTTGGATCATTGTATTGCTGAGAATGAGTTTACATTTGTCTTAATGGGGGAAGACAACACAGAAAAGGGCAACTGAAATCCAAGGGATGAGATCAGGAAGGAGACAGCTAGGAAGAAAATAAAAGCTGGCTAACCTGATCTTCTCCCAAAATGGAGGCCCTGAGAACTCTCCAACAAGAGAAGGACAAAAGGGATATTCCTGGAATGAGAAAGCTCTCCAACATTTATTATTTTTTATTTTTTTGTAATCTTTGCTAATATAATGGGTATGAAATAAATCCTCTGGGTGTTTAAGTGGGAATTTTTCTTATTATTAGTGATTTAAAATTTTATTTCATATGATTGATGATATCTTGCATTTTTTCTTGGAAAAACTGCAAGTTCATAGCCTTTGATCATGTTTGACCATATTGGGAAATCACTTTTGTTCATATGTAATTTATCAATTTCTTTTTTATCTTGCACCTATACCAGACTTTTATTAGAGGTACTTGCTGAAGAGATTTTTTTTTGTAATTGACAATTTTTCTTAAAAGTTTATTGATTATGTTTGTGCAAAAGCTCTTCAATTTCATATAATCAAAATTGTCTGTTTTATCTCATGATCAATTCTATTCCTTGTTTAGTTAAGCATTCTCTCCTTAATCATAATTGTGCAAAGTCCTTCCAGCTAGAAGATTTTTGAAGCAATAAGGTGATGATAGAATATGGATTTGGAAGGAACTTTAGAGATCATTTTATACAATCCCTTCATTTTATAGATGGAGAAACCAAGATCCAAGGAGATTAGATGACTAATTAATGGCTGCACAAATAATAAGTAGCTGAGGCAGAATTTTAAGCCAGGTCATGTTCTCTCTATTGCACTACCTTCTCATTCATCTACTGGTCTAGTTTCCCCCCAAATTCCTTAGTATTTAAGACCTATCAAAGAAGCAAAAGGAACAGAGAAGCCTAAAGTTATCCCAAAATGTTAATAAATTTCAGTCTGTACGGCCCCATCAGGATGCTTATATTCTCTTAAGTTCCCTGTAGGTCATTATAAAAAGTAAGTTTTTTTTTTTCATTTTCCCAATTCAAAGTCTTTCTTTTCAGACAAGATCAGTATTTCTGGCTTCTCATTAGCTTTGATTCAATCAAGCAATTTGTCCTCATTGTACTAGGAGCCTCTCTCTGTTAGAGACTAAAGAAAGAGAACAAATCATCCAGGCTAGAAAAAGAGAGAGGGAGAGAGAGGGGAAAAATGTCATATGGTAATTTAAAGCAAACAGAACACCACTCAGAGAAAACAAAGGCTACTTCAAAGCCAGATATTGCTTTGGTCCTAAAGTATAGTTAAGTGCACAAAGCCTGCGCAGGTAACTATGGGAAGAGGATGTGGGGAAGATGCTGATTCATGAAGTCCTTTCTCTTTCTGACCCCAAGGTAGCCCCACATCAAGAAACTCCCATGAATTTTATTAAAAGTATCTTAGAACAGCAAGACATCAGATGGGGAATAAGCGATATCCTTTACCTGACTTTAGAATGATGTTCTCTATTCACTGGAAACCCATCCTGGATGAAAAAATGAAGGAAGAAATAATAATTTTTCAACTATGGTTTAGGAATATACGGAAAGAGCTCATTCTTGTGAATTCAATAAGTTTGTATTATTGAGTGCCCAGATTCATTCAGACTACCATGGGAAATGCAAATGCAACCCTGATCTGTTACAGGTGAACTAGGTAGAATATGGGAAGGGATAGTACTGCTCTTTAATAAAATAATTATTTGGTCAGCTCATTTTTTCCTTCATGGGAACATCCCATTCAGAATCATATTATGAGCACAAAGTAACAAGGCATCCTGAGGGAGAGGTAGAAGGCAGCATGTGAAGGCAAGTCAAGCCATACTCATCATTTGGACCTCCATCTCCCATCAGACTTTGATGACAAACCAAGGACTCTGAAACCAAAGACCTTGGAGTAGAATGCAAAGAGTAGAATGGCTACAGCCATCATCCTGGGAAGCAGTCACTGTGGAGATGCAACCTGGCAACAACTCCTGTAAATGCTATTGATCTCTTAAACAGCCAGAAAGAAAACTTCTTGTCACCAGAGACTTTGACATTGTCACATTGTTCAACATCAGAAACTGCCATGATTTTGTCAGTGGAAATGAAATCAAAGAAGATGAATAGTCTATTTTTACCACTGTATCCTAAGAACCATGAGATTTTCCCATTTGACTTGCAGCTGAAACCTTCCATATGTGTTGTCTCTACTATTAGAATGGGAATAGAACAAGGTTTTCTATATTTTTCTACTTATCTTCCCAGTACTTAGCACAAAGCTTAGCATAGAGTAATTGCTTATTAGTTTAATAAATGTTTTTGTTCATTCATTCATAACTTTCAAAAGCCCCCTAGTCCTTTGCAAACACTAAGGCTAATAAAGGCAGTGACCACCAAACAGATATGTTAAAATTAGTTTATTTTTAAGGAAAAAAGTAGCAAGAGTATAGAGTACAGCATAGAAAATGTGTGCGCCCTTTCCATATAGTAAGCACCACCTCCCTTCCTTTGAGTGATTTGGCACAGTCCTTACAATCTCACAACACCAGTTAGTTAAGTTCCTGTCTTCCAAACTGCTATGCCATGTGCTAAGATTGGTCCAGCCTTTAATTCACTCTCTTCTTCTTGGGATCTATATGGTTCCTTCACGTATTTCCCTTATTCTTGTCCCTTACTTACACACATTCTCTCAGTCCATGTGCACATCATTTAAGGTGACTCACTATATTCTGAAATACTCAAAATGATACCATTAATTCTCATGACTTTGGCAATTCTTGGTTTGGCCTGAACTTCTCTTTCCACCCAGCAGTGTTTGCTTTGCTCCAGAAGATACTATGTTCCTTGAAGCCACCCTTTCTGGAACCTCTATCTTTCTCTTTCCCAAGGCACATAAATCTTGGGCTTTCTTTAATTTTGTACAAAGTTAGGGGAGAAATTACCACTCAGGTTCTTTTGGCATAGGTTCTTTCAATGTTTGACTACCACATGGGGCTTGAATCCTTCCTCAGACACTTACTAGTAGTGTGATAATTATGGGCAAATTATTTGACCTCTGAGAACCTTAGTTTTCTTTTCTATAAAATGGGAGTGAATCTTTGTAAGGAAAGTCTAAAAGTCTAAAAGGAAAGTCTAAAATGTGTTATTGCTATTAAATATAATCATTTTTGTAGTGATTCAGAGGAGACAGCTCTCAATGTTTGCTATAATTTCTTAGAGGAGGCAAGATTTGACATGACCTTTGTCATATGCTCCTTGTAAATTGGTCTTGTTTTGTTCTTTGTACTTGTATCTAGCACGAAGCTTGGCACATAGTAGGCACTTAAATGTTGCTTTGCCACAGGAGCAACATCCATGAAGACTGTAATAGTTTCTCCTATTAATATAAGGACATCATCTTTGAGCCTAAATTGATCCTTGTGATTAAGGCTTAAACTGTTAAGATAGTTTCCTGATCTCCTAATTCCAAAAACACAGAGGAGGATTCAGTTCCAGTCTCAAGCGTAACATATATTGCCAATTACATGCCACCATGGAAAAGTGGAAGCAAGAAGTTGTATCCAATAGAATCTATGCTGTATCCTTGACCAAGGTCTTTTCCAAGTGATAGCTAAGCAAACATTGGGTATTAGATGGACTATGAGGGCCTCACTTCATTCTAATATTGAATATGAACCACTAGACTAGCCTGAATCAGACCTTGCCTAAACCATACTTAAATGACAGATAGGTTTTTCAGATAGATAGCAAGGAGCAAGGAGGGTATTCCAGGTTCTGGCAGTCCAGGTTATGGCAAGGGGGCAACAGAAATGTATAAAGCACAGTTGAAAAAACTGTCAAACTCTTATCCAGTCTCAGACAATGTGAGAGAGAGAGAGAGAGAGAGAGAGAGAGAGAGAGAGAGAGAGAGAGAGAGAGGGAGAGAGGGAGAGAGGGAGAGAGGGAGGGAGAGAGGGAGGGAGGAAGGGAGGGAGGGAGAGAGAAGAAGAAGAAGAAGAAGAAGAAGAAGAAGAAGAAGAAGAAGAAG
>JAJPUD010000451.1:289543-306718 GCA_023553655.1 Myrmecobius fasciatus | reverse complement strand
AATATTTGCTGAATCTCATCAAATTGCTCATCAATTTACCTTAACCTTAATCTCCAAATGAGGAATTAGCCTCAAGATTTTTGATTTGGAAAGGGTCTTGGATCCAGTTCAAAAGATATATTACACACCTGGATGGAGTGTAATGAAAAGAATACTAGAGGATCAACTTTTTGATCCTCAATCAGCCACTGATTAGTTTTCTCTGGTTAGTGACCTCCTGACTCTGAGTCTCAGTTTTCTCAACCATAAAATAAGCACTTGGCTAAGACTCTCTAAAGTCCCTTTCAGCTTCAGAATATTATTTCTGAAATTGTCTGAAGCCAAAATCCAGAGGTGGGAAATAATCAAGCCAGAGTCACTCAACTACCTCATGTTTGACCTTAGACCCAACTCTCTTCCCAGTCCAGTGTTCTTTGGGAAATGTTCTCATTTAGCCATTTCTCTTTAATGTTTCCATCTATTACAGTTTCTGATTTCTTAGTGGAATTAATGGGGGTTTGGACTTCATAAAAGTTCACCCAGTTCCCCGGAGTTTGAGCATACAGTGTCTGACTAGGCTTTGGGTCCTTATCTGAGTGAAGAGGACAAAAGCAGATGGACAAAGGTTTCATTAGGAATAAAAGAAAGGACTAATTTGCATCCTAAGCCCCTGCAATTATCAGGCTGAATCTTTGCTGGCTGGTGAGCCTAAGTCAACTTCAAAGTTTGCTGATTGAATAGAAGAGCCCATCTGTAGCCATGGCAACCAATTGAGCCTTTCACAGCTGATGAAAGACATCATGAGTTGTTCATGAAAATCAAATAGCTTGAAAACAAAACATGCTTATGATGAAGACAAGATGGGAGAAAGCAAGAGGTGGGGTAGGGGAGGCGGAAGGGGAGGGTATCTATCTGCTGAAAGATAAGGATCCTCTTGCCTTGGTCAACTGTCAAAGTTGACAAGCCTCAGCTTTCACTCCTATCATTTCCTTTTTGATCTGTTGCTATTGTTCTGAGGTTATTAACTGGATGGACTATTCCCACCAGAGGGCAGAGGTATGAGTACAGAATCTTGAGATTTAGAGCTGGACAGCAGCATAGATATCTTATCCACTCATTTTACAAAGAAAGAAGCCAAGGGCCAATTCTTCAAGGAAGCAAAAATCAGTCAGTAGTTTCAGAGATAGAGAAGGATTCCTTTCTAGATATGAGTTGTCCATTTTTTCACTAGAGATATGGGATCCTATGGGAGAGCACATCCATCCCTGTATGGTTGGGGAAGATAATTTCCTTATAGTCTTTATTATTCTCTTAACTAAATGCTCTTTGATTTAAATTAATGTATCTAGTGTATTATAATAAAAAGGAGGCATCAATGGGGTGGGCCTCAAAATAAGATAGGAAAGACAAACAAAGAAATTCACCCAAGTGCTTTGTGCCAAATACCTCTGAATCCAAGCTAACATTTGGGGAAGATCATCTGGATTCAATGCAAACTTTCCCATAGTAATTGATAATAAGACACCTTGGATGAAGACCAAGATAGACTGTGAGTCTGGTGAGCATTGAACTGCTGGATTCCTACTGTGGGAAGTTCAAGGTGTGGAGAAGAATTAAACCAAGATGGACAAGGCCCAATGACATTCATGAGGGCATGCAAATGAGATAAACTCAGAAGTAAGCAGAATCCAGGATTGCAAATTTCATTTGATTGCTAGCTGGGAACTACTGACTTGGTTTCCTATTCTGTTGTTGTTGTATCTGACTCTTCATCATTTGGAGTTTTCTTGGCAAAAGATACTTCTCCAGCCCATTTTACAGGTGAGGAAGCTAAGGCAAATTGGATTAAATGGCTTTTCCAAGGTCATACAGCTAGTAAATAGCTGAGGCCATATTTGAATTCAGGAACATGAGTCTTTCTGACTCCATTCCTGGCACTCTATGCATTATGGCACCACCCAGCTACCCCAGGAATCCCTGAGAATCCTGACTCTATTGGTCTTGGCAATGCACTTTTATTTCAAATCTACCTCTTTCCCTTTTCCCCATAGTCCTACTTTTTTTTTTTGATTCCTAGCTAAAATGAACTACAATTCACCTTACAGGGTGATGTGAAGCAAGTACTTTGTAAATTCTAAAAAGCTCTCTAAATATGAGCTATTGTTATTACTTTTCCATGAAGAAAGAGCATTGCTTTTAAAGATAATATCTAACTTGCTCATTCTAAAAATTTTTTTATTGTTGTTCAGTTGTTTATGACTCTTTGTGACCCCATTTGGGGTTTTCTTAGCAAAGATACTGGAGTGGTTTGCCATTTCTTCCTCCAAATCTAGTACTCTATCTTTTGTGCCATCTAAAGGCTTGATAGTTACCTTGTAAGTGTTACCTTTCCCAATGGGAAGGTTTTCAAGAAAGACGTATTATATACCAAGGCACATGACAGAATTTCCTTGTTTGTATTGTTCTTCCCAATTCAGGATGGTTCTTGGATCCCACTGAGGTTTAGCTAAACATGAGAATGAACTTTGAATATTACTAGTGCTGTCTCTAGGTGTGGGCTAGACCACTCCTCAATAAAATCACTAAAAGATCCTGGATGATCATCTCTGTCCATGGTGCTGTAGGGAGCAGGGTAGCATGGTGAAAAAATCATTGGATTTAGGAATATAGTCCTGACTTCAATTTCCTTCTCTGCTCCTTAATAACTGTGTGACGAGGCAAATAACATTTATTTTCTGAGCCTTATTTTATCCATCTTTAGAATGAGAATGATAATACTGGTAAAACTCCCTTCACAGGGTTTGTTGTAAGGCTTAAATGAAAACCAAGAAGCATCTGAATGGGAACCTGGTCCCATATTTTGGAGTGATGTTTTTGAATAACTGCTCAGAAACAAAGAAGACACTTCCATGCCCTAGCTTGATTGGCTTAGGTGAATGACACTGAAGATGGTGCAGAATTCTGGAATGCTGGGACACAAGGTTAGAGAGATGAGAGAGGGAATAAATAATATAGGCATATTTACATGTCAGAGCCCTCTCCCAAGAACAGGATAAGTAGTAATTCCCCTAGACTTTTTAGTTGGTGACTGTGGCTATGACAATGGTTATTGCCTTACTCAAAAGAGTGAGTGTAGTTCTGGGTGGCAAAGTGCATGGTTTGGTCTGGCAGCTGCCTGAACCAGGAGAAGAAACCCAGTACCTAGCACAGTAACACCCCCTGCAGGAGTGACTGCAATCATCCCTGTGCCCCCTACATCCATCCATCCCTTCCCTCGGTGGAGGGAGCTTTACAGCCAGCAAATAATTTCCTTCATTTCTCTCCCTGAAAGAATATCAGGGAACTAGGGAAAAGCTCCTTGGATTATAGGGGTATTAATGAAGAAGAAGGGCTAGCTCAAGGGACTGAGGATTGAAATAATTTTCTACTACTTGCATTGCCATCATCACTGTCATTTTTTTTTTTTGCTTTTTGCTTTTTGCTGAGGCAATTGGGGTTAAGTGACTTGCCCAGAGTCACATAGCTAGGAAGTGTCTGAGACCAGATTTGAACTCAGGTCCTCCTGACTTCAGGGCTGGTGCTCTAACCACTGCACCACCTAGCTGCCCCCATCACTGTCATTTTCCTAATTCTTTTGCTTTTGATTATAATGTGAAGTCAGGAATTTTTTAAATTTTTATTCATTTTAAACTTAAATGCAAAATGAGAAAAGAAAAATAATTGCCATTTATAAAGCAGAACATGAGAGTATTCAATATAAAAACAATAAATTTCCATTTCTGTAATATTTTCCATTTCATAAAATTGTATAGTAAATATATTATATGCTATACCATATATAGATACATGTTTATATGTATATAATATACTATATAATAAATACTACATATTGTTTTCAAAACTACCCAGTTTTTCTTTGCTTCCTTGAGGGTTTTTTTTGCAATTTGTTAACATAGTTGGATCTGAGGAGAATTTCCAGTGTGAGAACAACAGGAGAGAATGTGATCGAGATGTCATAAGAGAAATAGGTCCCCCCATTCTCCAGGACCACACAGCACCCCTATTACAGAGATAATGGAAGCAGAGCATTTTGTTAAACCTTAAAGCACTTTGTAAATGTCAACCTCCATTTTTACTAGATGACATCTGAGGTTCCCTCCTGCACTGTGATTCTCTTATTCCTGAGGTCTACAGTAAATTCACTTCTCAGCAGGTTCCTTCTATCTCTTCTAAAGGCAGCTGTACTAATACAATCTGTCACCATTTATTTGAGCATCTCTGAACAGTCTTTGTGTGTGTGTGTGTGTGTGTGTGTGTGTGTGTGTGTGTGTGTGTGTAACTAAAAGAAAGGTGCAATGTTACCATGGCATTTCCTAATTTCCTAATTATTTTATGTTTCCATCTTAATGTTATTTTAATGTGTATATGCGGGATGAGGGTAAGGAGGGAAGGGAACAATATTTAATGGAAATATATTTGTATTCTTTGACCATACAAGATGAACTTGGCAAATACAGAACAAGACATATTTTGGACAGGCTTCCCCTCTGGGCTGTGCTTCCTCTATCTGTTTTATAGCCCTCAACAGAGTCATATTGATTGGTGATTTGGGGCTGATGGAAGATGTTTCTATTTCCTCTGGTACTCCAATTCATTTATAAAAACCACTGTCTGATGTTGAGGCTGGCACTTGATTGGGGACTTGTCAGTAAATATCCCAATAGATGGAAGAATATGTATTCTAGAGGAGGCTCATTCAGGTGATTCAGAAGCCAGGCCCTGAGTCTTTGCCGATCACAGTTTAATTTTCCTGAATTAGATTGGCAAAAGCCTCTGTAAAATTCTCAGTAGCTAGCAAATTTGGGGACAGTAAGGGAAAGAACTTAAGACCTGTTCTAAGATGGCATGGGCAATCTAAAAAAATAAATAGTTCTTCATCACTAGGAATCATTAGACCAGTGCTTGATGACCTTACTGGGCAATGGGATGAAGGGGAGTCATAGTTCAGGTATAGTGTTTGGACGTGATCAGGGGTTCTTTTTTCTTTTGCTGTTGTTGTTAATTAATTTACTAATTAATTAATTTATTGGCCCACATTACTTTATGAATTATGTTGGGAGAGAAAAATCAGAACAAAGGAGGAAAACTATGGGAAAGATTATAAAATGCAGAAAAAAGAAGTGAATGTGGCATGTGTTGATTTATATTTTCCTTAGTTCTTTTTCTGAGTGCAGATGGCATTTTATATCCCAAGTCTATTGGGATTGCTCTGAATCACTAAACCACTGACAAAAACCAACTCTTTCATAATTGATCATCGCATATTCTTGCTGTTATTATGTATAATGTATTCTTGGTTCTGCTTGTTTCACTCAGCATCAGTTCATGTAAATATTTCCAGGCCTTTCTAAAATCAACTTGTACATCATATTTTATAGAACAATAATATTTCATTATCTTCATATACTACAACTTTTTCAACCACTCCCCAATTGTTGGACATCTACTCATTTTCCAATTCTTTGCTAAAATAAAGAGCTACTACAAGTATTTTTGCACATGTGGTTCCTTTTTCCCAATCAGGGGTTCTGTGTGTGTGCGTGTGTGCATCTGTGTGTGTGTGTGTGTGTATGTTAGTATATGTGTGTGACGGACTCCTCTAGCTGTCAGAGAAATTTATGGAATGATTTCTTTCTTTCTTTCTTTTTTTTTTTTTGCTTTTTTTTGCTGAGGCAATTGGGGTTAAGTGACTTGCCCAGGGTCACATAGCTAAGGAATGTTAAGTGTCTGAGACCAGATTTGAACTCAGGTCCTCCTGACTTCAGGGCTGGTGCTCTATCCACTGCGCCACCTAGCTGCCCCTGGAATGATTTCTTAGAATAATATTTTTCGATGCACAAAATAAAATATATAGAATTACAAAGTTATGAAATTAAATGAATTTAATTATTCATTTCATATTTGAATGAATTAAATTCATTCAAATGAAATTAAAGAAATCATATTATTTGCACCTAAATTCACCTTATGTGGGAAAGACCTCCTCATAGGTATCCATGAACCCTCTGCAGCCCAATTAAAACCCCCTATTTTGTATGCTATCTAAGATTTTTGGTCTATGCTTTTCTACTGTGCAAGCCTATAGAGAATATAGAAATGGGTGCCTTCCTAACCTTAAAGGAATTCCTAATGGAACAGAAGCAAGCTTTCTGAGGGCAAGAATAATTTTCATTTCATGGATGATTACAGAGTATACCAAACTCGTGGCTTTGGGCAAGTCCTTTAACTTTACTAAATTTGTTTCCTCATCAGTAAAATGAACAGATTGGATTCACAGTAAAAAGAACTCACCTTTAAATCTATGGTCCCATGTCAGGAAAATACTGGTAGAAGTTCATGTTTAAATAGCATTTTATAACAGAATCAGAATCTCAGGAGTTAGAAAGATACCTTAGGGATTACCTGACCCAATGCTTGCATTTTATAAATGGGAAAACCAAAGCCCAAGAGATCAGGTGACTTGCCCAGCATCATACAGCTAGTTGGTATGGGACTAGAATTCAGATCTCCCAATTCCCATTCAGTGTTTCATCCACTCCATTGTACTGCAAATAATCTTAAAGGTACAGTCAGGAAGCTGACAACATCTCAAAAGGACAATTCCCATTGCCATGTAAATAAGGCTTCCCTTGGCCTTTAGAGACAAATGTAAACAGATAAATCAGATTCTTGGGATTAAATAGGAAGGTAACTTTTTCTCAGTGTTTTGACTGAAGAGGTTTAGCGCGTGGAGGAATCTTAGATCTCATCTAGTGCATTCCTGTCATTTCAGAGAAATTAACCAGTCATGTAATAAATCAATACCAGAGCCAGAATTTGAATCTAATTTTGACTCTAAACCAGACTCTAAATCTGTTTATCTTTCTACTACCTTATATTACCTCCTACCATTTTTCAGAGTACAAAGAAATCTTCAAATAATGATGCTTTTTTTTTCTTTTCTAGAGACACCAAAGATCCAGTTTTTATATTGGTTGTTGTGGTGGTACAATTACTGGGTCGTGTCTGACTCTATGTGACCTCACAGACTTGTCCAGGGAGTACTCTTGAAAAAGAAACTGGAGCAGGGGCACCTAGATGGTGCAGTGGATAGAACACCAGCCCTGAAGTCAGGAGCAACTGAGTTCAAATCTGGTCTCAGACACTTAACACTTCCTGGCTGTGTGACCCTGGGCAAGTCACTTAACCCCAATTGCTTCAGCAAAAAAAAAAAAAAAGACACTGGAGTGATTTGCCATTTTCTTTTCTAGTAAATCTTCCTTTTGCAAATAAGGAACTGAGGAAAGTAGAGATTAAATGACTTTCCTGACTTGCCCAGTGTCACACAGCTAGGATGTCTCTACAAGAGACAACAAAACTTAGATCTTCTGGCAAATATCTGAGGTCAAATTTGAGCTCAGTCTATTTGTCTATAAGCCCAGTGTTCTTCTGTTAGTAGTCCAGAACAACTGATTCCCACAACAGCTTTTCCTGCCGAAGCTGCAGAGACCTTCCTCCCCGGCAAGATTTTCTCACTTACCTCCAGAGGCTTCAGGGAGTGGGCTGTCCTGCCTTCCCACTTCCCCTTTCTCCCGATGCTTAATCCTTGTAGTCATCTCTCTGAAAGGTTGCTTAGTATTAGGGGAGGGGGTACATGGATTGTTGACAGGTAATAGGTTTGTACCGGTAGACACCAGTATTGATGGCCAGCCCGGGAGTCCCCTATTTCCACAATATAGCACAGAAAGTTAGACACAATTTTGTCTTAGCCAACAGTGATTTTTCCCTTTTTCTGACTTTCAATAGGAAGAATGGTGATTCTTTGAAGGATTCAACCAGCGCCATCTGGTGGTATCTATAATTTCATGTCTAGAAGGTCTGGCTCTGCCATCTAGTGGTTCTTTTGGAGTATATCAACTATGTTTGTTCTGAGTAAAGCTCTTTTGTTTAACCCAGTCTCAATAAGAATTGAAGATTGTTCTTTTTTATTTTTTTTTTAATTTTTTTAATTTATGGAATAAAGCAAGTTTTTCCAATAATGTAATATAATAAAGTGATGATTGCACATGAAAGTACAAATCTATTAATCTTCTATTAAAATATATAATAAAGTTATTGTATAACATTTTTCTTTTTTTTCTTTTCCTTTTTCTCCCCTATGCCCTACAGATGGCTACCATTTGATGCAAATACACACATACATACAAATATATATACATACATATTTATATACACACATACATACATATATGTAAAATCATTCTATACCTATTTCTATTTATTAGTTTTTTCTATGGATGCAGGTAATGTCTTCTCTCATATGTCCTTTGAAGTTCATTTATTTTTATAATCAAAATTACTTATTCATTTGAAATTGTTCTTAAATTAATATTGCTGTTATTATATACAACATTCTCTTGGTTCTCCTCACTTCGCTCTTCATTATTTCATGCAAGTCTATCCATGTTTTTCTAAGGTCATTGAAATCATTATTTCTTATAACATGGTACTAATTCCATCACAATCATATACTACAACTTATTCAGCCATTCCTCAATTGAGGGGCATCCCTGAAATTTCCAGTTCTTTCACAATAGAAAGAAAGCTGCTATAAATATTTTAGAATATATAGGTTGTTTTCCTTTTCCCCTAATAATTGTTGGAAATAGACCTAGTACTAGTATTGCTAAGTCAAAGGGTGTTTAATAACTCTTTGGGCATAATTCCTCTCCAAAATGATTAGATCAGATAACAATTCTACCAACAATGAATTAATGTTTCAATTTTTCTGCATCCCCTCCAACATTTGTCACTTTCCCCTTCAATAATTTAATCTAATCTGATAGATGTAAAATGATATGTCAAGGTTGTTTTAATTTGTGTTTCTCTAATCAATGATGATTTACAACATTTTTATATGACTATGAATTGTTTTTATTTCTTTATTGAAAAACTGGGTGTTAATACATTTTTACCTTTTACAATTAGGGAATTACTCACATTCTTATAGATTTGAAAAGATTCTTTATATTTGAGACCCCAATCTGAGAAACTGTCTATAAAATTTTCTGCTTTTGTGTGTGTGTGTGTTTTTTGCTGAGGCAATTGGATTAAGTGACTTGCCCAGAATCACACAGCTAGGAAATGTTAAGTGACTAAGGCCAGATTTGAACTCAGGTCTTCCTGACTTCAGGTCTAGTATTCTATCCACTGTGCCACCTAAGTGTGTTTTCTTCTAATCTTGACTACATTTCTTTTACTGTTACGAACCCTTTTAAATTTAATGTAATTGAAATTATCCACTTTACATATCACACTGTTCTCTCTCTCTTATCTATTCATAAATGATTTGCTTATGTATGGATAAGAAGTGAGTTCTTATCTATACATAAGTAGTATGTTCCATGTTTCCAATATGTTTCCAGTTTTCTTGTAATATTTCTTTTTATATCTAGGTCATATATTCATTTTGGCCTTATCTTCCTAAATGATGCAAGATATTGCTCTAAGTCCCATTTTACCAAATAATGAATTCTTATCCCCAAATTTTAAGTCTTTGAATTTTTCAGATACAAAGTTGCTATATTTGTTGCTATAAGTTGTAAGTACTCTGTTCCATTGATCTACCTTTATGTTTCTTAGCCAGTAAGTTTTGATAATTACTGTTTAATAATAGTTTAATATCTGTTGCTACTAAACCTCTTCCCTTTACATTTTTTATTAGTTCCTTTGATATTCTTGACTTTTTCTGCTTCCAAATGAATTTTGTTATTATTTTTTCTAACTCAGTAAAATAAATTTTGGTGGGATAGCTAGATGGTGCAAGGAGTAGAGCACTGGTACGAGAGTCAGGAGAACCTGAGTTCAAATCCAGCCCGATACTAACCACTTACTAGATATATGACCCTGGACAAGTCACTTAACCCAAATGCCTTGCCAAAAAAATTTTTTTTAGTAATTTGCTATTACTGTGTGCAATATTTTTCTCTTTCTGGTTGCTTCACTCAGCATGAATTCATGTAAATCATTATAGGCTTTTCTAAAATGCCTGTTCATCATTTTTTATGGAACAATAATATTCTATTACTTTCATATACCACACCTTATTCAGCCATTCTCCAACTGATGGGCATTTACTCATTTACCAATTCCTTGCTATCACAAAAAGAGCTGCTACAAGTACATTTGCACATGTGGGTCCTTTTCCTTCTTTTATGATTTCTTTGGGATGCAGATCCAGTAAAAGCACTGATGGGTCAAAGGGTATGCACAATTTGATGACCCTTTGGGCATAGTTCCAAATTGCTTTCCAGAATGGCTGGATCAATTCACAGTTCCAACAGCAATGCATTAGTGTCCCAGTTTTCCCACACGCCTCCAACATTTATCATCTTTTCCTGTCATGTCAGCAAATCTGAGATGTGTGAGATGGTACCTAAGAGTTGTTTTTATTTGAATTTTTCTAATCAGTAGTACTTTAAAGAATTTTTTTCATATGACTATAGATGGCTTTAATTTCATCCTATGAAAATTGTCTGTTCGTATTCTTTGACAATTTATCAATTGGAGAATGACTTGTATTCTTATAAATTTGACTCTGTTCTCTATGTATTTAAAGAAATGAAGCCTTTATCAGAAACAATGTCTGTAAAAATTTTATCACAGCTTTCTGCTTTCCTTCTAATCTTAGCTGCATTGGTTTTGTTTGTGTTAACTCTTTAATTTAATGCAATCAAAATTACCCACTTTATATTTCATAATGTTCTTTAGTTCTTTGGACATAAATTCCTCCTTTCTCCAAAGATCTGATAGGTAAAGTATCCCTTGCTCTCCTAATTTGCTCATATCATCCTTTATGTCTAAATCATGTACCCATTTTGACCTTTTTCGTATGAGATGTGAGATGTAGGTTTGTGCCGAATTTCCTTACATATTATTTTCCAGTGTTTCCAGAAATTTTTGTCAAATAGTGAGTACTTATGCCAGAATCTGGAGTCTTTTTATTTATCAAGCAGTAGTATAGTCATTAGAGCCAGTACCAGGTGGTTTTTATGAGTGCTACTTTGTAATAGAGTTTTAAGTCTGGTACCACTAGGCCAATATCCTTTGCATTTTTTTCAATTACTTCCCTTGATGTTCTTGACTTTTTCTTTTTCCAGATTAATTTTGTAATCATTTTTTCTAGCTCTTTAAAGTTTACCCTTTATTCTTGAACATGGTTCTTGTTATATATCTCTTTATCATAATTTTCAGATAGTCCAAGAATTATTATGTTATCTCTCCTCAATCTGTTTTCTAGATCAGTTATTTTTCTAATATGATATTTCACATTTTTTTCATTTAAAAAAACTCTTTTGACTTTGTTTTATTTTTCTTGGTGTCTTATAATATCATTAGCTTTGCCTTGCTCGATTCTAAATTTTAAGAAGTTACTTTTTTCCCATATGTTTTTGGATTTCTTTTTCCAATTGGTTGACTTTCTTTTCACAATTTTCTTGTTTTTCTTGACTTGTCCTATTTTTTCCCCTAATGTTCCCTCAACCTTTCTTATTTGATTTGTAAAGTTTTTAAGCTTTTTCAAGAACTCTTTTTGGGCAGATAAGTATTTGATATTTTTCTTTGAATTAGGAGTGTTTTTTTTAATTTCACTATTTTCTGATCATGAACCCAGTTCTTCTCTATTCCCATAGTGCCTATCTTAACTAGCTTACTCATTATTTTTATTTTAGCAGATTATTGTTATATTCTTATTTGATGACCTAACTTCAGGTACTTCTCTCCATCACTGAGCCACAGTTAGGGCCCCTAGTCACATTGTAACAACAAATGATCTTAATCCCTTCATTCCCTCTAGCAGGTGCAAACTTTAATTCTCTCCACCTTAGTCCTAGACCTGAAACCAGAAACTCTACTTTTCTACAAGTGCCACAATCAGCAAGATCCTTGCCCTTCTGTTATCACACTTAAAAGGCAAGTGCTCTCTCCTCCTTACCTATTGCTGCATCCTGGGACCATGTCTGGTCAACTCATGTCCCATGACATAGTCTTCCCCTATTCAGCTATACAACCTCCACATTGTCCATGAGATAAAAGTTTCTGGAGCCAAGGCTGCTGATGGCTTGTTGGGGCTTGTGTTGATTCAGCAGAGTCAAGTCAGCAAGGAAGCATTTGCATTTCAGTCTGACCAAATCTCTGCCCCTGAAGATCAGGTCTTTTCTAAGGTCCTCCTAAATTGTCTCAGGAGGACAACTACTTTACCCTGACTTTTAATTATTTCTGAAGCTCACATTTCACTTTGAGGCAGTATTTGATCTTATTTGTCATAGAAACTTGGGAAGCCCATTATTTCTTGTTTTATTTTGCCATCCTCTCAAAATCTTCTTCAAAGTGATGTCTTTTAAAGTACTTTTCAAAGTTAAAAGCTTTTTAAAAATTGAAAAACAAAATAAAATAAACATCAAAAAAGGATCACCAAATAGCTGTCTATGGTTGTTTCTGTCTAGGAATTTAGTATGAGTTTAATATATGTACTGAAGACATCTTATTTGAGAATGATTTTAAGGCTATATTTTGTATCACTGACAAATGTTTTCAAACTTAAAAAAATAAACACAGAAGGATCTTATATTTCTTACATATATATGTATATATATATAACACATATATACATATACATACATATAGTGCTTTTCAATTTCTTGGAAGCCTCCATAAGACTCATTTTCCATTTTTTTCAACTATGTGACCAGTTAATTATCCATCCATATTGTTTCTCCCAGATATGCCTATAAACAGACAAGCTCTTTAGGATATCCATTCAGATACATGGTGAAATCCAGCGATAGACCTTTTAAACAGACCTATTTACCCCACAATTATATCACCTCATTCACAGATCTCCACTATCTCCAATAATACTTGATTCTGTTTGCTTTCCCCATCATTGTTCTCCTTACTACCATTTTTTTTCTGTCTCTTTATGTACTTGAGAGAATGGGAAGTTAGGGTTTAGGGAATGGCTCCCTCATTCTTGATGGAAAAAAGTTTGTTGTACTAGATTTTGTAAATCACTTTAATTTGTATTCTTATTTTTGCTTTCATCCTTAAATGACTTTGGAGCACCAGACTTAATTTAATATCTTGCCAAGCTTTCTTTTTTTAAACTTATTATTTTATATTTTCACCAGTTATATGTAAAAACAATGTTCACTTTTAGTTTTTAAAATTCCAAATTCCAATTCTCTCCTTTACTTTATCCCCATCCTCCCCATTGAGAATACAAGCAATTCAATATAAGTTATGTACATCTAGTCATGTTGTGAAAGAAAGCAGAGACCAAAAAGACACCCTTCAAGAAAACATAGATCCCCCCCCAAAAAATAATCTCTCAAGAAAAAAAGTAAAAAATGTATGCTTCAGTCTGCATTTAGATACCCTCAGTTCTTTCTCTGAGTATGGATAGGATTTTTCATCACAAATCCTTCACTGTTGTCTTGCATTATTGTATTGCTGAGAATAATTATACTATTCACAGCTGATCAGCTTACAATATTGATATTACTTTGTACACAGTACATTTCACTTTGCATCATCTCATGGTAATCTTCCCGAGCATATCCTGCTTGTCATTTTTTATGGCAAAATAATATTACATCATAATCACATAACAAAATTTATTCAGCCATTCCCCAATTGATGAGTATCCCTTCAATTTCCAATTTTGTCCCCAGAAAAGGACTGCTATGAATATTTTTTATACTATGGATCTTTTTCCTTTTTTAAACTCTTTTGAAACACAGACCTAGTAGTTATATTGCTGGGTCAAAAAGTTATAGCCCTTTGGACATAGTTTCAAATTACTCTACAGAATAATTGAATTAGTTCACAATTCTGCCAGTAGTGCATTAATGTCTCATTTTTCATACATCCACTTCAACATTTGTCATTTTCCTTTTCTGTCCTATTAACCAATCTAATAACTATATGGTAGTATTTCAGAATTGTTTTAATTTGTTTTCTTCCAACCAATAGTGAATTAGAGCATTTTTTCATATGGCTATAAATAGTTATAATTACTTCTTCTGAAAACTGTTCACATCTTTTAATCGTTTATCAATTGGTTAATGGCTCTTTTATAAATTTGACTCCATTCTCTATATTTTCAGAAATGAGGCTTTTTCAGAGAAATTTACTTCAAAATTTGTTTTTACAATTACTCTTGCTAAGTGTATTCTCCCCGTTTATTCTATTCTCTCTCCTTTTATCCTGTACCTCTTCAAAAGTATTTTGCTTTTGACTATCCCCTGCCCCACACCAATCTATCTTCCCTTCTATCACCTTTTTTTAATGTCCTTTCCCTCCTACGTATCTGTAGGATAAGATCAATTTTTATACCCAATTGTGTATGTTATTCCTTCTTTGAGTTAATTCTGATGAAAATGAGATTCACTCACTCCCACTTAATACTCATCTCTTCCATTCCACTGTGAAAACTTGTTCTAGCTTTTATGTGGGGTCATTTACCTCATGCTCCCTTTGGTTACAAGTATCATCTTCCCATGTAGGAATGGAAACAGTTTAACATTATTAAGTCCCTTAGGATTTCCCTTTCCCATTTACATTTTTATGCTTCTCTTGCATCTTATATTTAAAAGTCTCAAATTTTCTATTCTGCTCTAATCTTTTCTTCAAGAATGCCTGAAAGTCCTTTATTTCACTGAATATCCAGCTTTTCTTCCTGAAGGATTATACTTAGGTTTTCTGGATAGGCAATTCTGAGTTGCAATCCTAGCTCCTTTGCCTCCAGAATAACATATTCTAAGGTCTCCAATCATACAATATAGAAACTGTTAAATCTTGTGTTATCCTAACTATGGCTTCTTGATACTTGAATTCTCTCTTTCTGACAGGTTGCAATATTTTCTCCTTTGTATGGGAGCTCTGGAATTTGGCTATAACATTCCTGAAAGTTTTGAGGAAGTGATCAGTGGATCCATTCAATTTCTCTTTTTCCCTCTGGTTCTAGAATCTCAGTTTAGTTTTCCTTGACAATTTCTTAAAAGGTGATGTCTAGGCTATTTTTTTTTCATGACTTTCAAAAAGTTCAATAATTTTTAAGTTATATCTGCTGGATTTATTTTCCAGGGAAGTTGTTTTTCCCATGAGATATTTCAAATTGTCAATATTATCATCCAATTCAACTTTTAAAGAAGATGTTTTCTTCAGTAAATTTTTTTCCCCATTTGCCCAATTCTGTTTTTGTACTTCCTTTGCCATTTGGCCTAGTCTGTTTTTGTTTGGTTGGTTGGATTTTTTTTTTTTTTTGGAAACTGGAAATTGAGTGGATGGCCATCAATTGGAGAATGGCTGAATGAGTTATGATAGATTAATGTTATGGAATATTATTGTTCTGTAAGAAATAATCAGCAGGATGAATTCAGAGAGGCCTGGAGAGACTTATATAAATTGATGCTAAGTAAAATGAGCAGAACTAGGAGATCATTGTACAGGGCAACAACAAAATTATACAATGATCAATTCTGATGGCCGTGGCTCTATTCAACAATGAGATGATCCAAACCAGTTCCAATGATTGTGTGATGAAGAGTGCCATCCACACCCAGAGAAAGGACTGTGGGAAATGAGTGTGGCTCACAACATAGCATTTTCACTCTTTTTGTTGTTTGCTTGCATTTTATTTTCTTTCTCATTTTTTTTCCTGTTTGATTTGATTTTTCTTGTGCAGCAAGATTATTGTATAAATATGTATGCATATATTGGATTTAACATGTATTTCTACCATGTTTAACATATATTGGATTACTTATCATTTAGGGGAGGGAGTGGGGAAAAGAGGGAATTTCATAAGGGTTAATGTTAAAAAATTATCCATGCATATGTTTTGAAAATAAAAAGCTTTAATTAAAAAAAGAATTTTGAGAACTAAGTAAGGAGGTATCATCTTTTTCTGTCATTTTAGCAATCTGAGAGGTATATCTCAGAATTGTCTTAATTTGCATTTCTCTGATCAATAGTGATTTGGAGCACCTTTTCATATGACTAGAAATGGTTTAAATTTCTTCATCTGAAAATTGTCTGTTCATATCCTTTGACCATTTATCAATTGGAGAATGACTTGAATTCTTATAAATTTGAGTCAATTTTCTATATATTTTAGAAACGAGGCCTTTATCAGAACTATTAAATATAAAAATACTCTCCCAGTTTATTGTTTCCCTTCTAATCTTGTCTACATTAGTTTTGTGTGTACAAAACCTTTTTAACTTAATGTAATCAAAATT
The DNA here is from genome assembly GCA_023553655.1 of Myrmecobius fasciatus. Taxonomy (NCBI): domain Eukaryota; kingdom Metazoa; phylum Chordata; class Mammalia; order Dasyuromorphia; family Myrmecobiidae; genus Myrmecobius; species Myrmecobius fasciatus. The sequence continues at coordinate 290,399 of JAJPUD010000451.1, read as the reverse complement.
ATCTATTTTGTGATCAGTAATGATCTCCAGTACTTCTTTAATTATAAATTCCTTCCTCCTTCACAGATCTGAGAAGTAAACTATCCTATGTTCTTCTAATTTGCTTATAATATCAATCTTTATCTCTAGATCATGAACCCATTTCTACCTTATCTTGGTATATGGTGTTAGGTGTGGGTCAATGCCTACATTCTGCCATACTAGTTTCCAATTTTCTTAGCAGTTTTTGTCAAATAGTGAGTTCTTTTCCCAAAAGCTGGAGTCTCTGCATTTGTCAAACACTAGATTACAATAGTCATTGACTATTTTGTCCTGTGAGCTATTCCACTGATCAACTATTCTATTTCTTAGCCAATACCAAATGATTTTGATGACCACTGCTTTATAATATAGTTTTAAATCTGGCACAGCTGGCCTTACTCTGTTTTTTTTCCCTGAGGCAATTGAGGTTAAGTGACTTGCCCAGGGTCACACAGCTAGGAAATGTAAAGTGTTTGAGGCCAGATTTGAACTCAGTTTCTCCTGACTTCAGGGCTGGTGCTCTATCTATTGCGCCAACTAGGTGACCCTTACTCTGTTTTTTAAGGTATTATTTTCTTTAGTATTTTTTACTACTTTACTTTACTACTGTGTCTTCTTTACCACAGTCATTTTGCTAATTTACCATTGACTCATTTTTCATAAGTTACTTTTATCACTCTCATTTCTCTTCCCAATTTTCCCTGTGCCTCTTTTACTTAATTTTAAAAATCCTTCTTAACCTCTTCCATGAGTTAAGACTAATATTTTTCACCAACAAAGTTCAGCAGCAAGAGATACAAAAAGAAATTCCATTTCAAATAACAGATGATAGGAT
>JAJPUD010000451.1:244182-279992 GCA_023553655.1 Myrmecobius fasciatus | reverse complement strand
TCTCTCTCTCTCTCTCTCTCTCTCTCTCTCTCTCTCTCTCTCTCTCTGAACAAAATTAAATTGCCTTGCTTTGCTCCTCCAGGCTAACAACAAATTAACAAGTGAGGGAGGGAGGTTGCAGAGTGATAATGAGGTTCACTCTCTTCTGTCCAGATCCACTTTGCCAGAATCATGGAACATCCAGGTCACTTTCTCGTGTTAATACATTTATATTCTGACTTACCACCATTTTCTCCACCCCAATTCTTACCTTCTTAGAATCCTATGGTCTCCCAGTTCCTCAGTATCTGCCATGAACTCTGTCTCTAGTGAATGGCAGTTATGGATAAAATTGTTTTTGAGTAGATGTGACATGATGCTGCTCTGAGGATCAGGATTCCTCATTATAACCCTATGTCCAAGAGTCAGTTTAGCTAGTTTTGGAGAGATTCATCATTGTTTTAATTTTTTTGGTTCCAGCAACTCTTTGAGACTATCTATTAGGTCAAATAAGGGTGGAAAACTGCATCTATGAAATCACTTATCTTTCAAGTATATTAAGTATTAAATTAACAGTTATATAAGTATATATATATGTATATATTTACTAATAAGGCCTAGAATAGAATGAGATCAACAAAGAAAGAATATAAAAAATACTGTTGCTATATCTTTCCCAAACTGGTTATTTTTTATTGGCATTTATACAAGTAATCTTTTTTTTTAACCTCAGGGCAAAGATCAGTACTTACCCAATGCACTGGCTAATTTGACAAATCCAAGTATGTTGTTCATAGGATTTTTCTTCTCACTTATGGTAGCAGCAAAGTTCAGACATTGCAGGATTCCCTCAGGATTCAATACCCAAAAAGATAAGGACAAGCTAACAATTCCCTAATAATACACATCTAATAGCAGCAAAGTAAATATGTGAAAATCATATGCAGCAACAAATTGGGGGGAAAATGAAGTCTGAAAAATGCTATCTCAGAGACAGGAAATATTTTGTAATTTAGACCAAGCCTGTTGGAATAAAAAAAATGGAAGACTGTGCCATTGGCCCCAGATGCCTATACTGCATTGTTGAGTTTGGTGACTATGTATTTTGAGCTCTTTGGAGCATGATACCATATAAAGTATTTTATTCAAGATTATTATTAGTCCCATAATATGAGTGCATCTTTAAAAAGTGTCAATTTCTCTTCATTCTTCTGAAAAACAAGCAAATCAGAAGATATTTTCAAAAATTTAATTGTTTAAAAAAGCGCTTCCTCTTGATTTTTCAAGAATATTATTTGTCCTCAATGTCAAACCATATTTCAGTACTATAATATACCTTGACTATTGGTTTGTGTGAAATCTGTGCATTAATTTGGGAAATAATAATTCTGCTCAGTGAAATCAATCATAGTGTATAAATGATATAATTGGTGCCAGGTTTATTACATGCATTTATATTCAAAAGAAGAAATTTCCTTTACTAGTTCTGTTATTTTAAAAAAAAAGACAGAAAATTACTTACATAAATTTTAATTTAAGTGAAAGTACATATTCCTAGTGAATTAATAGGGAAAATATCTCCTCCATATCAAAGGCAAAAGGGTAAAGGTAATTTCAACTACTGGTTTCTAAAAGGAGGAAACCAACTAAATGTTGGAGAATGAAGAGTGGTCTTTTGAGTTCATAATCATTAATATATCCTGATAACCAGGGATCATGAAGTCATGAATTTAGATTTGGGTGTGACTTAGAGGTCCCTCATTTCACACATGAGGCAAGAAAGACCATGGAGGAAAATTGATTGTTCAAAGCCATAGAGAGAGAAAATAAAAGAGCAGGGATTTGAATCCAAGTATTCTAACTCCGATTTGATTGTTCTCATTACCATAGCATGCTATTTTCCAAATTTCTGAGACACAAAGGCATGAATAAATATTAGTTTAAGACATGCCATCTGTTGTTTATGAGATGGTGTATCACTCTACAATACCATTGAATCAACATAGATCCAAGCAAAATGTAAGGTGGGATATTGTATATTGGTATATTGTAAGTTGTTGTATATTGGCTTATTGTAAGCTGGAAGCCACAGTCTTGCAAGATCAAGAACTATGATGTATGATGAATAATTAGCTGCAAGGGAGATTTATTTGAAAAGAAGATTTGAGAGAGACAGCATCATTGGCTTTAAACATTTGAATCATATTACAGGTATGGATATAGATGTCATATAGACTTTCTCATAAGCACTATCTGAAATAGAATGGACTATCTGGTGAGGTAGCTAGTGACTCAATACAGGAAGTTTTCAAGCAAAGGTTATTATCACTTCTTGAAGTACCATGGAGGAGTATTACTCCATTAGGCAAGGAATGAGTCTAGATAATTTTTAAAGTTCCTTCCAACTCTGAGATTTGATAAATATCCAATTCCTTATAGATTTATGCAAATGAACCAGCATCATCTTCACTTTTCAGTTGGCTACTTTACTTCCCATTTTGTGACAAACATTATGCTGGTTTGGTAAGCATGGAATAATCTATCCTGGGACAGTTTGAAAGTGATGAAGACAATAATTTCTAAAGTCCCCTCCACCTCTAGGATTTAATGAATACCAAATTCCTTATAGATTTATGCAAATAAACCACAGCACTCTTCCATTGGCTATTCTGCATCCCATTTTGTGACAAACAATATGATGGTTTGGTAAGCATGGAACAATCTATCCTGGAGCAGTTTGAAAGCGATGAAGAAAATTTCCATGCCAACGACAACATAAATGGAGCAAAAGAGAAATACAAAGGTACGGTCCAACTTGATATCCCCAAACCCAATTGTGGTAAATGTTATAAAACAAAAATAAAATGCAGTCCCAAAGTCCAATCGAGTTTCCCAAAGTGGTAGAATTGCTGCTCCAAAGGAGATGTAGGCAAGCACAACCAATGCAATTATTAGGATGGGAATATCGAAGTTTTCAACTATTCTTCCTAAATCTCTTAAGCTTCTGTGGCTGTTTAAGCGTTGTGATTTCATATGCTCCAGCTCAGGACATGAATGGCTTCTTTGCATTTGTGAAGGAACATACAACGTATTTTTCCACTCTCTCCTCGCAGTTTTTTCAAACTGTTCCAGATTTTGGCTTTGTTCTGTCAGGCAATTATAATTTGTATTCATGTTTTTTTGCATGGTGATGTTATGGCTTGATTTTTTTACCACAATATGAGGTAAGGCCTGATTGGCAAGATCAGAGTCTGTGCATTTCGAACTCTGCCTTTGGATTTGTGATACTAAAAGGCGAGGTACCTGAAGATTTTTGTAATTATTGTAAATCGTAGATAGTATGGATGCTAGGATGTCACCAAGGGCTGTCATAACTAAGAACATTAAAGGTATCCCAAAGAGAGCATACAGCATACACAGAGCTTTTCCAAGTCCTGTTATGGGATACATTTGGCCGTAACCTAAAAACAGAAGAGATATGAAACTTATCTTACAAAAAGTCTAAGAGAATCCTTTACCATTTCCTCAGTCTCCTTTCATCACATAAAACATAACCACCTTGAAGATAAAAGTTTTAAAAACTTCAAAGATGTGGTAGCATTTTTAACAGGTTTGCTCAGACCTACAAATTTGGAATTTCCCAGGAAATGAACCTTTTGGTAAAGGTAATTACAGTTCAAGAATTAATTGCTATTTTAGAGCCTAAGACAGGAAAAAGCCTTTGTATATGAACAGGTTGTCCTGGGCAGGCAGAATAAAAAGAATAGTACTAGAATGATTTAGTAATGTAAAAATCTAAGACCTGCCACATTGGGTTAGTCTCTGTCCTCCCCTCCAGTATGGTCTCTGGCAGATGTACAAGGATAGTTTAGGAGAAGCCATTAAGATCCCTTCTGACAGATTAAAAATTTCTTATCCAATTTTCTAATCCCAAACAACTCAATTTCCTTATTGTAGACAATTACCATGGTTCTGTTATGGGGCCTTTCTTCTCTCTATACTCTCTCATTGTTGAGATCATCAGCTCCCTTAGGTGTAATGATCACTTCTACACAGATGACTCCCAAATATAAATAATTCTTAGTAATCTCTTTCCTTAACTTCAGTCCTACATCACTTAGTTGTCTTCTGGGCCTTGTTACATGAATGTTAATTAGACATGCCATTTCTTTGCTTTACTATTTCTAAACTCATTCTTCAATCTCTCCACCTTTGAGATATTTCCCAGACCATTATAGATTGATAGATCTACACACAAACAATCACACACACATATATCCACCTACAAAACTATATATTATATATATGGGGAGAAGAGAGGGAACAATTTGGTGGAGGAAATGCGATTGAAGTAGGATTACATGAACAAGTAGATGAGGAAGAGTAAGTCCACTTGGTTAAGTAGAACAAGTTTGAATGAGGAAATAGTGGAAGAAAGCACCTGAGTGACAGATTATGAGGATGAGGGGGAAAGGGGGAGCTCATGGCTAATGTGCCCAATTTTTTCTATAAAATACATTGCAAGAAATTGAATTTAAATTTTAAAAAAATGTTTCCCATGTGAATCAAATCTTGGAATCCAGACCAGCAATTACAGTTGAGTCTTTTATGCAGCCTCTGCTTATTGGCGTCTACATGTGTGAAGCCTTGTTAGGTGCTTTTGTGAGGCTAAATTGGAGGAGATACAAGGAACATAAGACACCATCATTGAATCTCAAGGAGCTTACAAATCAGGATGACAAGATATGGACATATTTCAATGAAAGTGAAAGAGATAAAGAAACAAGATTCAGGCTTCCTTCAAAGGTCAAGTCATGGGCTATTTCCATTAGGAAGTCTTTACTGATACTGCTCCATGTTTAGTACACCCTCCCTATTCATATAGTGTTTACATAGAAAAGCAGCAGGTACCAGTGTATGAATCAGGAAGACTTGGATTTAAATCTCACATCAGACATTTTCTAACTCTGACACCCTTGTACAAGACACAAAATCTTTGTGTGCTTCAATTTTTTCATGTATAAAATTAGGGAATTAGAAGGCTTCTAAGGTAGGGTATAAATAGATAAATATAAATATATTTATCCAGCTATAAATCTATAATACTATGAGCTTATGTTAAATCTTCTCAATAGGATAGAGACTTTTTGACAGTACATCTGATTCTTTGGGATCCCATTTGGGATTTTTTGGCAAAGATACTGGGGTGATTTGCTATTTCCTTCTCCAATTCATTTGATAGTTGAGGAAACTGAGGCAGACAGAATTTAGTGATTTGTCCAGGGTCACACAGACAGTAAGTACTTGAAGCCATACTTGAATTCAGGGTCTTGCTGACTCCAAGCCAACTGTTACATCCACTGCACCTTCTAGCTGCAGGGACTGTTTCATTTTATTAGTTGTATCATCAGGGCTTAGTGCTTTGGGATGAGTAGGGATACATATAAATATTTCACTCTAGCCATCTTCAGCCTCCTCCCCCTACCATTATTTGTGTTGCTACTGTGTCTAGAACTTGAGTTCTGAAGGAATGCTGTTCTGATTGGGGAAAGCCCTCTATCTCTAGTAGGACACAGTGTCTACCAGTCTTCTCCAGCCTGATCTTTTTCCATTCTGTGCCTTCTTCCAACCTCCCTTTTTCACCTCTTGCTTAGGAACTATTATAAAATCAACATTCCCATTGAATCTGAAAAAGATGTAAAGGCTATTGTTCCTCTTAACATTCTTTAGATTTTCTAGACCAAATATTCTTTCTCTGGTTACCATTCACTCCCCATGTATGCTGTCTCCTCCTTTTAGAATAGGAATGTCTTGCTTTTCTTCTTGTGTCCACAAGAAGTAGATCATATACATCAGTATATGATCAGTAGATAGCATATACATCCATTCATTGTCTGGGTTGGAATAATCTCTGCTCTACCTACATTATAGGGTTGTCATAAGAATCAAATAAAATAATGGATAGGAAAGCACTAAATTAACTAAGCTATACAAGTATAATGTACAGGGGTGGGATGAAGTGGGGTAAAGTTAACAAAGTGGACCCACACCCTAGTCTTTCTGTTGCTGTTCAGCCATCGAATCATGTCTTTTTCTACATGAATCCACAGATACCGTCCATAGGCTTTTCTTGGCAAAGAACCTAGAGTAGCCTGCCATTTCCTTCTCTAGTTGATCCCTATTTTACATATGAGGAAATGAGACAAATAGCCATTAAATGACTTGTCCAGTAACACAGTAAGTGTCTGAGGTCAAATTTGAACTCAGACCTTCCCAACTTCAGGCTGGTATTCTATCTGCTGTACCACCTAGCTTCCTTCCCCATGCTCCTTCTACCAGGCTGAAATTTAAATAACAATATAAACAACATTATCTCAATTTATCCAGCAGTTTACAAAGTGTTTGTTTGTTTTCCAAATAGCCCTATGAATAAGTATTTTAAGTTTATTTATCCCTGTTTTATGGTAAGGAAAACTGAGACTCAAAGGATAACAATAATAATAAACTGATATCTGTATAACACTTAACAATTTGAAAAGAGTTTCATGTATATTATATACATTATCTCATGTAAAGTTATGTGCACATAGGCCCACAGACAGGAAATGCTGGAGCTGGGACTAATATCCAGATTTTCTAACAGTAAATTAAATTTCTTTTCACTGCACTACAGATGTCAAACTCATGTAAAAAGAAAGGCTTCTAAATTGTACTTAAGGATCCCTGAAGGTACATATTGACTTTTGAAAATCACATGTGAACAATATTGACATATTATTGTATTTTTATTTATTTTGTTAAGTATTTCCTGAATACATTTTAATCTAGTTTTGGTACACTGGGTGGCCATTTGACATCACTGCCTGGACTTGTCATTCAATCCTAAGTGATGGCAGACATAACTCATTTTAAATAAACAGGTTTTTAAGGCCTTATTTTTCAAACTCCCTGGCTAAAGTCCTAAAAACTCAGCAGGAAGTTTTTGAAAGAGCCATTGTACGTAATTAATTACTAGATGCAGAAGTGAATAAAGGAAAATTAGATAATTTCTTTGAATGCATGGATGCATTTTAGAATTTCCACTTTCTCCATCCCACTTAGACTGCTCCTGTTCACTACTGTCTTTGCAATTGACTGCAACAGTTTCCTAATGCAAAGTGGCCTCAGAACCAGGGAATAAATAGTAATTGACTAGTTCTACACCTGTCAAATACTTCTATCTATAAATTAGTTGGCAGTATTATATCATAGAAGTCTTGAAATATAGTCCAAAGCATAGAAGGAGGAAGTATCAGAGAGGTTTAAAAAGGACAAATATTGATTGTTAAGCACTACAGGAAATGAGCCACATCATCATCTGGTTTTGGATGATTACTAGATGTTTACATACATACACATACACACACACACACACACACACACACACACATATATATCTTAGTTGAACTTACAATAAGATGTATTGTTACTTCTGAGATTTTTAACTAAGTTGAACACATACATTTCCATTAGAGAACAGAGGAAAATTGATTTCAATCTTGTATTCTTTTATCTTTGGGAAAGAAATGCTTATATGCATCCTCTTTCCCATCCACATGACCTTTGCTTTTTGAGTGGGTTGTTTTGAAATACTCATCATTAAACAATCATTCTTTCTTTAGCCAATGTACAATCCTCTCCATTAAGGATACAGGTTTCATTGAAAAGTTCAACATTTATTATTCTGTGTACATTGGACTGTGCTATATGCTAGAGAAGATACAAAATTTAGGTAAGATATAGTATTTGCCCTCATGGAGTTTATATTAAATATATAAATATTAAATATTAAATAAATAAATATTAGAGATGTAAGAGACCAATACAAAAATACAAAAAACTATAAGGTATTATGATATATATATATACATATTATATATATTTATATGTATATATATTATAATATAAGGATAGGGGATGGACCTCTGATTTCATTGGTATAGGAGAATTCCCACGTGACAAAACTCTCTTTGCCATAGGAGCAAGGGAGAGAGAAAGGCGGGAGAGAGAGACTGGGAGAGAAGAAAGAAAGAGAGAAAGACAGACAAAGAGAAAGACAGAGAGAAAGAGACAGAGACACATAGAGAGAGACAGAGAGATAGAGACAAACAGATTGAGAGAGAGTGTGTGTGTCGGGAACATGGACAGAGATGGAGAGAGATGGAAAAAGAGAGGCAGAAGGGGAGGGAGCATAGGAAAAGCAAGAGACGTGGCCTTGTGCAGAAAGAAACAATGCTCAGCTTTAAATATGTTGAGTTGGAGGTACTATGAAACCTCCAGGCCTAGAGGTACTAGAGGAACTTGAGAGATGAATCTATAATATAAAGGAAAAAAATGGAAATTTAAATCTTATATTTGTTAATAAATCAACAAGCATTTACTAATCATTGACTATATAACAGGTACTGTGCTAGGTTCTAGAGAGCTAAAGACAAAAATGAAACAATCCCTACTCTCAAGAAGTTTATATTCTATTGGAGGTAGGCTACACAGATGTGTACACAATATCTCAAAAAGTCTCAGTGCAGTTTTAAACTTTAAACTTAAAAGTACTAATACAGTTGTCATATAATTATTATATTACTATTCCATCAAATATTATATAATGTTATAATGCCACACTAATAATATACATAATTATATTATATTAATTATATATTCAAGCTTTAGTTTAAAATTACATTAAGACTTTTGGGATATTTAAAAAATTAGAATATATATAGAATAAAGACAAAATAGTTGAGAAGAAAGGGACTGGGGAAAGAAGAGTTTGAACTACAGTGAAGAAAGTAAAAAGTTCTGCATTCAAGTTTTGAGTAACACTCAAAACTGTGGAAATGAATGGAGTTGTGGACGCCAAGAATGTAGAAAGAGGAGACCCACGGACAAAAATTTGGATCTGTATTAATATCAACTGAATGAATAAACTCAAAAGAATTTTTTTCAGGATCATAAATAATAACACCTGCATGGATTTGACAATTTCTCATCATTCAATAAGGATGCATTATGTATGTTGTGCCAGACACTGAGGTGGACACTTCAGATACAAAAGCAAAAGAGCAAAATGATCCTTACCCTTTAGAAGCTTACATTTCACTAGGAAAACACATGATGTTCTCAGATAATTAAATATAAGTATATATGAAATAAAATATTTATGTGGGATGGGATGGGGAGAATGAACTAATTACAAGGGGAATCAGAAAAGACTTCTTTCAAGAAGTGGCACTTGAACTCAGCCTTTAAGGAAGTTATGATTTCAAGAGATGGAGAGAGAGAAAGAGCAACATTTTAGGTATAGAGAGAAACTAAAAGTCAGGGAGGTAAGAGGTGGAATGTTGAATATAGGTAATATCTTGGCGGGAATGCAGAGTGTGTTATGGTGAGTGTTGTGTAACCAACCTGAAAAGATAGCTTAAAGCTAAAGAAGAGCTTTCTGCAGCAAATAAAGAATTTAGTATCCTACCTTAGAAGCAATAAGGGGCCCCTTTTCTCCATCTCCATTTCTATCCCCATCTCTGTCTCTCTTTGACTCTTTCTCTGTGTGTATGTCTCTCTCTTTTCTTTTTTTTTAATTTTTATTAATACTTTTTATTTGCAAAACATATGTATGGGTAATTCCTAAACATTAACCCTTACAAAGCTTTCTGTTACAAATTTTCCCCCCTACTCCCCACCCCTCCCCCAGATGGCAGGATATCCACTACATGATAATTATGTTAGAATACTTAAGAAATCAAATATATGTATAGTTATTGCATCATTTTTTGTTCAGGAGAAATCATATCTACAAGAAAGAATAATCTGATAAAGGAAATACAATGCAAGCAAACCTCAATAGAGAACATGAAAATGTTATGTTGTGGTCCACATTTCACATCCCTCTCTCTAGGTGTATATGGCTCTCTTCACCCAACAATTGGAACTGGTTTGAAGCATTTCATTGTTGAAGAGAGTGATGTCCATTAGAACTGATCCTAATATAGTATTGTTGTTGCCGTGAATAATGATCTCCTGGTTCTGCTCACTTCACTGAGCATTAGTTCATGTAAGTCTCTCCAGGCCTCTCTGAAATCGTCCTGCTGGTCGTTTCTTACAGAGCAATAATATTCTATAACATTCATATACCATAATTTATTCAGCCACTCTCCAATTGATGGGCATCCATTCAGTTTCCAGTTTCTAGCCACTACAAAAAGAGCTGCCACAAACATTCTTGCACATGTGGGGCCCTTTCCTTCTCTTATGATTTCTTTGGGATATAAGCCCAATAGAAACACTGCTGGGTCAAAGGGTATGCATAGTTTGATAACTTTTTGAGCATATCTCCAAATTGCTCTCCAGAATGGCTGGATCCGTTCACAGCTCCACCAACAATGCATCAGTGTCCCAGTCTTCCCACATCCCCTCCAACATTCATCTTTATCTTTTCCTGTCATTTTAGCCAATGTGACAGGTGTGTAGTGGTACCTCAGAGTTGTCTTAATTTGCATTTCTCTGATCAATAGTGATTTGGAGCACCTTTTCATATGATTATAAATAGTTTTAATTTCCTCATCTGAAAATTGTCTGTTCATATCCTTTGACCATTTATCAATTGGAGAATGGCTTGAATTCTTATAAATATGAGACAATTCTCTGTATATCTTAGAGATGAGACCTTTATCAGAACCCTTAAATGTAAAGATGATTTCCCTCTCTCTCTCTTTTCTTTCCTTTCTTTTCTCCCTTTCTCATCTCCCTTCCTCTCTCCCTCTCTCTCTCTCCTCTCCCTTCCTCTCTTCCTCACTACTTTGGCAAAGAGATCTTAAGCAAATGATCCAGTTGTTCAGACTCATATTTTGAGAATATTAATTTGGTAACTGTTTGGAGACTAGAAACAAAGATTAGGAGAATTATTGCCATGGTCCAGGCAAGAGTTGATAAAGCCCTTTACTAGGGTAGTGGTCATAACAGCACAGAGAAAGGAAATGGATGTAAGAGATACTCTACAGGTACAGTTAGCATGATTGGCCATTGAATGGATATTGGGAATAAGGGAGAGGAAAAACAGACTGAGGTTGAGTCCTAGACCATGAAACTAAGTAACTATTATTCCATCTCTCTCCTCTCCCCTCCCCTCCTCTCTTCTCTCCTCCCTTCCTCTCCCCTTCCCTCCTCTCCTCTCCCCTTCCTTCCTCTCCTCTCCCCTCCCCTCCCCTCCCCTCTTCTCTCTTCCTCTCCCCTCCCCTCTCTTCCCTTCCCCTTCCCTCTGGTTATCTTTCTCTCTGGGTGTCTCTCTGTGTCTCTTTTTTCTCTCCCCTTTGCCTCTCCCTTCCTTCCTCCCTCCCTTCCTCCTTTTTCTTCACTCCTCCTCTTCCTCTCTCCATTTTCCCTCCCTCTTTCTTTCTCCCTGATTCACTTTTTCCCCTTTCCTCCCTCATTCCCATTCTCACACACCTTTAATTTCTCCCTATATACTGGTTCCTATATACTGCTTCTTATAAGCACAACTATATCTCCTCCTCCATTCTTAAAACAAAAAAAAAATTAGATTCTCTCATCCCTATTAGCTATTGTTCTATAGCTCTCAGTCAAACTCCTTGAAAAAAACTTTTCCTAACTCTTTTTGTCTTTTTACCAAGAAAATCTCTAAATGAGGTCAAAAAGAATTATACACAACTGAAACAACACAACAACTTGTTGCCTACACTTTTTCTCTTCTAATTCTATTTCAAACCTCTGAAATCTGGCTTCTGTCCTCATCAGGCAGATGAAATTGGTCCTTCAGAGTTAGAAATGGCCTTTTAATTGGTGAATCTAATGGCTTCTTTCTCATTTATCTTTTTTGATCTTTCTCTTTTGACTACCCCTCTTCTCCTTGAAAAATATTCTCTTATCTCTGCATTTCCTTGACATTGTTCTCTCTTGATTTTCCTTCTACCTAGCTGCTTATTCCTGACTCCCTCCACTAGATCATCACCTATGCAATGCTCCCTAACTACATGAAAAACTCTCCATATCAATTGTTTAAACTTTCTCCCTTCTCCTTTTTCTTCTAAACCTCTCTGGGAAGCCCCCACAGTTCTGTCCTGGGCTCTTTTTTATGTCTTCACTGATAGGAGCAACAGCCCCCTTGCATTCAATTATTATCTATATGCAGTTGACTCCTTGATCTCTATATTTAACCCTAGTCTTTTTCTCCATGCTCTAGTCCCACTTTTCTCCACTGTCTATTGAACATTTTGAATTAGATGTTCCGTGGAATCTCAAACTCAGCATATCCTAACCACAACTCATTATCTTTCATTCTACACTCACCCCTTTTTTGAGCTTTCCTTTCCTGGCCTCCTTGCTATATATATTTTGCTGAGGCAATTGGGGTTAAGTGATTTGCCCAGTCACTTGAGACAACTTCTTGCTATTTCTTACACAAGGCACTCCATCGCTCCATCTGCATGGGACTCCTCCCCAAATCTGATTCTCAAAATCCCTAATGGACTTCAAGACACAGTTCAAGCATCAATTTTTGTAGGCTTTCTTTCTTGGTCCCTTCTCCTTTCCCCCATCTGTCCCAGTTGCTTGAAGTCTTCCTCTCCAAAGTTTCCTTACATCTACTTTATGTGTGTTTTGCATATACCTGATACTAGGTTTTATATATAGCTCTCCCTATATGTATATTCTTCCTCCCTATTAGAAAGCAAACTGATTGAGGACAAGTTTTTTTTTTTTTTTTTAATTTTTGTCTTTGTAACGCCAGTGTCTAACATTCACCTGACTATAGTAAATGCTTCATCAAGACTTGATTTATTGACTAATTGATTGGAAAGCTTGTTACCCTTGACACAAATGGAGAAGTGAGAAGTAAGGATGGTTTTAGAAGAAAAAAATAATGAGTTCAGTTTTGGACGTGTTGAGTTTGAAATGCCCTATCAAAGAGCACCAGCCCTGAAGTCAGGAGGATCTGAGTTCAAATCTGGTCTCAGACACTTAACACTTCCTAGTTGTGTGACCCTGGGCAAATCACTTAACCCCAATTGCCTCAGCAAAAAGCAAAAATAAATGCCTATTCTAATATTCAGTTCTTAAATGATCAGTAGGAAGATGAAATATGAGACTGTCACTTAGGAGAAAGATGAAGACTAAATAGATTTGGGAGCAGCTATCTAGAGATGACAGTTGAATTCATGGAACCTGATAAAATTCACCATAAAGAAAGTTTTAGAGGAGACAAATAGATGAAGAGATTTTGATGATATTCTTGATGTTAGAAAGGGAAGCTCAAAAAAGGTGTGAGTTTGGAATGAAAGATAATGAGTTATGTTTGGGATATGCTGAGTCTGAGATGCCCATGGGACAGCCAGACTTTACAATGGATAGAGTTGCATGCCAAGAGTCAGGAAGATCTGAAATTAAATCTGATCTCATATACTTACTAGCTATGTGACCCTGGGGAAGCCACTTACCTCAGTTTTCCTCAATTATTTTGCCTCAGTTTTCTCAACTGTAAAATTAACTGGAGAAGGAAATAGCAAACCACAATCAATATCTTTGCCACGAAGTCCTCCCAAAATATCAGAGTCAGACATGACTAAAATGTCTGAACAACAATGAAGTGAGTAAGCAGCTTGCTATAAACAGTATAGCAAATAAGTGAAACTGGGACTAGAATCTATATCTTGTAGCTCTTAAATTAGTCATCCCATGATATACTGATGTATCAATGAAATTTGACAGCTCCATTATGATCCTAAAGCAGATTGCCTCTGTGATTTATTAGCTGTGCAATATTGGGCAAATTGCTTCCAGCTCTAAAAAAAACCCTATGATTCCCAAAGGTCCAGTAATCTAAGATTCTAATGGATCCATGATCTCATTGTTGTGGATACTCCCTCCAATGAAAAGAATCACAACCATCCCATGCCTGCTGAAACAAGAGTCAATGATTTTTGACAAACACAAATGAATGGGACCATTCAGAGCAATGTTTTAGACCTCATTATATTAAAATACTTTGTCACAGAAGTGATGATTATTATGAACCAATATGAGTTCTTAAAGACAACACAATTTAATGGAAAGAGTGCTTTACTTGAAGTCAGGAAGAACCCAGATTTGAACCTTGACCCTCTCTCCTTCTTTCTGGAATCTTAAGCAAGTCACTTGAAACTCAATTTTGCTATCTGCATGTAAAGGCATTAGTTTTTAGGTAATTGATAAGGTCTCTCTTAATTCTAAAGCCTAATAATATAGCAGTGGTAGGTAGTGGTAGAGAGCAGTTGCTTAATCTCTCCTATTTTCTTGTCACTTACTATGACTAACTCATTTTCTGTATGGATATTATCTATAAAAGCTCATCTATGGTGGAAAATTGTATCAAAGTGTCTGTAATTTTCTCTGTCTGACTATTTCTATCTCTCTTTATCTCTGGGCCCTCACCCACAGACAGAGCTTCTGGAAAAACAGCTCTATGTTAGATTTCTTTCCATCTTTTCTCAGAAGATGATGTCCTTCTACATTTGTGTCTTTTCATTTACATTTCCAGTTAATATGCCCAGATTATCAAAGCCCTATACTTAACACTGCCTCCAAAGACAAAGTATATGCAAACAAAGTAAATTTTAAAAGGTGAACAAACTTTTCTGGAGCCCAGTGGAATAAATTTTCATGAGGGTTCGATCCCAAGGCAGGAAAAAGAGATATAGGATTACCATCTTGGGAGCCTGTAGTCTGAAGTAGGGGATGATGTCAGCAACACAAAATCTGTCCTGACATTCTCCAGTGCAAGTAGTCTTGCTCCCTTCCTGAGTCTTGGCCCCTTGTCTTTCTGATGGTGGCATCTGCAACCACTTCCGATATCTCTTCTTCACATAGCTTTTCATAGCTTCCTCTTCTCCAACTCCATGCTTTTCATCAGGAAACCGAGTTTCATTTTGAGGCTGAATTTTGCATGGACTGATTAAATTGACTTTTAAAAGTCACCCAGGCATTGTAGCCAATCAACATTCTTCCTGTTGAGTACTTTGAGAAGGTACAAATAGAACTGGGTTTTGAAGGACAGATAAGTGAAATGGGTAGAGAAAAACTTTCCAAATGGGTTGTGGCTAGTGAGAGATATTTGCATGAGCAAAAGTGAAGAGGAGAATGAGTTTATGTAAGATACCTAAATGCAGTGGAAAGTGTGTGGGGGTGAGAAATACTCAGAAAGGTCTCATCTTTCCCTGAGAGTCAGGATCACTTTAATACCCTCTCAGCCAACTCATTAAAGGTCCCTGGACACTTTTTTCTTGGTTAAAAAAAAAGAGTAAACTACTAGTGCTGGACAAGAATACAGTCTGGATCCATTGCAAAGTTATTTCACTTCTGTCTGCCCCCATTTCTTCATCTATAAAAAAATAGTAGCCCCTACATTTCAGGGTTGTTGCAATATATAAATGGGATAATACTTGTATAGTATAATGCTTAGCACATAATAGGTGCCATATAAATATTCTTATTCTTATTATTTGTTTTTCTTGACTATGAGGTCAAATGTTTTCTTTATCTCTGTTTAGTGACACTAGGAGTTCACCCATCCCAAGTACTACAACTCTGCCCACAATTGGCCATGTTCTTCACAGCTGTTGAACTTCCCCCCAAAACTCTGCTAGGTGCATAGATGAGCAGAAAAATTAGCCCACCAGAAAAAATGGCTTTGGGGAGTACTGTCATTTCAAAACAATTTTAGATCCTTAAAAAGCAAATATCTTCTGTGACCCTATGTACATTAGTATAGGTTACATAGTTCATTAGTATAGGGTATATAGATTGTATAGTTAGTATAGGGTACATAGTTGATAGTATAGAGTGTATAATTGATTCTTCCTTACTCCCTTTTTGATACAGTTAATATAACTGTAGAAACGAAGGAGCAAATACCAAAGTTAATGAATCATTGGCATGTTAAAAGATATAAACTTCCCTATCAATCCTTTATGAAATGTGAAAAAATGTTTCTTTTTGATGCAATTAGAAGAATAGATGAAATCAACGTCCAATCATACCCTTGGGAAATAGGAAGTTTTCTTTGATTGTATTAGAAAAAAACAAGGAATGACAGGAAGGGGATTTGTCACATCCATGATAGCCCCTAAAAAGCTGTGTTCACCAGTTGGAGAGATGTGTGAGGAAAGAGCAGGTTTGTGATAGAATATGACTGCTGTGTCCAGGTCAGAGGTATGGGGAGAAGAACATTTTCTCTTCTTCACCTATCCTCATCAGCCATTATGCTTTGAAGAAAAACTACTCAACCAATTAAAGAAACAATTCATTTTGAAAGAGACACACTCTCTAGATATGCACTTGCAGAAACAAATTCAAAGTGAGTAGCAATTTCTGGAATTGTGACCTTTTCAGGAAAGAAGAAAATGGTGGATTTGAGAAAGAACTGGACCTGGCAATTAAGAGTCAAGTAAGGAGCAATAAGAGAGAAGCAGACCATGGAATCCCAGTTTAGCAATCTGCCCAGCACACACACACATGCTACATGAGGACCCTACAAGAAAATAAAGGACATATCAATACTTTGCAGGACCAGGTACTTGAGTTGTTTGGAGTATGTGAGTTCCTCATTTGTGTGCCTCATCACCATTGTAATATAACAATGTACCCACTCCTCCTATAGATACTGTATCTGTGGGAAAGTATACTGTAGGTTTATGACAGGCATGTTTTATAGATATTGTTTTTGCTAGGCTTAAATGCCTTTGCTATGAGTTGATTGCTCCTCCTGATGGAATATTAAAGGAAAGCACACTGATGGGGTCTCAAGTGCCACAGTTTAAGGAGGGTATATATGTATACCATATACCTCCAGAACATGAGAGTTGCAGGATTTATCTAGGTACCCAATTACTAAGTGCTTATGAAAAATAAGAGTATCAGCTCAAAGGAAATCCTAAATGATGGATCAAAACTATGGATAAATCCTGCAACTCTCACTAGACTATGGATCAAAAACCTTGGGCTTCAGTTCTTAAGCTAACTACCCAAATAACTTTCAAAAAGGGATTTTTCCCCTTTCTAAGCCTTATATCCCTAACCATATTAAATGAGAGGTTTGGTCTAGATAATATCTAAGAATCCTTCCAATTCTGAGTTTTTTTGGCTCTATGATTTTATATTTAACAGACAGAGAAGAAGGAATGGGCTCATATTGTCTCAGTGTTAAATTGAACAACATTCTAGCGACTGGGAACTTAGAAGAAAATTGTAAGGTTTATACTTTCCACAAATGAGCATGAATCTATCTTATATTTCCACCCTCCACACAGGCAGAGCAGATAACCATTGACAATATATAATTTGAGGAGGCACCAAGGGGGATCCTCAACCCCTAAACATCAATTTCCTGACTAGGAATTACCAGTTATTACTTTGGGATCTTAAAAAACCTTTCCATGTTTAAGAGAACCCTTTTAAAATATAAACACCCTTAGGAGGCTGCCTGACTTAAGACACTTGGATGAACTGACAATGGAATTCAGGCAAATGTCTTCTGAGAGAGGCAGAGGACATTATCAGTGGGAAGATGGTACTAATCTTAAAATCATAAATCAATGGATGTCAAAGACAAGCTATATCATCTTCAAAATTTTGTTCATGTCTCTTGAAACTCTCTAATGATTCCCAGCTTTGTAGGGGTTTGCCTAGAGTTTCCAAAGTTGAAGTTGAATTCTAAAGTTGCATATAAATTTTTTCACAAGTTGAAGGCAAGTTTAGATAGCAGTCTATCAAAACATTTCCAGTTACAGAAAAATGGAAGACAGAGGTAGTGACAGGGTCATGGGGGAGGAGAAGGAATTTAGGACCTGCCATGAAGAAGAAAAAATGAAAAGCACAGTATTGATTCTGTGAGTAGGGTCAGATTAATCCAGAAAATAGCTAAGAACACCAAATAGGGCAAAAAATATCCTGGCCACAAAATGGCTCCAGGAACACAGCCTCTCAGAACTAGAAATGAGAGGAATCCTAGAAAGGGAACCAGATTAACAAAAGATTGCACAAGAAGAAGGTACTTGAATTGGAATTAGAAATTCAGGCTTCTCTAACCTCATTTAACAGATTTTCAAATATTTCACATTGTCTTAAAATAATTTATAAGTATGGGAACAAATCCAAGGCCTAATTTGATGACTGAATGACAGTATCAAATGAGAAGTGGTAGAACTGATATCTAATTTTGAAATTTTAAGTTTTTAAAGTTTATCTTTAAGTCCCTCAGACTTCTAATTTTTGCCTTTTTATTTCCCTGATAGGACTTTTTTCATTCCAGAAAACTGCTCTTTTAAACAATAATAATAGCTTTTTATTTTTGAAAATACATGCAAAGATAGTTTTTAACATTCACCTTTGAAAAACCTTATGTTCTAAATTTTTATCCTTCCCTTCTCACCTCCCCCTTCCCCTAGATAGCAAGTAATCCAATATAGGTTAAACATTTTCAATTCTTCTAAACATATTCCCACATTTACCATGTTGCATAAGAAAAATCAAACCAAAGGGGGAAAAAACAAGTAAACAAACAACAAAACAATAACAACACAGGTGAAAATACTATGCTGTAATCCACATTCAGTCTCCATAATCCTCTTTCTGGATGTGGATGGTTCTTTACATCACAAGTATAGTGGAATTGCCTTGAATCACCTCATTGTTGAAAAGAGCCAAGTCCATCACAATTGATCATCATATAATCTTGTTGCTGTGTACAATGTTCTCTTAGTTCTATTCACTTCATTTAATATCAGTTCACTTAAGTCTTTCCAGGATTTTCTGAAATCAGCCTGCTCATCATTTCTTATAGAACAATAACATTCCATTACATTCATATACTACAATTTATTCAGACATAACCCAATTTATGGGCATCCATTCAGTTTCCAGCTCTTTGTCACTACAAAAAGGGCTGCTACAAACATTTTTGCATATGTGAGTCTTTTTCCCCTTTTTTATTATCTTTTAGGAAACAGACCCATTGTTGGTGTCTGCTGAATCAAAGGTTACAGAGTTTGATAGCCTTTGGGGCATAGTTCCAAATTGTTCTCCAGAATCATTGGTTAAGGGCACAACTCCACCAACAATGTATTAATGTCCCAGTTTTTCGACATTCCCTCCAACATTTTTCATTATCTTTTTCTCTCATCTTAGCCAATTTGAGATGAGTGAAGTGGTACCTTTGAGTTGTTTTAATTTGCATTTCTCTAATCAATAGTAATTTAGAACATTTTTTTCATATGACTAGAAATTGTTCATATCCTTTGACCATTTATCAATTGAGGAATGACTTACAGTCATAAACTTGAGTCAATTCTCTACATATTTTAGAAAGTAGGCCTTTATCAGAAACATTGATGCAAAAAAAATTTCTCATTTTTTTACTTTTATTCTAATCTTGGTTGCATTGGTTTTGTTTGTACAAAACCTTTTAAATTTAATATAATCAAAATTATCCACTTTGTATTTCATAATGTTCTCTAGTCCTCTCATACTTCTTTGCCCATAAATTCTTCCTTCTCCGCAGATCTGAGAAGTAGACTTATCCCATGTTCTCTTAAATTGCTTATAGTATCACCCTTTGTATCTAAATCATGAAGCCACTTCAATCTTATCTTAGTATAGGGTGTTAGATGTTGGTCAATGCCTAGTTTCTGCCATACTATTTTCCAGTTTTCCCAGCAATCAGAAAACCATTCTTAAGAGAGGGCCTGAAACACATTCACACTGGAATGTAAATGGCTAACAAAAAGGGGAACCTTTATTTTTAAATAAGAATCATATTTTTTAGCTAAAAGAATTCAGCACTAATAGTAAAATGTCAAACAACAGAGTGTAATGGATCTGTGTCCTCAGAGTCAGAAAAAGTTGATTTCAAGTCCTATCTCTGACATATGCTGGCTATATATTTCTGGGAGAATCCCTTAATCTCCCAGGGCCTTTCTGAAATTTTCTAAGTTTATATTTTGTTCAACTGCTCTGGTAAAGAAATTTTCTAAGTCTATATTTTTTTGAACTGCTCTGGTAAAGAGATTTTCCTCACTGGGAATTCTCTACATTAATGACATCACAAATCTGGATCACAAAACAAGAATTAAAAACTTATTTAAGTATAAGTTTCCTCCATTAAAAATATAAGCTTTTGAAAAGGCAAACTCAGTTTCTATTCATATTTACATTCCAAAGTCTAGAATATAATAAAGACTGAATAAATGCTACCTAGCCATGAATGTCTCTCCCAAGGAAAGATGCTAGTTTTATATTTTTTTCCCTTTTTTTTTCTTCAAAAATGAGAGCTGAACCAAGAGGCTACAACCCAGGGCCTTTAGTCTTACCCACTGTGGTAAATACCGTACAGCAGAAAAATAATGATCCTAGAAATGACCACTCTGCGGAAGAGAGAAGCCATTCATGCTGCAGTTCGTTCTGTAGCATTCTTCTGGTCATCATTATGAAGCGCAATTTTCTCTCTGTCTCTGTTCCTATAAAGGAAATGGGACAAGTGAGATGAGTCAACTTATGACCTACTCTTAGAAAAGAGGCAGAATTATTTTCCCAATGAGTTTTTCCTCCCCAGGACAGTTAAATGCCTGTTTCCTAGCTACTGGACTGGGAAATGTACTACAACAGCTATTAATACCACCAGAAGTTTGTTGCCTTGATTTGAGGAAGTATGTTCCACTTGCCTGAGACTCAAACTTTAATGACTATATATTGCAGTTATATATATACATATATATGTATATATATGTATATATATATATAAACACAGTTTATGTTGTTCCTACCTCTTGGATCACCACAGGTTTTGATGTCAAGAGCACTGGCTAGAATCAAGAAAACAAATTCTTGTAACTATCTGAGCCTGGATTTGAACTTGGGTCTTTCTGAACCCTATATCCATTGATATACCTGCCTCTATGAATGAAGGAATGATTGGGGGAAAACATTTATTAAGCACCTAAAAAAAAATAAAAGCTATAAAAACAAACCACAAAAAAATTACTGTCTGCTCTTATGGAGCTTATATTCTAAATAAGGTAGACCATACATGAAAATCAGCTGCAGGGATAGCAGAAAGGTCTAGGCAGGGTCAGTCTTATAATTGTGCATGGGCTCAAAGAGTCAGGTCAGATGGCAAGGGCTGGATGATCTTAGGATAGCAATGATAGGACAGATGGCAAAGCCAATTGATTCTGCATCCAGAGTCAATGATTCCCATCTCATTTAAGTAGCTAGAATAAGACTGAGGATAGAGTCCTGGAATTGGGATGCAAAAAATGATCACCTACAAGAAGTGAATATAATTAACATAAGATAATATATAATAATGACAAATGGGTTTGAGTACTGTCTTGGACATACACTGACTGTGTGATCCTAAGCAAATTATTTAACTTCATAGTACTCCCAAGCACTTTTTAGCCTACAAGCTGCTGAAGAACTGCAAATATACATTAGAAAACTAGAATTTATAAATCAGGATCTCCCCAAATCCTTGAAAATACAAATTTGGACAGAATAGTAGGACTGATTGAATTCAGTAATTATGTATGAATGTGACAGTATCTGCTCCTTTTAGAGGGCCCCAAAGCCAGAATTTAAGTGACAAATACTTTTCCTTTTCTTTTTCAAAATTCAACTGACAGGCACAACTGAACACTAACCAAGTCTGAGGCTCTTAAAAGAAAGCTTCCTGGTTTCTCAGCCAGTCCATCTGTTATTCTAGTCTTGTCTGAATATATTGGAAGAATTCCAGATACCATCCACCCAGACTCACACTTTTGCCCCAGTTCTACTCTTCTGAACTCTTGTGGGCCAGGCAAAATGTTCCACGGACAGCCACTTAATGTAGATTCACGACAAAACTGGATCCCCCTAAAGGCCATTCACATCTCTAAGGAGATTCTTTTTTTCTGCCCTAGGAAGATCATTGTTATCATAATTTGGAAGGGCTCATTTCTAGTCCAGCCTTCCTCACTGAACAGATAAGGAAATTGAGACCTAGGATCTTTCCCAAGCAGCAAAGAGCTGAATTTCAACCTATCATCTAAATCCAGAAGAAGTGTTCATTTCCCAGCTCTCTTCCAAGGCACTTTTTCACTCTCCAGTTCTGAAAGGTGAAGGTCACAGCTTGGGTCATGTGACCTGAGGCTATTCAGTCCTGTTCTCAGAAAAAAGGATATCAATTGAATTCCCAAGGGGGACAAAAAGTATTAGTGAAACTCTCTAAAGATTGGTTAGGAAAGTAACACTGACAAGACCTGAGATCTGTAGAACAGTCCTATTCCAAGTTCTTTTACATGCATTGTATATACATGAAGAGGAAAGGGTCCAGAGAAACCCTCCAGTTCAAACTCTTCATTTGACAGATCAGGGTAAGGAGGCTCAGGGAGTGTTTTACTTCAAGTTATAGAGTGCTAATTAGAGGCAGGAGATATAACATAAAAAACAAATCAACATGAAAAACAAACAAACATACTAGCTCTGGATCTGGAGTTAGAGGCTTTGGTTATGATCCCAATTCTGCTACTTACTACATGTATGACTGTAGGTAAGTCCATTTAAATTCTCTCTAGGTCTCAGTTTCCTCATCTGTAAAATGAAATCATAGTAGAGGGAGAGGATTGATGGAAGAGACTCCTCCAAAGACCCTATCACTTTGGGAACTATAGTCCTGGCCATCATGGCAGATATAAGATTGGAATCTGTTTTTTTCTATCAAACAATTCTATCTTTTCTGAATCCAAAGTATTTAATGGGAACTGTCACCAAGAAAATCAAAACTACCAAAAAAACAAACAAACAAAAATCAACAAAGTAGCTTATTCACGGTCATTAGCAAATTAGTAATGAAACTAGGACTATCTTCTTATTTCATCATGAAATCCTTCCTTGAATTCAACAAAGAGGAAAGGATAGAACACTTTAAGCAGAAAAAACCCATTTCTGGTCAGTTTCTTTACACCAAAGCTCAGCACCCTAACTAAAGCAGAAATTAGATGAGCTTTGTCCCCGTATATGATCTCTGGGCCCTGTGATGCTATATTTTGAGATTCTCTACCTGATGCCCTTTATTCTTAGCATAATCAGTCCTTTGCTTGGCCCCAGTTAAGAGTACAATTGAAAAGGATTTGATTTTTCCCACTGTTATCCTCCCTGCTTGGTTCTTTCTTCTCTCTCCATCCCTATATTCTGTCTCATTTCAAGAGTTGGCAGTGGAGGATTACTGTCCAGAACTGGAGTAGAGATGGAGGTTTCAAGATAGATTTTCTGGAGGACTAGAAGTCTTTACAATAGTGAAACTGAATTCTAACAGCCCTGAAGATCTCTTCAATGTTTGGATTGGATGGATTGGATGGATTGGAATGGAATGGATTGTTCATGGGCACCAGAATTACTAGCTATAACTACCCACCAAAATCTCAGCATCTAAATATTTAATATTTCAAGATGTTAACCTCATTAAGTTGCTCTCTCCAGGATCTGGCAGCTCATTCAGAATAACTTCTCCTAGGACCCATTCCAACTTTCCTTGAGATAACCTAATAGTTAATAACTTCTTATGTCAAGAAGTTAAGCAAGTAGCAATTGGGGAGTTGCAAACCCTGTCCATTTAAAGGAATAGTCCCAATTTCTTCCAGTTGTGCCTATGAA
Source organism: Myrmecobius fasciatus (assembly GCA_023553655.1). Classification (NCBI taxonomy): domain Eukaryota; kingdom Metazoa; phylum Chordata; class Mammalia; order Dasyuromorphia; family Myrmecobiidae; genus Myrmecobius; species Myrmecobius fasciatus. The sequence continues at coordinate 256,301 of JAJPUD010000451.1, read as the reverse complement.
ATGAGGCTGGCAAGCCCATTTCCAAGACTGGATCCCTGAGGGATTCTATCAGCTGAATTCCACAGCAGTCATTTGATTTAAAGAGACAATGGGAAGCTAACCTCCTTTCAGAGGTTTAAACCAAACTCTTCAAAAGAAAACAAAAAAATTTACCTTTAAAAAAATTAACCAAAAACCTTCTAAATACCATGCTTTTAGATACCTTTTAAAAAGTCAAGTGTTCCTTAGCCAGTTCATTCTGGTCAGAAATCACTTCTCAGTGCAGAATTTCACGTACCTTTTCCATTGCTTTCACAGTAATTCCAGAGTTTGTTCAAAAATGCCTCAAATTCAACATTTCTGTCATCCCTATTGCCCTCAATAAAAGAAAAAAGGGCTGCTCCCAGCAAGGCATAGATTACCAAGCAAGAGATGAAAAAGAGATGTGGGAAGATTCTCCCCCAGAATTTGTTACAGTAATTCTTTTGTGATGTCTCCTTGTCAGGACTGAAGAATACCCTAATGTCAAAGTTCGGAGAGTAGGAAAGTCGTCTTTTGGCAGTCTGTTCCTCAGGTAAGTCTTGGATTGTCCCCTTGTCAGGGACCAGAGCCCAAGAAAAGCATTTGGCAGCAGCCTTTTCCCCTTGCGAAGCCATCCTCAAAGATGAAGGAGAATGAGGGAGTTTCCCACTTTCAAGAGATTACTTGAGAATATCCTGGAGAAGTTAGGAAGCTTCTGGCAACTAAGTGGATCAAGAAGATTTGGTCAGATATCACTCTAGCTCCCCATGACCCACAGACTCAAATTGCTATTTATTTGGCCAGCTTTGATGCTGACACTTTATAGCTAACAACTAGTGATTTGAGAAGGATAGGCTTAGTCCGGTGTGTTTTTTGATGTTTTTTTCAGCTTTAACTTTCAATGAGTGGTGTCTACAATTCAACTCTCAAAATGTTCGAAGGGTTATTGATTATGATTATTTACAGCTATCAATAGTTGGGACACTGCCTTCAATTCAGGCCTCTAGCATTAAATTAAGGGACAGTGCAGACTGTGTTTATCTATTTTATACCTTTCTCTGTTGGCAACATCTGGACAGCTAAATAGGGCAATGTACAGAGCGCCTCAGCTTGAGTTAAAAAGATTTTAATTCAAATCTAGCCTCAGACACTTTAATTGGCTATGTGATCTTAAGCAAGCTACTTAATCTCAGTTTCATCTGTAAAATGGGAATAATAATAGAACTTACTTCCCAGGGATGTTGTAAAGACTAAATGGAATAATATGTGCAAAGTATTTAGAATTTAATAGTTGCTTAATAAATGTTTATTGATTTATTATAATTTATAATGCTTTACTGGACTTCACTTCACATAGAGCCCTCCTTGAATGTGGACGTGTTTTGTTTACTTTCCATCTAAGAACTCTATTAACATTCAGCCATACATGGTGGCCCAACAAGTCAAGCACCAGATCTTCTATGAGTTAAAGATCGTCAAAACCTAAACTAGGCAGATTGAAATAGAATCAGCCTTGATACAAGAACTGTGAGACATCTTGCATATTTTTAGGAAAATGAAAGACAAAAAGCAGGCTCCTTTGAGCCTGCTGTTTCTGATACCCTATCCTAATCATACCTAATGACATCCCTCAGAATAGCAACTAGCAAGTATTTATTGAGTAAATACATGCCTCCCCCCACTAAGGGAAATTTAAAGAAGGAACAAAGTAAAGTAACAAGCATTTATTAAGTGCTTATTATGTCCCCTCCTGGGTCACTGCTTTGTTGGAGCAGAGGGGCTCGCATAGCTCAATGAAACTATAAACTATACCATGCAAAGTTACTCAAAATGGACTGGTCATAATAGAGAGTTCTGATAAAAGGTGACCAACTCTAGAAGGAAATGATAAATCACTCCAGAATCTTTGCCAAGAATGATCCATGGACAATACTAAACTGATAATTGATATGACTTTGGAAGATGAGCCCCTAAGTTTTGAAGATGTCTAAAACATTCCTGGGGAAGAGCAGAAGACAATTAGTTCCAGAAAGAATAAAGTGAATGAACTAAAGCTAAAAGGAAGCTTAGTTGTGGATGTGTGTGATAACAAAAGGAAAATCTAAAGCTGTAAAGATCAGTATTGCATAGGAACCTAGAATGTAATATCTGTGAACCAACCAAGTTAGACATGGTCAAACAGGAGATGGAAAGTTTAAACATTGATATCTTGGGTATCTGGATTGAAATGGGTGAATTTAATTCATGTGATCTGTACATATACTACTGCATCAAGAATTTTTAAGAAGAAATTTAAAGCCCTCATAGTCAACAAAAGAATGAGAAAAGCAGTATGGGCATAGAATCTCAAAAATGATAGAATGATATGTTTGAATCCATGACAAACCATCACAGTAATATAAGTCTATGCTTGAACCCCTGATGCTGAGAGATCAAAGTTGTTCAGTTCTATGAAGATCTGTAATATCTTTTAGAAATAACTCTATATGATATAACTATATGATGATCAATTCTGATGGACATGGCTCTCTTCAACAATGGTAGCAACTGGGAAGGAAAAAAGTTGATTGGGTAGAATTAATGGGACTTGATAATTGGTGATAAAATATTGTTTTGGAGTGGTGACGGTATAGTCCATAATATCTAAGAAATGGTCAATCACCATGTCAAGATTTATCTAGGCAAATAGTGCAATCAGTCGGTCTTTGAGATCTGCTAAGGATTGAAACACAATGCTTCCTTTAGTCATACCTCTCATGCATTTTACTTTCATGCCCTTTGTTTCACTTGGATGCAGTATACCACACAAGGGACACACAATTCCACAGCATACTGGCCCTGGTAAACTGTGTGTACTCTGTGTGTGTGTGTGTGTGTTTGTGCTGGCACAGATTACTATAATTGTGAATAGAGAAGCAGTTCAGATCTAACTGTGGATTTCTTTTATTTCTTTTCCCATTTGGAAGGTCTCTCTGGAAGACCTGTTTTTCAATCTTAGCTTTGGATTTTCCAATATTTAAATAGTAGGTGATGAGATGCTTTCCTTTGCCACCATTTCTAAGACTTTGCTTTGGACTATTTTGGCCTTTTGACTGATCATGGCCACATTTATGGGATAAGGTTCTGTCAAAATTTCTTTCCTTAAAGAGAATGGAATAATGTCATAAATCTTGCAAACCATGCAAAAACTTTGCAGATATATTTAAAACCTCTTTTATTTGGGATGAAATAATCTCCCAAATTTATGGAGGGGTAACTTTTGTGGTTGTATAGAAAGGCCCATTTTCTTTTTTTCTTTTCTTTTTCTTTTCTTTTTTTTTTTTTTTTTTGCTTTTTGCTGAGGCAATTGGGGTTAAGTGACTTGCCCAGGGTCACACAACTAGGTAATGTTAAGTGTCTGAGATCAGATTTGAACTCAGGTCCTCCTGACTTCAGGGCTGGTGCTCTATCCACTGCGCCACCTAGCTGCCCCTAGAAAGGCCCATTTTCTTGGGAATATTTTGCATTGGCCAAAAATGACAAAGACCATTGATTTTGTTGCTTGCATTCTTGCAAGCAAAAATATGGTTCTGCTTACCCCTTTTGTTCTTGTCCCGGTCCATTTGCATACCAATCAGGGAATATCAATTAAACTAAGGGGAACCTTTTTACTCTGACTCTTTCATAACTACTATGAATTTTGATTAAGGAAGGTCCTCTCCATGGATTTTGGAGATGATGTCTAATTATCAGGGATTTGATAGGAGTCAGAAATATTCTTACCCCATTAGGTGGTAGCAGGCAGGGACCTTGACAAAGTACCGGAAGAAAATCACTCAAAATAATGAACTGAATCTTCCTTAGCTAGCCTTTTCTGGTTGTCTGAATTGGCTTGTTGATGTCATACTCCTCAGTTTAGATCTCAATGAGCTTTATACTTAATCAGGAAAAAGTTCTATAATTGCTACATCCAAGAAGAGGGGAGTTGGGTATGTCAATGACCCATGAGACCAAAAGAGATGCCAGCAGAAATGATGTACTAGAAAGTATGATGACACATCACAGAATAGCACAGTGACCTCATGGCCTTTGCATTGTTAGGGATGTGAATTGCACTAAGACACAGCTGTCACCTGGCAACACCCATTCCTAGGGTCTGTGATTTGTAATCTGTCTCTCTATGCATTAAACCATACAGTTTCTCAGCATCCTAGTCTAGCTCTGTATTTGTTGTTGCATTCAGAAGTCCTAAAAGCAATATAGGCAAAATTGTGCAGCCAAGTTTTGGTTTTATGACTATAATAACGAGGGTACCCATATGTTTTATTCATTACAATTTTTTTTAAAGCTCAAGGGTCCAGTTAGCTTGGCACAATGGTTCCAACAAATGTCCCTGACTTTAACTTCTTCTTCCAGTGTGTATAAAAATCACAGAATTAGAGTTAGAAGTTAGTCAGAAGACACTCCAGTCCAAGGATTTTTAATTTTTTTTATTACAGATCTTTTTGGTGGTCTGGTGAAACCTAAGGATCCCACCTTAGAATAATGTTTTTAAATGAATAAAATAAAATACATAGGACTACAAAGGAAACCAATTATATTGATGTAGCATTATAAAAATATTTAACTCCCCTTCCCCCAAATAAGTGGTCTCCACATCAAATGATTATTACCCAGGGAGCCTTTCCTTCAAGGAACTCTAAGCATATAATCAATATATATCATTTGTGACTCATTTAACAGATTTTTACTTAATATAATTAAATAAACATTTATTAAGTGCCCATTATGTGCCAGATTCTCTACTCAGTACTGGGAATACAAAAAGAAGCAAAAGACAGTTTCTGCCTTCAAGGAGCTCTCTTCTAATAGTCAGAAGTGGAAGATAAGGAAATGAATGAGTATATTCACAAAATATATTTTTTTTGTTTGCTGAATTGTTAAAATTAAGTCTGTAATAGAATTTAGAATCAATTCTTCCCTAGAATTCAAAGGGCAGAGTAGCAGATGGTAAGTCTAATTATTTATTAGAAATGATCTAAAAACATTGTGTACTTCCTGAATGAAGTATTGCATTGGGCAGCGGTTCCATTAGCTCCTGATAGCTGATAGTACACAGCTAGTGGTCAATGAACATCTAACATCTTTATATCTAACTGAACGTTTTCAAGATAAATGGCTTTCATTTTCTGTAATGGTATAGCAGGTCGTGGTAATCTCAAATGTGTGAATTGTATCTGTGAGAGAAGCCTGATTTTTTCTGGAATTGTTCTTAGCTCAAGTACAGCATATCTGAGGAAAAGTTGATTGACTAGAGCCCTACTAACTGGGAAACTCAATTAATTGGAATCACATTCACTCCATTTTACTTAACAAGACAGGAGAACCAAATAAAACATTTTAAAAGGATTTTCGATAGAATGGTAGCAATTTGATGAATATATAAAATGGGAAATCAAGACAATTGGATTCAAATTTCAGCTCTACCAATAATCAGTTGCATGTTCTTGAACAGGATAATTCATATCTCTGAGCCGTTTTTTTCCTCAACTATAAAATGAGAAGTTTGAATTAGATAATCGCTATGCTTCATGCTCTTCAGTACTATCATTCCATAATTTTCCTTTCTTCTCCATGGTGCTTACAGTTCATGTGAGCAACAAAATCATAAACTAGGCATTTTCTCATATTCCTATGACTTCTCAAGTCATTTTGAAAAGAAATCATAGGTCAAAATAAAGCAACTTCAGCTCTTTCTATGATCTAAATTTTAAGATTTAAAAAACATTTTTAAAAAAAACCCACCAAAATTCAGACCTCCTCCACGCTACACCAGCATTGAGATTACACTAGCAGATCCAAGGATATAACACAAGTTTTCATCAAAATCCATCTTTATACTGCTCTGGCTCCAGACTACAAAAGTTATCTCAGATTTTGACAACCATCTTGACCAATTCCTTTCAAGAGCAAAAGTCTGCTAGAGACTACAACCCCAAAACTCCAGTGTTGCAAAGCTCCAAAATGAAAGTAATTTTGAACTACCAGTGTCAAGGAAAACAGATTCTAAAATACAGGTGCCAACAGATTTTGAATTGCCAATGCCAAAGAACCCTAGTTCCTATGCTACCTCTAAATGCCTACATTAATAAATTAGAGAAAGAGCAGGCCAATGAATTGGGCATGCAATTTAAAAAAACTAGGAAAAGAAGAAATTAAAAATTCTCAATTAAACACTAAATTGGAAATCTTAAAAAATTTAAGGTCAGATTACTAAAACTGAGTGTTGAAAACTATTAAATTAATAGATAAAACTAAGAGTTTGTTTTATGAAAAAAAATAGATTAAACTACTGATTAATTTGATTAAGAAAGACAAAGAAGAAAACCAAAGCACCAGTATTTAAAATGAAAAGGGGGAATATACCACTAATGAAGATGAAGTTAAAGTTAAGGAGTTTTTGCCAAATCTGCCAAATTATTTGCCAATAAATTTAACAATTTAAGTGACATAGAAGAATATTTACAAAAATATAAATCACCTAGATACACAAAAGAGAATATAAAAGATTTAAAGAGACATTTTAGAAAAAGAAATTGAACAAGTTATAAATAAGTTTTCTAAAAAACAAAATAAAACAAAAAAAGAACCCACCAGGATCAGATGGATTTTCAAGTGAATTTGATCAAATGTTTAAAGATAAACTAATTCTAGTATTAAATAAATTGTTTGGAATAATAGGCAAGGAAGTTATCCCACCAAACTCTTTTTATGAAACAAATACAATACTGATATCTAAACCACGAAGAGTAAAAACAGAAAAAGAAAATGATAGACCAATTTCATTAATGAATATGGATGCAAAAACATCCTAAATTAATGGGGAGAGGAGAAAAAAGAATAAAGGAAGGGGCAGCTAGGTGACACAGTGGATAGAGCACCAGCTCTGAATTCAGGAGGACCTGAGTTCAAATGTGGCCTCAGACACTTAACACTTCCTAGCTGTGTGACCCTGGGCAAGTCACTTAATCCCAATTGCCTCAGCAAAAAAATAAAATAAATAAAGGAAAAAGTACACAGCAGAGAACAGAAGAAAATCTCCAAGGAAGCAGATAAAAGATGGACAATGCTTCAGAAATACCTTTTAGTATTATATATGTTTTCTTGAAATAAAAATTTATTGTTACATATTTTGAATCCTTTCATGTTCTGCTGTGCACATGACAATGTTTTTTCCTGTCTTTTTTCCATTTTGTTTTTTTCTATTTTTCTTTGTTTTAAATATATTAAAATGAAATATGGAGGAAATTTTTACATAAAATACTAGCTAAAAGATTATAACAATGTATTACCAAGCTTATACATTATGACCAAGTAGGATTTAGACCAGGAATGCAGGGATGGTTTAACATAAGGAAAATTACTAACATAATTGATTATATCAACAACAAAATTTTTAAAAATCAGATGAGTAGATCAATAAATGCAGATAAAGCTTTTGATAAAGAACAATATTCATTTTTATTTTAAAAAATGAAAGGATAAATATAAATGGATTTTTCTTAAATTGTTTTCAAAAGAATTTACATAAAACTATCAGCTAGCATTATTTGTAATAAGGATAAGCTAGAAGTTTTTCCAGTAAGATCATGTATGAAACAAGGATGTCTACAAACACCAGTATTATTCAGTATGGTACTGAAAATTCTAGCAATAGCAATAAAAGAAGAAAAAGAAATAGAAGGAATCAAAATGGACAATGAGGCAATAAAACAATCTCTTTTTGTAGATGATATGATGATACACTTGGAAAATCCCAAAGATTCAACTAAAAAGTTAGCTGAAGCAATTAATAATTTTAGCAAAGTGACAATATAAAATAAATCCACATAAATCATAAACATTCCTGTATATCACAAAACCCTTTAAGAAAAGATAGTAAGAAATACCCTATTTAAAATAGCTTGAGACAGTTGAAATGCCTGATAACACACCTGCCAAAACAAACCTAAGAGAAGTAAACATGCATGTGGAACCCAAAGAGTTCACAATTCATACAGGGATTTGAATATTTATAATGCTCAAAGAATTATTAAACTATCTATACCCTTTGACTCTGCAATATCACTACTACATCTATTTACAAAGATGATTAGAGAAAAAGGAAAACAACTTATATGTTCTAAAATGATTCTAGCAGCTCTCTTTGTGGTTGTAAAGAACTGGAAATTGAGGGGATGACATCAATTGAGGAATGGCTGAACAAGTTTTGGTAGATGATTTCGAGGGAATACTACTGTGCTAGAAGAAATGATGAGTTCAGTGATCTTAGGAAAAACATAGATAGATGTGCATGAAATAATGAAGAGTGAAATGAAAAGAATCAACAGAATGTCATATACAGTAATAACAATATTGTTTTAAAAACAACTGAGTGACTAAGTCATTTCTGATTATTACAAATTCCCAAATTAACTAAAAAGGACATATGAAGGAAAATATCATCTGCATCCAGAGAAAAAAAAACTGATAAACAGAAGTGTGTAGAGAATAGTTTTTATATTAATGCAAATTTGTATCTGATAGTAACCATCTCTAAGGGGGAAGGAAAACAAAGTTACATAATATTGTTTTATATTTAAAAGGAATGACTGAGCAGTTTCATGTACAATCATCTTTTCTTCTATCCTGTTATGTATATGTTTGTTTTATAAAATGGCTGACAGTACTTTAAGGTTTGAAAAGCACTCAACATATATTATCTCACTTAAACCTCACAATAATTTTGTCAAGGTAATGATGTAGGTATCCATTTAACATACAGCTAGTAAGAGCTTAAGGCTGGATTCAAACACAGCTCTTTCTGGAGACAAGTGGTAATAGGAGTCCTGAGTTCAAATCCTGATTTATACACTTTAACTATATGATCTCAGGCAAGTTACTTAACCTCATCTTTTCTCAGTTTCTTCAACTGGAAAAAAATGGCATGATAATAGTATTCCCCTTACAGGGTTATTGTGAAGATCAATGAGAAAGTACTTAGTATAGTGCCTGGCATATAGTAGGTGTTATACAACAGTTTATTCCCATTCTTTCCTTTCCTAATTCTAGTCTTAACCTTACATAAACTATACTTCTTCAAGACTGAAGATGAGACTCCGCTTTCCTACAGTGGTTTTCCTAACTACATTCACCCAGACTAATTCACTGTAGATGGATGGCATTGATTTCCCTCAAAAAATATTTCAAGGCAAGGATATTCCATGCCAAGTCCTGACTTTGAATTGATCAGTTCCTTCTGATTCCTGTCACAAGTCCTTGCTGGAACTAAAAAATGACTGGTTAGCACTCTCAACTTTTAATTTAAGGGAGGGAGTAGAGTAAAAGAGGGATGATAATAAAAGGGGCTTACTCTTTAATGGAAAAGAAATTCCTTTCTTTCCCTCATTCAAATCCAATTCACTTGCATATCATGGTGTCACTCCCTGATGCCATGGTTGTCTTTGAGAATGAAGGACAAATAACAGGACTACATAGCCTCTATCATCCTTTTCAACTCTGACATTCAGTGAACTTGAAATTCATGAACTCAGAGTCCCCTTGCATGACACCATGCCTTGATAAATGCTATCAAGTCAAAAGTGGGCCCTGCAGATCCCTCTTCTGATCATCAAAGCAACAGTATCTAGGAATATGAGCAGTCCATAAAAAGAAAATTTTAGGAAAATATGTTGAATTTTGGCTCTGCTCCTGACTTAGAAACTATGACCTTTCCGCAAGCAGGTAATCATTTTAGGGATCAGTTTACTCATTAAGAAGGTGATGTTCTCAGGGACTTTGACGAGTTACCATGGGAGGAGCTCTCTAAAAAGTTACAACTAGACAGAAATCGTAGAAAGTCATCTGCCTGATAAGCAAAAGTTTGAGTTGTCAGGATGATTGATTCTACTGTCCACTCATTCTGAGCACCAAAGGCATTGTTAGCTTTTTAGTGGCTTTGGTCTGTCATTGCTACAGCTCTGTGAGTTCTCTGCTTGCAGTCAAAGGAGGAACTCTTCCTTTATCAAATTATAAACACTCTATTTATGGAATTATCCTATCCCTAAGGTGGGAAATGAGGCAAACACTCAATTTAAGCAAAGAGAGTTCTATCTATGGGTAGAATCAATGGTGCCTAATTGAAAGAATAGGTATAACCTGAAAAAAATAAATCAGGTTGGTAACAAGGTGTCTGAAATAATGAAATTCAAGGGTAGAGAACAAGTGGGCAAAACTATTGGTCACAGAAGATTCTCAAGCCAAGAAATCAGGGTTAGAACAGTATGAAAATACTAAGAGATAAAGGAATAGAAGGCATTGTTAGGTTCTTAGTGGCTTTGGTCTGTCTTTGATGCAGGCTCTGTGAAAGTCTCTGGGGTCCTCTGCTTGCAGTCAAGGGAGGGACTCTCCCTTTATCAAATTATAAATACTCTGTTTATGGAACTTATCATATCCCCAAGGTGGATAATGAGGCAAATACTCAATTTGAGCAAGAAGAATTCTACCTATAGCTAGAAACAATAGGGCCCAATTGGAAAAATAAGTATAACCTGAAAAATAAGCTCAGGTTGGTAGGTGTCTGAAACAATGAAATTCAAGGGCCCAGAACATGTGGGCAAACTATTGGTCATAGAAGATTCTCAAGCCAAGAAATCAGAATAGTAGGAAAGCACCAAGAGATAAAGGAATGAATAAGACATTGAACTTGCAGTCAGGAAGACAAGTTCAAATTCTACCTCAGATGTTTAGTTGCTGTATGACTCAAGGTATTTATGACACTTAACTTCTCTGTGCCTCAGTTTCCTCATCTGCAAAATGATAAATGTAAGACTAAATGGTCTCTAAAGTCCCATATAACTCAAGATATAAAGCCACAAGCATTCATTAAACACTTATCATGTATCAGACATCTTGTTAGGTGCTGGTAATACCAATAGAAACAAAAAGAAAGTCGATCCTTGCCCTAAGTAGCTAAGTACATTCTAATGGAGAGAAGACAATGCACAAGGACATCAAAAGTAGAGTCTAGTGGGGAATGAGGTTTGGCCAAACTGATCCCTCTCCCAATTGGAAGCTCTAGGGGTACTCTTTGTTTGGAGAATGGGGCTGGCTTGGTGGAAGGATGTGTCAGGGTGAGACTTCAGAGGTTATGAAAAGTTCCAGGATGAAATGGCAACTGAGTCATAGTTTCCAAGTCAGGAGCAGAGCCAAAATTCAACATATTTTCCTAAAATTTTCTTTTTATAAACTGCTCATGTTCCTAGATACTGTTTCTTTCATGGTCAGAGGAGGTATGTGCAGTGCCCACTTTTGACTTGGTGGCATTTATCAAGGCATGGTGTCATGCAAGGGGACTCTGAGTTTATGAACTTCAAGTTCACTGAATGTCAGAGTTGAAAGAGATGATAAAGGCTATGTAGTCCTGTTATTTGTCCTTCTTTCTCAAAGACAACCATGGCATCAGGGAGGTGATAACATGACATGTAAGTGAATTGGATTTGAATTAGGAAGGTCTATGTAAGGTCACTTGCCTCACTTTCTCCTCTGAAGCCATCTGGGTTTACTGGACAGATATAGATCTGAATGACTACTGGATGTAGTGGGAGGCCTTCACTTTTTTAAGCTAAGTTCTTTAATATGTCTCAGTTTGACTGAAACAACAGTCATTTGGTGATTGATACTAGGAAAGAAACAGGCAAAGAATGGCCCTTTTTTACCTAACCCTCCCTCACAAAAAAAAAAAATCTGAGAGGAAAGTTCCTCAGGGTTTCCTGCCAAAATAAAAACATTTTTTTTCTTTCATTCTAAGGAACCAGGGCCCAAAAAAAAGACCAAGACAGGGCTTGATCAGGAACCATTTGTTGGTTAATCAGGGACAGCCAGAATGATTTAGTTTAAGATATGGTTCTTAAGTGATAAATCTAGACAATGAACTCAAAGGTATATGTAAGGGTTTCAGAGATAACAATTTATATTCCTTGGGTAGAGCACCAGCAAGAGAAAGAAGAGAGGAAGAAAGAGAAAGAAGAGAAGAATAAAAAGAAAGAAAAAAGAAAGGAAGGAAAGAAAAAGAAAGAAAGAAAGAAAGAAAGAAAGAAAGA
>JAJPUD010000451.1:227589-242772 GCA_023553655.1 Myrmecobius fasciatus | reverse complement strand
CTTCTTCTTCTTCTTCTTCTTCTTCTTCTTCTTCTTCTTCTTCTTCTCTTTTTTGCTTTTTGCTAAGGCAATTGAGGTTAAGTGACTTGCCCAGGCTCACACAGCTAGGGAATATTAAGTGTCTGAGACCAAATTTGAACTCAGGTCCTCCTGACTTCAGGGCTGGTGAATCCATACCTTCTTTCAAATTACCCACTCAGTTACTATATCCTACATTAGCTCTTCCCTGATCTTTCCCTTCTGTTCCCCACACCAATTATTAGCTTTTTCTCCAACTTGGAAATTCCTTTTGATTACTTTATATATACATTATATTTCTTTATTTGTGTACAAGTTGTATCCCCATCTAGTAGAATGTAAACTTAAGGAGAGGAATTACTGCTTTTGACTCCTCTGGTAGATAAGACAGTGCTTTAAAAATTATATGTAGTTAATAAAATTTTGATGAATTAAGTCATTACTGTAATTTTTACCATCATCATTATAGTATTTAAGAATATTTGTTTTTCAGGCTTTAGAGTACAAGATGGTGATTAGGACGAAACAGAATTCAGTAAGATATCCTACAATATCTGAGTCTTTCTTTTCGTTGTTTTATTTTATTTTATTTTGCTTTTTAGTTGATAGATGATTTGGTAGAGATTTTCAGCAGCAATTCTCCAGGGGGGACTTTCTGGGTTCAACATTCAGCACAAATCAATTTTGGGAGTGCAAGCTGGAAGACAAGTGAAGATAACTCTCTGAAGGAAAGACACTTTGCTCTCCTCTTGTACACATGAGACCAGAGCTGTGAGAAATGTTTGAAAAGCTAAAGTTTCTCAGGCATTAACTTTTGCCTTTAAAAAGCATTTTGCTACATATACACTTAATCAAGGCATATGAAAATAGACTCCTGATGTTCCTTTTCCTCTGGAAGAGGCTTTATCTGACTGAAAAGGCATATCTGTTTTACCTCTCTGCCTTCTACTCTGGCCTTTGGCTAGTCAAACACAATGCATTTTCTGTACCACTTGGGGTTGGACCAAACAACATAGCTTAGATTTTTTTCACAGTCTAGTCAGTAGGGAGCTGTTGCCCTCCATGTGATCTGATACCTTCCTTATCTGTCCTAAGATGAAGATATTAAATTCACAACTTGGTGCAGTGATCTAGATCTATGACAGCCTCTGAGGGCCTCATACCTACATGCAGGGAGGTCATCACAATACCTTTATTTCCATTACCAGAGATGAGACCCAGATATTAGCAATTTATAGGAGATGGTTAAGACTACTTATCTTGCATGTTAGATGAAGCAAACATCAACTATTCTTTCAACAAATTGGTATAAGGTAATGACAACAAACTCTGAGGTGTTTAGACACTTTGAAGATTTTAGGAACAGAGGATTGAGAAATATAGTCCTAAATCCTCAGATCAAATGGAAAAGGGATTCTCTACAGCTGTTAAGGTCCATCAGATGTTTCTCTTCTCAGATGGCATTGTGTTGATGATATCATGCCCCAGAATACTACAGATCCTCCTCAGAGAGATCCATAACCATTTAATAGAGATTAACCTAATAATCCAAACAGCACAAACTATGAGGAAGAATGGATTACTATTGCCCAAATTTTGAAATGCAGGCAGATGGACAGTGTAGTGACTTATTCCATCAATACAAATGTCTTAGTACCTAGTTTACTGTACCTAGTTTCAGAATTGAATGAGAAAAAAATTATTAGGTTAAATTTAGGAAATTGTACTGTTTCCAATGTTCCCAAATTGTTTTTTTTCTTTTTCTTTCTTGTTTATTTCCCTTAATTTATTTTACTCTGTCTCTGTGTCTCTGTCTCTGTCTCTGTGTCTGTCTCTCTCTCTCTCTCTCTCTCTCTCTCTCTCTCTCACACACACACACACACACACACACACACACACCCATATTATTTGAATACATCAATATTTCCCTGGTAGTATAACTATAAAGCACTATAATTGAGTGTAAGTAAATGACAGCAATGTCAACTTGCATTTAAAAAGGAGTATAAAAAGATATTATTAAGGAAATATATGATGAGAAAAGAACAGCAAGAGATAACAGACAGAAAGGTTAAGTTCTGTGTGAGTAACCAAAACATCTTTGGAGGTGGAGCTTTAAATTGATCTGATCATTCTGGAAAGTAATTTGGAATTATGTGTAGAAAGTCATTTTCTAATTTAGAGATTCTAGTTTAAGGTGTAAATCCCCCAAGGAGATCAATGACAAAGAAATGCCTCACAGCCACCAAAATATTCATAGAAACTTTTTGTAGTCCCAAAGAATTGAAATGAAGTAGATGTCCCTCAATTGTAGAATGACTAAGCAGATTGTCCCTGAACACAGTGAAATACTACATATAGTATAAGAAACAATGAATTTGATATATACAGGGAAGCATAGAAAGAATGATATAAATTAATGAAAAGTGAAGTAAGTAGAACCAGGAAAACAATATACACAATGACTATACTATGTAAAAGGAAATAACAATAAAACAATCTAAAATAAATTTGCTATTAAGATGTATGCAGTTCTTCAAGATCTCAGTTTGGAGTTTTCTTGACAAAAATGCTGAAGTGATTTGCCATTTCCTTCTCTAGATTGAAAAAAAAAACTGAGGCAATCAGGGATAATGACTTGCCTAAGGTCACATGAATATTCAAAACTGGATTTGAACTCAAGTCTTTCTGACTCTAGGCCCAATGCTCTATCATTGTGTCACTTAGCTACCCAACTTGAATACCTTCCAATTGTAACTAACCAAATTTGGCCTCAAAGAAAAGTTACTAAAAAAATCTCTGGCTTCTTTTTTATTATTAAATTTTAATTTATTTCCATATCCACATTCTCTTCCTTCTGCCTCCCTGACCAACTGCTGAAGGAAAAAAATACAAATATAAATAGTTATGCAAAATAAATATCTATATTAGTCATGCCCCCTCAAAAGTGTCTCAATTTGTACCCTTTTTGTAGTAGTATCACTGGGTCAAAAGATAAGCACAGTTTAGTAGCTTTGGAAACATAATTCCAATTTTTTTTTCAAAACGGTTAAAATGGTTCACAGCTTCACTAATAGTATATAAATATACCTGTTTTCCCACAGTCCCTCTAGCATTTGTCATTTTTCCTTTCTGTATATTTTTCCTGTCTGATGGTTGTGAAGTAGAACTTTACTTCCTGGCTTTTTTACAGAAGTAGGAGACAACGAAAGTGGGAAAGGCATGAAAATGCAGACTTTTTCAATATGTGTGTTAATTTTGCTTTGTTTAATTTATCATGAGAACTAGATCTTTGGGAGGCAGAGGGAAAGGAATACATTGGAAATTATTGACCAAATAAAAACAAAACATACATTTAAAAAAATGAAACCTAGAGGAAGATGTCTAGAAACTGGATTGATATTTTTTTGAAGGATGTTCTGGGCTGAGTCTGACTCAAGCCAGTCCCCGGTTAGTTCATGTTCAATCATGAAACAAAGTAAAACAGTCCTAAGTCATTCAGCAGTTAACAAAAGATTTACTTAGCCATAACAGGAGAATATTCAATAAGGATAGGCATTGAGGACCTTGAGCTAATTTAGTTAGGCAAGACTCCTTTGTCTGAATTGTTCATCATTTTATAGGAACCATGCATTAAAGAACCCAGAACTCCTCATGGCTATTTTGTACTCTATGATGAGGAGGTAATATCAACAACCTGAGCTTTTAGTCCCCTGAGCAAACCAAAAATTAATCTAACCAGCAGGTAGTTAGATATTAGACTGTTGCTCGCACTAAAAAAAAAAAAACAAAAACAAAAATCCTTTCAGTATAACATGGGTGAAAATAATATGAGATTCATGTGTTGCAATCTGTGGGAAAAGGGAATACTCATATTGATGATATGATAGATCCATTAATATAACAATTCTATGCAGTAGATAAAAAGGCATTATCCCCCTGTTTTACAGATAAAAAGTTAAAGAAACAAAGCAAACTTGCATATAGATTACACCAAGGGGCAACTATAAAATTCTAGTAGACTACCTATGTTCATGAAAATTGGTTTAGCAAGAAAAGTTTGCCAAATAAATACTAATCTGTTTTTCTACAAGCTCATACACACAATCAATATTGTACAAGTTTATTTTATTACTTCTAAATTGTTTTAATCTCTGATAAAAAAAAATCTTTGTCATTTGTGTTCTCTGGGAAGTCAGTGAGTGATCTGTCGAGCTCATCTTTTATCCTGGAATCATGAAGAAAAACTAGACATAAAGCTACAAGGAAGCTCAAAAGTCATCTAATTTAACCTTCTCATTCAAATGATGCCCAAGATCGACACATCTGGTTGACATTTTTCCCAAGTCTTTTTGTCACTCACATGTGTGATACATAGAAGCATAAATTTGAACCCCCAATAAGCTCAAGCATCATATGGTCTAGACTGCTTCAGATAGATAAGGTATTTATTATTTCCATTGTATAAATGGTCTATAATCTTACTGAAGGCTACAAAGGTTAAATAAATTATGCCAGGTCATATAGCTAGAAAGTGGTAAATAATGGTGTCATAGTTTGGAAGAATCTGTTTTTTTTTCTCTTTTGCTGTTTAACAGGATATGCAATCCCTAATTATATCTTCTCCTTTCTGCCTTTTTTTTTTCTTCTGGGACTCTCTTCTCCCACACCCACCCCTCCTTCTTTCTCCAAATCTTCTATTCTAGGCTAGAAATCTAACTGGTTTTTCTCTGCCCATGATCCTAGGGAAACCAATCAGATCTGCCTAAGTAGGATCTGTCTTCATCTGCAAAATATATGAACTTCTCTCATCCTGGAATGACCCTAACTTTAGAATTGAATGAGCTGCCATGAACCAAGAAGTCCCCAAACTACGCAGAAGGATAGACGCAAGTCTTTTTTTTTTATAAAGCTTTTTATTTGCAAAACATGAGTGACCTTTCAACATTGACCTTTGCAAAAAAAAAAAAAACAACTTTTTTTTTCCCAAGCTTTTCCTTTCCTTCCCTCCACCCCCCACCCCTAGATGACAGGTAATCTAATACATGCTAGATAGGATAAATTATATGACAAATACAATACATGTATACATATCTTTACAGTTATCTTACTGCACAAGAAACATCAGATCCAGAAAGAGAAGAAGAAAAAAAACAACCTAAGAAGGAAAACAGAATGCATGGAAATATTCACAGAAAGCGTTAAAATGCTGTGTTGTGGTTCACTCTCAGTTCCCACAGGCCTCTCTCTGGATGTATATGACTATCTTCATCGCAGCACAACTGGTTTGAATCACATCATTGTTGAAGAGAATCATGTCCATCAAAATTGATCATCGTATAGTCTTGTTGCTGTGTATAATGTTCTCCTGGTTCTGCTGATTTCACTCAGCATCAGTTCATGCAAGTCTCTCCAATCCTCTCTGAAATCCTCCTGTTGGTCATTTCTTACAGAACAATAATATTCCATAACATTCATATACCATAATTTATTCAGCCATTCTCCAATTGATGGGCATCTTTTCAATTTCCAGTTTCTTGCCACTACAAAAAGGGCTGCCACAAACATTTTTGCACATGTGGGTCCCTTTCCCTCCTTAAAAATCTCTTTGGGATATAGGCCCAGTAGAAACACTGCTGGGTCAAAGGGTATGCACTGTTTGATAACTTTTTGAGCATAGCTCCAAATTGCTCTCCAGAATGGTTGGATCCGTTCACAGTTCCACCAACAATGTATCAGTGACGCAAGAGTCTTATCAAGAGGTTTTTTTTTGTTTGTTTGTTTGTTTTTTGGTTTTTGTTTTTTTTTTTTTAAATAACCTTGTACCGAGTTTCAGGAGCAGCCTCTTGTTAGAGCATAATGAACTTCTGGAGACTATAGTGCCCAAAGCTTCCTGGTTATGTTCCTAATTTTATCATTTCCCCTCCCCATTTTTAATCCTTTTTTGGAAGGCTTAAGTGCTTGTCCCTGAGTAAGAGAGTTGGTAGGTTGACCAAGACAAAATGTCAGTCCTGTGAAGATGGGTAGCATGAGTGGAATGACCTACTATCCTTGTCTTCTTATCCTGCTTCCCACTCCATTGGGCATCTCCATTTAAAACATGTGGTCTTTTCTTTGGGGCCCTCCTTTGAATATGACAAATGGAATATGTCGGCATTAATCAATTTCTCTAACTCTTCTGCAAAGTCCCTTAAGTTTTAGCATGGACCCTAACAAATGGATTCTATTAAGCATGGTAATATAGTGGAAAGAGAACTAAACTGAGAATTAGGGGACTAATTTACTCTGCTTTTGGACAAGTCACTTTATTTCTGTGGATCTTTTACCCTTCTGTATATTGAAGAGGCTACATCAGATCATCTCTAAGGGATCTCCTGGCCATGAAATCCTTGGTTTCATTTACACTCCTTTTCAAAAGAAGAAAAAAATAGAATCTTCAAGGAAGAGCTCATAGGATCAAAGATTTGGATCTGGTAGGGACCTAAGGTCCCTGAGTGAAACTCCTCACTTTGCTAATGATAGAAATGATAGTTCTTTGATATTAGATTACTCATCCAGAGGTTTCACAGCTAGAAAGTGCCTGAGGTAAGATTTAAATTGAAGTATTCCTGATTCCAAGTTCAGTACTTTTTCCACTGTGCTACCCTGTCTGTCACATTCTCAGAGGACTAGGGCATGTGAGATGTCAGGAAATTCTGTGGTTGGGGAGCTAATAAACAAGCTTTGTTTTCCATTTATGTTAACATCTGCCCCTAACAATATCTTGATCTTGGAGAAAATACAAAAGAATTGGCACATCAAAGAGACAGTGTGAATGAACAGAGCTTCCTACGCAGAGAGACCCTCCATTCTTTGTCCCAGCGCCTTGGCTCTGTACAACTGGTGCCATGAAATGGCAGAGATGGATACATTTCAGGGACAGGCTTCAGCTTGTAATGGAGTTAGCAGTAAATAGCATTTTGGAGAGCTGGGAAGCGTTCCTCCAAGTAATTTGTTTTTTAAATAGCTATGTGGGTTTGTCTACAGTGTGATTTCCATTCCGCTAGAGCAGAAGGTGGTGTTTCTTTTGTTTATAGTATTAGTGTTATATTATTGTTGATCTCATTGTTCCTATTTGTGACATGTTTACCTCAGTGGGACAGTCATTGAAGAAGGCAAGTTGGAAGCCAATCTACACACCAAATATGCAGAAGTAAAGAAAAAGGCTCCAATTTCTCCTGCAGAGTGCATATTACTCCTCACTTGGATTGTTAAATTCTAATTATAGGCTGTTGATCCCCGTTAGAACCATTTATAAGCCTAAACACAGTTCTGCAAGGTCCTTTGCTGATAGGTGTGTTCAAGGCCCATTGTTGTGTAAATGCCACATTTGGGACCTGGGACAGTTTGGCTTTCTCCAGGAGAGCTTTAGAGAAAATGGGCTAAGTATGTCTAAGGACAGAGCTAGGCAAGAAGGGTTCATCCTCCTCCTGACACATAGCTATTTCAGGATTATTGGTAGCCCCAGGGACATAGCAGCCTTGAAGGTGATGACTAAGAAAAGTCCAGCTTCAAATCAAGTTATTGCTAATTTATTAATCCTGGGGTTTTAGTTTAATTGATAAAAGAGGAGCCTGAGACTAAGAAATGAAGGAATTTCCCCCAAAGTCACATTGTCACTGAGAGAAGACAGGAATCCAAGTTTACTGACTCCCAACCAGGTACTCTTTTTTTCATTAAGGCTTCAGTGAGTTGTTAGGGACTCACCATCTAGAATGAGACTGTGACATAATAATTATCCAGTGCACCAGCCCAATCTCCTAAAAGAGGTGAGAACCAAGAATGCTTAATAAAGCCTCCATTAACAGAAATTATTTTATCAGCACCATCAATTAGCCAGAATTTAGTCTCCACTTTATGGAAGCAAATGACAATAAAATAAGCTAATCTCAAGGATTTAACAGAAAAAAACTAAATTCTAGGGTATATCCTAAAATTAGTCAGTATTCAGCCCAGTCACTTTCATGACTGTAGTTATGGTGAGTCACATTCAGAGTCATGGATCTAAGAGATGAAAAGATTCTGAATCACAAATCATAGAAGTATGGAGTTGGAAGGAATGGTAGAGATCATTCCATCCTCCCCTTTCCCCTTCATTAAAAAAAACAAACCAAGTTAAAGAATGAACAAAATCCAGTACCCAACATGAAGGAATTTATGTCCTACTGGTGGTGAGTATGAAAATTAGTATGCAACAATTATACAGATTAAATAAATATGGAGGTGAAGAGAGGGAGAACATAACATGGGAAAAATACATAAGGAAAAGGGAAAGTAAGGAAGTTTCCTTGGGAGGGTAAACTAAATACCTCAGTTAAGCATTGAAGAAAATTATGGATTCTAAGAAATGGAGGTAAGAGAGTGGTTTGTAGCTTTGCAATAAGCCTACATTCAGGCATGAAGGTGGAGATGGAATATACAATTCAAAGAATAGGAAATAAGCTATTTTGATTAGAATATAGACCATGTGAAAGGAAGTAATATGAATTAAGACGAAATGGTCTGCCTGGAAGCAGATTGCTAAAGAATGTAAATACTAATCTGAGAAGATTGTATTTTATCATAAAGGCAATAGGAAACCTCTCCCCTGAAGTTTTTGTTTGTTTGTTTGTTTTCAGAAAAGTAATACGATCAGAATTAGACTTACAGATTATTTTAGTAACTATGTATAGCATAGATTGAATAAGGATAAGACTAGAAGTAGGGAGATAAAATAGGAAGATATTTTAACAGTCTAAGAAATAAGAATACCTGAGTTAAGGAAGTAGCAAAAACAAAGGAGAGAACAAATTTGAAAGATTTTATGAAGGTATAGTCAATAAGATTGGTAACTGATTTTTTTGTGAGAGAGGGAGATGGAAGAGTTGAGAATGATCCTTAAACTATACACCTAGGTGATTGATAAGATGGTAGTATTCTTTAACAGAAATAGGGATGTTTGGAATAGAGGTATGTTGAGGTCATGGGGAGAAAGATAATGAATTTTGGTTTTGAACATGTTGAATTTGAGATATCTAGCTGGACATTCAGGTGTAGACTTCCAGCAGATAGTCTATGATGTAGAATCAGAACTCAAAAGAGAGGTTAAAGCTAGATCAAGAGATTTAAGGATAATTTGCATCAAGAATCTATAGAATTGAATCTATAGAAACTGATGAGCAGAAGAGAGAAGAGAAACAAAGACAAGGGTTTTGGGAAATCCCAAAATTTAGGGAATGGGGATAAAAATAATGAGATAAAAAGAAGGGCTAGGAAAGGGCAGAGTCACAAAAGCCAAGGGACCCGAGAGTACCCAGGATTAGGATATGATCAACTGTGAAGGATTGTCTTGGAACTCTAAGCAAATCACTTAATCTCTTAATGCTCTAGACACCTCTTGAAGACTGAAATTTCAGAACAGATGTCCATTGACACTGGTAAAGGAATTTTTCATTAATGGGAATTCTCAACGTCAGTGAAATAATAGGTCCAGTTCCTCCTTCTCACTCCTAGATCTTCTCCTCAAAATGAGTCAAAAAGGATGAACCCTTATGTCTTTGCACACAATAGGCACTAAATAAATGCTCCTTTAATTGAAATTAACTTTAGAATTGGAAGGGCTCTTGGCTTGCAATCTGCTCAAGACCTTTCACTTTTATAGATAAACTAGGCAGGTGTAAGACTGGTACAAAAATCCAAGTTATCTGTCTGTCAATTCCAACAATCTTTTGCTATTGCATGCTTTCTCACTAAACAACAAACAATGTTGTCTTCAATGTTTACTAAGTTCAAAAGTGGACTAATTTATTTTCCAAAAGTTTCCCTACAGACAGGAAACAAGAAAGAGTTTCTGTCCAGCTTTCATTTAATTAGAACTCTAGAATATTGTAATGGAATGTGGTTTTGCTAAATAAAGAACATTTTGATGTATGTTCAAACTTATATTTTATATAGTATAAGTAATCACTCCATAAATGTTTCCCAAAGAAATTAAAAAATATTTTAGATTCTATAAGGGAGTTTTTACCACCAACATTTCCTGCTAGTCAACAAGCAATTATTAATCATTAATTATATTCTAGACATTATACTAAATACTGAGGATACAGAGAAAGGCAAACACATGATTTCTGCTCTTACAGGGCTCATATTTTAATGAGAGACACCACAACAGTGTTAGTGGAAATTAATCTCAGAGAAGGGAAAGCTTTGGGAACATGTGAGATGTGAGATGAGACTTAAAGGAAGTTAGACAAGACAGGAAAGAGATGGAGGTGAGAGAGGGCATTCTAGGTATGGGGAACAACCAGCAAAAAGACTGAAATGTCTTCTGTGCCAGACACAGCCAGTAAGTTTTCTCACCGATGATGATAGTCTGGAGAACAATTAGTCCTGTCCTAGCCTTGACCTAGCTTTAAGTTCTCAAATATTACACTAACTATGCTATGATTGGTGGAAGACCGATAAAAGAGGCAATGATTATGATGTGGGTGTTATTTACTGGTTGAGTTTTTCCTTTTTTTTTCATTAATTATCAGTTAGAAAAAAAGGTCAAAGGAGAGAAAATAAGGGGGAGGATTGGAAAGAAAATGGATCTTTTAAATATATGTAATATATATTTCAATACACATAAACATCTTATATACATATTAAAATATTTACATATCATATATTGACATATACATATAACACAAATATGTTATATAGTAATATTAAAATATATAAACATATATTTTATATATTTAGATATATATTAAATATATATTATAAAATATATACATATGATAGTTTATATAGCATGTCATACTTCATAGTCCTCTCCACCTCACTCCCTTCTTAGCATTGCCAGGATTTATTTTCCTTATTTTCTCACCTAAAATTGGTAAAATACTTAGCACTTGTTAGAGCTACACTGGGTAGGGTTAATGTCCATAAATTGGAGGCAGTCATGTCTATAATCTGAAATCAATGGCTTTTCATCAGTGAGGAATCTTTATAGCAGGCATTGTGGGACCAGTGATTTCCTAGATGTAACCCTCGATACTCCTATGAACTCAGCTCGGGTGGATCTTCTTGGACCAGGTGACACTGCTTTCTCAGAATGGGGAGGTTGCCCAGGTGAAGGAGAAAGGACTCAGGTTGTTTTGGCCAAGATATAAATCATGACTGGAAGGTGAATGCCAGGCTTCTGCCACCAGAGGGGGCTGAGACCCCAGCTTGGCCAGTGGACCCACAGCTTGTGTTGTGATCCGAGGTATGGAGAAATGAATGGTCTCAGATGCCCATAGCCCCCACCACTGCTGGGGCAGGCAGACTAAGGTCCCTGTTCCGAGTCATTCTAGTTGTATTTCGAGTAGCAAATCAGTCTTGGGACCAACTCAAGTTTCTCAAAAAGTTCTGAGCCTAGAGCTGGAGTGGACTAGAAGAAAAAGAAAGAGGGGGAGGAGAAAGAGTAAGGGAGGGAAGGCTGGGCCACCAGAGGTTTGGGATTGGTGGTGGTGGGGAAATCACTAGATGGGGTAGGGGAGAAGAGGGGAAAACAGGAGAGGGGAGGAGGGGAGACGGGGAAGGAGAAGAGGAAAAGAGAGGGGAAAGGAGAGGAGGAAAGGAGATGGGAAGGGAGAGGCAGAAGCAGGAGGAAGGAGACAGAAAAAAAAGATAGAGGAAGTTGTGGAATATGACCGTATATCATTTTTAAAATAACATGTCTCTTTTCTTCCCTTTAAAAAAATCTGAAAAAAAATGTTTAACTTGACTATAATAATAACTGATGAAGTGGGAACACAGAAGTAGACCTATTCTGATCCTGAACTATATTGGTACCAAATTGATCTCCTTTGGGACTGAGGGTCTTCTTAAAAGGAATGAAGATCAGTGTGGTTTTTAAATCATTGTCCTACATTTTCTTTCATACACATATACACATTGGGACAGGTCACTACATACAGAAAAATGATGTGCTTTCCAGGAGTGAAAATCAAATCATTTCTAAATTCCATTGAGCTGACCTTCATAGTCACAAGCTCTAGCTCTGAGGAGAGATTACATCTGATATAGAGCTACACCCAGAGATCCTGGGCAATAAGAATCAGAGGCAGTATTCGTGTGTGTATGTGTGTGTATGTGTGTCTGTGTGTGTGTGTGTGTAAACTTTATTTATACCACATTAAGATTTCCCTCTTGAGTGCCTTTCCTGATTGCAGAGGAAAGAGCAATGAACTTAAGCCTTGAGTTCTGGCCCTGACTCCACCAGTAGGCAGTCACTTCATCTATGAGCTTCAGTTTCCTTATCTGTAAAGAGGGGACCATAATACTCTCCCTGCCAACCTCTTAGGATTAGGACAATCCAAAGTGCTAAGGTTCATTAATGTTCTTTGTAAATAAAGGCATTAGTATTATTGTTGTATTATGGACATGTGTATAGAGTTGTATAAGCAATAATGAGCTAACATGAAAGTACTTTGAAACATTAACAGTATAAATATGTTATATTATATTATATGAAACAAAATATGAATAGTTATGGTTGGCCCAGAAGGTTGGAAGTATGTATATGACATCATCTTTTCCCCACTCTCTCAAAGGCCATACTAAACTGTAAATATTTTGAGAAAGAGCTGTACCAAAATGCTTTCTCCGTGCACCCAGAGCCTAACAGAATACCTTGCTAATGCTAGGTGCTTTAAAGAATGTTTCTTGAACTGCAGTGACCCCCTAAAGATCCATTGACTAGATCCAACCTGAGAGCTCAGCTCTCAGTGAGAGCAAATGAGGAAAGTAATGAAGAGCACAGAAAGTGTCTCCTCAGTATCCCTACTGAGCTTCACCTTTTCCTCCAGAAAGTCAGTCTGGAATTGTCTGCTTCCTGTATCTACTTATTAATGTGAGAGAGAGCTGAGAGTTTGGGGATCACTGCAGGGAGGAAGTTTGTCTCTAGCTACCAAGAATAAGGAAAGATTAATGAACATCTTATTGAATCCCTCAACCTGGGAATGTGAGAATTAGAAAAGTCCTTGGAAGCTGCTCTTCAGACTGCATGGAATGTTAGACTTGGAAGTAGGCAGGCCTTGGTTCCAACCTCATTGCAAACATCTCTGAATTTAAATGCCCTGGTTGGCCAGCTATATACTGAGAAGCTTGTAATCTATATTTTATAAGCTCAGAGATGGAAAGCAACTTGCCTAAGATTCCCCAATTAGTATTTTTGTTCTGTGAGTTGTTACCTATATTATTAAGATTATAAAAATAGAATAATGATGAAAGACTGCTAAAATTGGATAGTTTTCAAAGCTCATCCAGTGCAATCTCTTTATTTGACAAAGCAGAAAACTGAGGCACAAAAGCTGGGGGCAGTTATATAGAGCAGCAGCCCTGGAGTTAGCAGGACCTGAATTCAAATGTTACCTCAGATGCTTACTAGCTGTGTGATCCTGGGTAATCCTGATTGCCTCAAAAAATAAAAATAAAAAATAAGGTGATGCCTAAAGTTACAAAGCAAATCTGTGGAAAGACCAAGACCAGATCTCCTAGTTCTTACTCCCCTCTGCCTAGTGTTTTGGATGAGTGGAGAAGGGCAGTTTTCTTCATTTAAATAGAACAGAAGACCAAATGACATCGTTGCAATTCACTTCTTTTACAACAGGTAGATTTAGAGAAAACTATGAAGAAAAAAACTTCGTTCTTTCCCTCCCTAGTTTTCCTCTTGAAAGAATAGGAATTTACCAAATAAAGACCCTGGAGATTGGTATTTATGCTTTTCTTTTGAAAGGGAATAGAAGCATTTGGAGTATTTTATTTTTCAATCATTTCCAAACTAAAATAAATTTCTTTATCTTTATTTGAGAATGACAGAATTTCAGAGACGGATTACCTAATCCAACAGCCTCATTTGAAAGGACCTGAGAAATCGATTTGATCTGGTTTGCCTTCTCTCTGAACTGTATCTGGACTCTGGGAGTTATCTCCCTCCCCTCAATCCCCCTGAAACCATCTCCTGACAGCCCCATTAACTGGGCCATGCCTCTCTCTCTGGTCCACTTTGCCTTTTCGGAATTCCACTTTTTGTGCTAGGTGAGAATTTGTCGTGTGGATCAAGGGAAGGTAAAGCAGTTCAAGTCAAAATCTTACCACTCATGTTCCCTGGATAATGCCTCATCCTTAGTTTCAAAGGCAATGGGGGACCTGGCATGATGTGGAGGCATGTAACAGGATGCCAGGTTCCTGCTGAGAAAGGATAAGGAGAAAAATGAAGATGGCTTCATTGAAGAAAGAGTTTTTTTTTAGAGAACTTCTCTTGATATTTGCCTTCTAGGGCATATCTCATGAATCTCTCTGGACCTGTGATTTCAATGATACTCAAGAACTCCCTAGTGAAGATTCCTCTCCCAAAACAAATTGACAATTTATAGTTTGAGAACAGCCCAGGGCACTGAATACTCAAATATATGTCAGATGTGGCTCAGATTTTCCATACTTGAAGGCTTTCAATCACCATGCCAGGCTTTGTTGAGACTGGTAACCAAAAAACCCAAACCACCACCACAGCCTACACACACACACACACACACACACACACACACACCTCAAAACAAGCAAAAGCCTTTACATCTACATGGCATGGGGTTAAAAAAAATCCATTTCACCTCCATTATGACTCACATTTGTATAGTCCTATAAGGTTGGTGAATACCTTACTTCACCAATTCTATGGAGTAAGTAGGTGCAAATATTATTATTCCCATTTTGCAGATGAGAAGACTGAGACTAAGGTTATTTGCCCAAGGTTGGGAGGTTGGTGAGGCAAGATTCAAGGCTACATCTCCTGAGTCCAAGTCCAGCAATTTCATACTTTGCATCTCTGACCCATTTGGCCCTTTGGAGGAGGGAAGGCCAGTATTGTTGCTCCTGGCTTTTTTTTTTTTTTTTTTTGATAAAAAATTTTTATTTAAATAAAAAATTACACACACACACACACACACACACACACACACACACACACACACACACACACAGCTAAAACTAGAAACCAACCACCTGCCAATAAGGAAACCTGGCTAGTTAACTGATATATGTGAATTTCAAAAGACAGTCTCACAGCGGGGAGAGAGAGAGAGAGAGAAAGAGAGAGAGAGAGAGAGAGAGAGAGAG
>JAJPUD010000451.1:210621-227489 GCA_023553655.1 Myrmecobius fasciatus | reverse complement strand
AGAGAGAGAGAGAGAGAGAGAGAGAGAGAGAGAGAGAGAGAGAGAGAGAGAGAGAGAGAGAGAGAGAGAGAGAGAGAGAGAGAGAGAGAGAGAGAGAGAGAGAGAGAGAGAGAGAGAGAGGAGAAAGAAGGCAGAAAAGGGGAGAAGAGAGAGGAAAAGAAAGAGCATAGAGGAGGAAAATGGGTAGGAAAGGAAGAAGAGATTAACTACCAAGGTGGCCCTGCTCTACCCCTTTCCTCCCGTAGCTCCTTGGATAATTGGTCATTTCATCTACGCTGGTGGCCTGGACTCCTTCCTCCCCGGCCTGCGTTTGCGCCGGGCCGTCCGCATCTCACGGCCGCGCCCCTTCGCCGGCCGGAAGGGCCGACGCGGCCTGAGCAATTTATCATAGCCCAGGATACTAGGTGGCAGTGCTGCTCAGCTAATCGGGGTCCCGCGTCGCGATCACGCCTCTGGAGTATTAATTTACTCTCTTTCCTCCGTCCCTGAAATACGTTGAGAAGTTCATTTCTGTATGCCTAAACGACCCAAATAGCCTTTTTTTTTTTTTTTTTTTTTTTTTCAGAAAAGCCAGAGAGAATGAATGCCCAGGTGTTATCTCTCCTGTCTTTGCTCCCTGTCCAGGAGGATGGAGACATTGGGCTAAAACCTGTTGTGGCTCTAAGAGTTCCTTCCAAGTTAAACTGGGAAATTTAATTGGGATTACTATTTTTTTTTTTTTTTTAGGCAGTTGACATGGACCTAGAGAATCATAACACCTCATATTGAGTGGCGAATGTATGTGTGTGTGTGTATTCACACAAGCCTATGCGATTCACAAGCATATTTAAAAACCACGTGACAGCTACCTATCACATATCAATTTTTTTAGTGTGTGAGATATACAATCTACATCGAACGTATATTCCTGTATTGCTTTTTTTTTTTAACACACATAACACATACAAACACATACACGGTCATTTACAACTAAGAATTGACAATAGTTATGGGATCCAGTAATTTTCCTGATTTAAGTAGGAATCTGTTAACAATAAAATCGAGGTTAAGATTCACTTTTCTCAGGACGGGTGGGGCATTATTGTTGAGACTGAATGTAGCCCAGTCCACAGCTCCTAACACAGTACTTGGCATATAGTAGTAGAGTAATTAATGCTTGTTGAGTGACTGTCGCTGAGACAGTCTAGAATCGATTTCTGTCAGAGTCTCGATCCTGCTGGATGTCCAAGGTATATTTGTTCAGCGTTGAGAGAAAACATCTGTATCAGGGCTCCATATACCTGTGAGATACAGGCAGACAAGGAAACAGGAATCAAAACTAGAGAAGAGAAATATTTATTCATTGGGAACTCTACTAGAGTTAGATACCACTTGGTTTGTATATTTCCTTTAGGGAGAAATGTGGAGGCAAATGTTAGTTCTAGGCGCCCAGATCATAAGAACTCATGCAACGGTCTCCGGAAATACATAGTTCATCTTTAGGCCAGGGCCTGCCCTTATTAGGGGCATTATCTCTGGGTTGTGATTTTCCTTAAAAGGTACTTTGAAATTAAAAAAATAAACCTACAACTGCCTGACAGTGGATGAATGCCAGTTACTGTCCTTCCTTTGTAGAACTCTTTAAAATTGCTCTCAGTTGACTCGCAGGAAGGGGAAAAAGGATGGTGAAGGCGGGAAAACTTTCTAAATCACTGTTATGTCATTTGAAACCCTCAATAGCTCTTCTTTATGGGTTTTCTTTATTGTAGAAAGTCAAGGTAATGGTTTTACTAAAGAGAGAGCCGCCATCTAATTTCTTCCCATTGCACTGTACAGTATGTCCCTTGGATGGTTATTCCGAGGTAAGTGGAAAGTATCATCCTAGGGTTCTTTTTTGTGTGTGTGGATGAGAGGTAGATTAATGCTTTAATCTCGTTTTCTAATTGATTCTACTCTTGGGAGGATAAACAAGGTCTCTTGCGGAGATATATGCGAAAATTGTAAATAGAAGACCATTTCATAAACTTGGACGATTTTAGATCTCCAACATACTGCACAAATAAAAACACCGGTCCACATGATTTGAAGTGTGTGTGTGTGTGTGTGAGTGTGTGTGTGTGTGCGTGCGTTTCTAAATCCCCAAGAAAAAAGATTCTTTCCTCCAGACTATTGACATTGCTATCTTTAGGCATATTTCCATTTTTTTTCACCATTTTAAGAGCAAACCAACAAAGCGAGGTGATGGCTTTCTAGTGCAGAACCAGTGGAGCCTGTTAGCAACTGAACTGGCTTTTTCTGACTTTAGGAAATATTCTTCTCTTAGTAATTTGCCCAGTCACTCGGCTCCCGCAAATCTTGATCTGACTTAGACTCCTCGATCTGGAAAAAGCCGATTTCATTTTAAGGGATTTCTGCAATAAAATGTTTCTGACGTGATCGAGAAACTAACGAAATTACCAGATATAAGCATTTTCTTCACAGTGTCTCTAACCCAGCCTTGGGGGACTGTTTGAGTCCTAACTCGTGCATAACTTTTTCCTCTACACGACTCTATTTTACATGTATTTTTGAGCGATGGAAAATAACAGATATGATTTACAAGACCAAATGTTACCCCGAAATCCTAGGGGAACTCCTGCCGTTGACTTCCAAGAGGAGAGAGAATGCGCACGGGCTCATTTGTGCTCTTCCTTCTCTTCCCCTGGACTTCAGCGCTGGTCTTGTTGCTGACCTGTGCCCACGTCGGATGCCCGGGAGAAGTAGGCTGGGCTTGCAGGCGTTGACCGCGTCGGGTAGCCCTGGGATGGATACCAGGAAAGGCACAATAGTTGCTTACCAGGCCGCATTGGGATCAGTTCCCCCTAGTGCGGCATCACCTGCCAGATAGACACCTGTGGCCCTAGGCTAATGGTCTTAGCTGGACACCTCCCCTACTCGCTAGCTCTTTTGCCTTGATGAGAATGCGATTGGCCCAGGCAGACATCTCCCCCCTCGTGTTATAGCTGAGGGAAATGGAGAATTGCAAAAACAAAGAGTTTGCGTAACTTTCTTTACTCTGCAGCTCTGCCTCAGGCTTGGTTCCCCCTCCCTTCAGTCTGGGAGGGAGCAGTTTAGAAGGCGCGTGAGGGTGGCAGGGTGAGGGTCGTAGAAGGAATCCAAGGCGGTTTGTGGAAGGTTTGTGATGTGAGGTGATGTGTGTGTGCGTGTGTGTTGTCCTTTTTTTTGCTCCCTGGGAAATATACGTTTCCTTCCTCCCTCCCCCCCTTTTTATGCTTTTTAGGAGTTGTGAGGTTAGGACCCTGGGAAGAAGCCCAAGAAATAGAAAAGGACCTCTGCAAATTAGTATCTCTTGGGGGCCTGGGGCCTGGGGACGGGGGTTGGGGCTGAGGGTAGAAGGGCGGCAGGAAGAAGGAGGTCTCCTTGGGTCCCGGCGCAGGGGGCAATCCGCTCGCCTCTCCTCCCTACTTCTCAACCCACGGAATTTCTTGCGGAGCCCCCACGGCCCGGTCCACGGCGGGATCGCAGCGATTGTCCCCGAGGTGAGGGGCGGCCCGCGGTGTAATGGACCGGGGGGGGGGACATCCCTGCTGCCCTTGACTTCGGGGCTGCGGGAGGGAGGGGCTCTGGCATGAGAGTGAGCGTGTGAATGGACGCTGGGGAAATTGAAGGGAAAAAAAAAGCAAGACAGAGGAAAGTCCCATCAACAGGCCTCTCCATTCCCCCCACCCCCTTGAAAAAATTAATGCACTCCATATAGCAAGCAAGCTTGTCTGGAGCCCGATCAAACCTCGGAGGGAAGGCTTGACCTCACTGAGGTCAATTGAAAAGAAGTCAACTGAAATTTGGCTAAGGGGAGGGGAGGAAAGAAAGGGTGGAGGGCAGGAAAGAAAGGGTGGAGGGCACCTCTTGTTACTAGGTTGTTCTGCGGCTTCCGCGGCCAAAGGCCTCACAGAAGCGTCCGCTCTAAGCCCAGGCAAGCAGACCAAAGGCAGCACGGATACACTCAGCCACCCCGGCCTCTTTCTCTACCCCTATTCCAGTAGACGAGTTCCAGCAAGATTATCATTCTTCTCCCACTCCCAATCGACTCCACGAACCCACTCTCCATCCATGCTTCGTCAGCCACTGCCTTCGATTAACAAAACCATCCACCCCAGGGGTCGCGGGAAAGCAGTGACCACTGGGATTGGGACCCAGATACTCCGGTGGGTTGGAACAAGGTGTGGTTGAGGGTGGATCCATTGACAAAAAAGAAATGGCCTTAGGTAGTTAGTATATGGAGTTTAGGGCAGAGAAGAAATCAAGCTTCTGGTATCTGCTTGATTCCTTTATCCGAGATGGTACACATTTTATCTACCTCTTCCCGTCCCATCCCCGACATAGCTTGAGGGTCTTCTCAACTTTCCTCATTCCCTTCCCTATCTTTTCCCTACTTGTTTACTTATTTCACCTTTTTATTCTCTCTCTCTCTCTCTCTCTCTCTCTCTCTCTCTCTCTCTCTCTCTCTCTCTCTCTCTCTCTCTCTCTTCCTCCCTCTTTCCTTTTTTCTCTCCCTCCCTCCTTTTCTTTAGCTCATATTCCCTTCTTTCTCCTTTCCCTCTCCTTTGCCCTCTTTTACTTTATGCCACTTATAAATCCTCAGAATAATCCCTTTACAATAAATAAACGAGTCCACCTAAGGTTGAAGACATCTTTTAGCAGAGATGGAGGACTGGGTATTTGGTAGTGATTATGGAGACCATGATGTGGTTTTCTAAATTTTTTTTTTATTAAATTGTTTATTACTTTAGTACCTCTGTCTCTAGGAGAGAATCTTATCTTTATCAACAGAGGACTTCTGTCACTGGGACATTTGACCCATTTCAAAGATGAGCTTGGGAAGTAACCTAAGATATTACAACTGTCACTCTAGGAACCCATGTGAAATTGAGCAATTAGTCAACCTCTTTTGGTTTCAGTTTTTCATTTGCAAAATGAAAATGTTGATCTTGAATGGGCTTTGAGGTTCTGTCTAGCTCTAACTCCATAATCTATATTGTCTAAAATAATATTGTGTTGTTTATTATTATCCATAAACTTTAACTTTTGTGTGGCTGATTTGAAGCATTTTGAAAATTCAATCTGCTTCCTTTCCCGGCTCTCTGCTTTCATTCTTCAGCATTTTCATGGGAGCCTACCATGTTAGAACTGGAAAGGGGACTTAGAAACATTTAGTCCTAGGGTTCTCAAACTTTTTTGTGTCCTTGACCTCTTTGGTAGTCTAGTAAATAAAGTCTGTGGACCCTTTTTCTGAATTATGTTTTCAAATAATTAAAGAAAATGCTAAATTTCAGTTAGAGGTTAATGGAAATAAGGGCAGATGTTTTCCCCCTGCCCATGTATACAGACCTCCTGAAATCTGGTCCATGAACCCTATATTTGGAACCCCTGATCTACTCCAGCCCCCTAATCTGAGACCCAAAGAGATAAAGATGCTTATTCGTGGCCATCTACCATTATCAAAGCTGGCTAATTTCTTCAGTTATTTTTGGTTTGGTTTAAACAAGAGGAGGAAATGAGAGTGAAGAGAATACCATTCTGTTCAATAGCAGGACAGCAGCACAGAATTGCAGGCACCTATCCATCAAAAATTGAAACTTTTTGTGACATTCTATAGTGCTAGTCTTGTAACTGGATAGTTCGTGAAAGATTATATTGCTTAGGTGAGATTATTCAATTGCTTCCATGTTTTAACATTTTCCAAAATTACTGAGGGAACTTTTCCTAAATACAATCATGAATATTTCACCTTTGAAAGTTCATTAAGTTTTAGATGGTACATGCTGGTAGCCCCTTAAATTGCCTTTAAGTTTATATTAAAATGTTTGAAGCTTAGTTTATTCTTATTAAGCCAAATTTGACATTAAAAGCTACTTTTCTTCCACTTTTTCTAATTTTCTGAAACTTACAAAAAGGCTCTTGAGCTTTGTTAACTTCATAGGGAAATTTTTTTTTCTACTAAGAAAAAGTATCTGTGATACCCCCAAAAGAGACAAACTGGCTACAATATTTACTATTTTAAATCTATTTGCCATATTCTTCTAACCAGGCATTTTCCTGTACACACAGAACTTCCTTTTATTTGAATAGGGGCCCAGGGCATTGGAACTTTTTGTCTACACTGAATTCCCATGGAAATCTGCTTTATTGCAAAATCTGGATTGCTGGTAATGCATCATGCCTATTTCTACAATTTGGACTGGCTATGTAAGACAGCTTGAATAGAAAGTAAATAATTTTTGAGAAGACTAACTAGAAAAAATGAAAAGAAAAGAGAAAAAAACCCACCAAAATCTTTGGCTAGATAATGGAAGAAAATAAAACCTACATTTTTCCAGAATTACTTTGCCATTGTGGACAAAGTGTCATCAGGTGCCTGAATTGGCTAGGTTTTCTTCAAACCCAACAGGAAGTCACCAATTTGCAGAGACCTAGTTTGTCTGACTATAGGACCTTTCCTATAGGACTATTGTTTAGAGTTGGGATCTGTAGTTACAGGATCTGATAATACTAGGTGACCCAAATGATGGCCCTCTATTCCCATCTTTTCTGTTTCGTGTTTAATAACTACATTTCAACTTTAAAGCATTCTTTTGTTCTTATGAGTATTTTATTGGATTTTTGTCTCTTTATTCTAAATAGGCCCCTCCCCCCTTTTTTTCATTTCCTTCACTAATGTGACTGTGACTGATTGTGATTTCTGAAATGATCATCTTATTTCACTGACTAAAAAACCCTGCACTGACTCATTTCCTTTCTCCATGGAGCAAAGCAACAGTTTAGCCAGGAAGTGTCATATATACATGCCATAATTTAACATTGTAAGGTTTGAAAAGTACTTTACATGTCTTATAACACTGTAGAATACTTTGCTTTTCCCCCAATTTTTTGGAAAATGTATTTCCTATGGTATAAGAAGAGAACTGCTGATATAGAAATACCTCCCTCCTGGATGCAAAAAGGCAACTTAAATGTTTTACCCCTGGTCACATAGCTACTATGAGCCAGAAATAAGAATTGAACCAAGTCTTCCTAATCCTAAAACCAGGTCTCTACTATGCAAGCTGCCCCTTGCTACAGATTTTATTTTGTCCATTTTATAGGTCAGAAAACTAATGTGTTCTCAGAGGTTAAGGGATTTGTCTAATATTATCAGCTAACAAATGGTTGATTCCCCAGGTCTTGTGACAAGTCACAAGTGATTACTGCTTCTCAGTAGCCCACCAAGCCCATTTTCTGTTTCTGACGGTAGCAACAAAGCAAAATTTTTGGAAGGACATGATAATCCTTTCTAATGTTGAATGGTGAATGATATTAGTTAAATGATTCTAGCTTCTCCCAATAACCCATTCTTCATTTCCCTCTTCATACCTAAATCTAGCATGCAAAGAAATGGAAAAGTTGCAAATGCAATAGTGGTACAAGGCAAAAGCCATTTGAAATAATTCTTTCAGTAACACACATAGATACCCCACAATTCTAGAAGCATGAGCTACAATTATTATCTTCTATCCTTTCCCTTAGGAAGGAGGCAGTATTTTTTATGGCTTAGACAAACAGAAGATATCAGAAAAGGAAATGACTGCCCAAATTTCTCAAATTAAATCAGCATCTCCTTCAGCCACACAAGAAATTCCATTTCTAATTTGGTTTAATATGTTACAAAATAATCTAGGGAAAGGAGTTTCTATGATTTTTCTTATCAACTAAAAGGGAAAACTGAACTTGGATTTTCAAATCCATAAAATGGAAAGGTTGGACTAATCTTTCTACCAAAAGCCCTTCTAAGTGCAGTGTTCCACAATTCTGAGAAACTCTGGGTATTAAGAAGAACAAGAGAATGCCACCATATTGACTTTCATTCAGACCTGTTCAGTCTATATAAGGTCACTTGAACTATATTTTCTCCAAAAACCTGAATGGTTGAATAGTAGAAAACCTGATCTTTCTGAAATTTTGTTTTTGGTCACAAAATGAAAGCATTTTTATTGTCTACCCTGTACAAAACCCAGGAATCTGTAGCTACTTACATTTCTTTTTGCTTGGATTTTACCTTGCTCAGAAAATTGCCTACACTTTAGAGACTCTCTAACCCCAAGGGAGTAACTTTGAAAGGAATAAAGAGATTACAGATGGGGAAGCATCAACTCTCTGTGTCAGGTTAATGGATTATTTGTTTCATACCTAGGGCATCCTTGATTGATGCTTATAATAACAACACTTTCTTGTTAAGCAGATGAAAAATTATATCACACAGAGCTTGTGTCTAACATCAAGAGTCATGAAAAGAATTAAGGTGGGGGGAGGGAGGGTAAAACCAAAGGCAAAGAACCAACAATAACATTTCAGCAGCCAATGAGGAGCCAAGATACATGGACAAGTAATTGTGTTTTTATGAAAAGTCTGTTTTCCCACTGGTTAGAACCTTCAAAACAGCCTATAGCCAAGCCAAATCCAGTGGTTCCAGAAAACTATTGCAAGGAGACTATATTTCCCCAGGCAAACATCTATTAGAGCAGGAGATCATTCTCATACATTTCTATAATGGAATTAAAGTGTTGGGTTAGAACTTTGCTCCAGGATCAACAGGCCTTGCTTTAAAAATAAGGTAGATACTCTGCCTGGTTGTTTGTTTTTGATAAATGCTTTGGTTTTGCCTTGGCATTTATGTAGCAGCAGGAGACCATTACCCTGTGACAATGTGCTATTCCATTGTCATTATCCCCTAAGTAACTAAAACAATACTCTATTTGGCCTCCTTTGCTAGTAGGTTTTCTGTTTTGTTTTTCCTTAAACAGTGTTTCCTATTGAATTTCTGACCTAGTCACTTGAAATCCAGCAGGATATCTGGTAACATTTTTTTTTAATCTGGCATCTTGTGCTTTAGTAATTTTACTCTTTAGGAAATAGCTCAGATACCATATCCCTGATCAAGAGATCTCATCCTGTAGCTAAGAGAAATTACATTCAACTAGGGTGTGCCCTATAATTTAAATCTGTGGCATAGTATGCGCTTGTTAATTGTTATTGTTATTTTGCCACAAACCCCAACAGTACTCAAAGGTAAAAAGACTAATAGCATAATACAGCAGCAGCAGACATTATTAGGTATCTCTATACTGGATCACAAAGATAATGTTCTCATTCTGAGCTGTTGTATTTTTTTTTCCACACATGCAAGTATAATGTCTAGCATTTATATAACACCTTTTCAAAGTACTTTACAAATATCATTTTATCCTCATCACAATCTTTTAAGGTAGGTGGTATTATTAGTTCTATTTTTCAGATGAGGAAACTGAGGCATCAGAGATTAAAGTGACATGCTCAGGGGTCACACAGCTGGTGAATCTCTAAAGCAAGATTTGATTCCAGTTTTTCCTAAATCCAGGTGCAGCACTTTATCCAGTGCACTCAGCCTGATGCCTATATATGAGAGGAGACTGATAATGTTAGTGCATTTCCTTTCAGAGATACTTCTCTGCTCTTTTGTTGGAAATCTCCCATAGGAGCATAGAATCACAGAGCTGTTGGACTAAAAGAGACCTTTGAGAAGATCTTGGCTCCATTGCTCAGGTTCTCAGATGAATCTTTGATCTCATCAATATGAATTTTCCTCCAGTAATGCAGATTGATTGCTCTTATACATGTATTCATCCTGGTGCCTCTAGTCTATGACTCTAAATCAGTCATGGGTGGGCCCACCCAATGTGTTGTGGGGACTTGTTGAGATATCAGTGATGGCCCAGAGATTGGTCATTGATTAGCTGTCCCTTGTTCTTATCATATGACTAAGCCATCTCTTTTCCCAATTATCCATCCTTTATTATAGTTCTTCACAATTTCTTTTCTTTTCTTTTTTTTGCTGTGATCAGTTTATATACTTTTCATCATTGCTCTCTGAATCTCTCTGTTATCCTCCCAGGGATATGTAGTCTTTATTTTTCAGAGCTTTGTGACCTGAACCATTGTGGAATTTCCCATAATTTGCCAGAATAATGATATTAGAAAAGATGGATTTTAATTTCAGGAGGAAGTTTGGGGTCATTAAAGGAGTTTTACAATTGCCCAGTTGTAAAATGAGAATAATAATTGCATCTATCTTTTGGGGTTGTTGTGAGAATCAAATGATACTATCTTTGTATTGCTTGGCACATAGTAGGCACTATATAAATGCTAGCTTCTATTATTAATATTATCATGACTAATACTACTACTGTTCCATACAAATCCATGCCTTTGCCTCCAATCTTCTAGGTCAGGCGTGACTGTTTTTCAGCATGGACCACATGGTCAAAAATCCATATTATGATATTCATATGAAAATGATTATACAATGAAAATGTATTCAACTTTCAAAATTTTTTTGACTAATCCAAACCTACTAGTTTGTCCATTATTCACCTTTTTTTTGTCTTTTCACATTAGGGTATTTGTTGGAATAGTCTGTAGCATTTTTTTTTCTGTTTGTGGATATATTTCTTTGCTCTCTTTGCACTGATTGTTCTTTTGATTTTATGCAACTCCTCTTTCTCAATCTAATTTCTAGATCCTTTATTATTCCAAGTTATTTTAGGTTTTAATGACTTCCCTACTCTCTGGGTTACTTCCATTCTACACCTCCCCCTCACTCTCCCAGTAATACTTTTCTTTACATTTCTGACTCTTGTTTTATATCGTCAGAGGCAGCTCCCCAAATTGTTACCAAATGAATGATTGCAGTGGATTCAGAATGAGCACTATCTTTTTACTTCTCTATTCAAATCTTTCAGAAATTATATATTGGCCCAAATATTAACCTTGTTTTCCCCAAATTTGACTGGTTATAGCCTATAATGAGTATTATTATTTTTCAGAATATATATATATGCTTGTCTTCATGTATGTGTGTATATATGTCTACATATATATGCATATATACATATACAATATAAGCTATCCCAAAATGATATTCTCACCAACACACACATATAGATTATAGATAGATACATATCACACACATATGTATTTGTATATATGCATTAGGGGTAAGAATATAGACCACTCCAAAATGGAATTCTCATCCTTAATATATACACATATAAAGATTTATATGTTTATGTGAATATGCATGTATACATATACACATATTTATATATTATATGCAAACATATAGACATTTTTATGTATGTATGTATGTGTTAGGGGTAAGAATATAGACCACCTCCAATTGGAATTCTCACCTTTAATTATACACACATATATAAATTTATATATAAAGTGTGCATACACATACATTATATATATAAACATATACAGATATATTTTTGCATGCATACATGAATTAAGAGTAAGAACACAGACCATCCCCAAATAGAATTCTCACATATATATGTATATATATGTATGTATATATTAGTGAGTATTCTAGTGAGGGAGATGTTCTTCTTTGTTTTGTATGAGACAGAGACAGAGAGAGAGAGAGAGACAGAGAGACAGAGACAGAGACAGAGAGAGAGCGCCAGAGAAGATGCAGAAAGAGAAAAGTTGGCATCTGTGAGATTGCTTGAGCAAAATCTGGAATACACTGCAGTTCAATCAGACAATTAACCCAAGTTTTTGAGCAACTATGTATGAGACAGTATGGTACATGCTTTGGGGATTATTAAGATGAGGAAGATGTGACCCTTGCCTTCAAGAAGCTTACAATCTACTTTGGAAGATAGAACATACAGATAAAATAATAATTCATCACATAAGGTCCTTTATATCATGTGAATGCACAGAAATGAAATGCTGTAGTAATTCAAAGCCATTAATCATTGCAGGCTGGAATGATTTGGAAAGACTCTAGATAGGACTTAAGCTGAATTTTGAAGGATGCGTAGAATTTTATAGTTGGGGAAAAGGGTTTCAGGACATTTTAGAAATGAAGACATGCAGGTAAGAATTTTAAGAGTGTCCTGAAGGGTCATTGAGAAAATTAATTTTCCTGGAGTTACATACAGTGGAAGTGGAGGAAAGCACCTTCCACAAAGGAAATTTTCACCTTAATTCAACAAATATTTGTTAAGCACCGTGTTCAGGGAATTGTGGGAAGTTCTGTGGTTACAAAACAAAAACATTATCCCTACTCTCAGATAGACTTGCATTCTGTCAGGGAAAACAACATATGCACATGTAAGCATAGTATGAGAAGATAGAGTTCTGCACTTACAGCCAGAAAGACCTGGTCCAATTCATTCCTCTGACTAGCTCCTACCAGCTCTGTGACCTGAAATAAGTCACTTAGTTTCTCTAAGACCCAGTTTTTTCATTTGTGAAGTGAGGAGGTTGGTCAGGGCGGTGGAGGACACCAATAATCTCTGCACCTAGGGACACTGAAATTGTTAGATCATTTCAGTTTGGAAATTCTGTGCTACAGTAAGGGCTAATGCCAATCAGGTGAGTCTGATGTGATAAGGAAGGCTCCCACAGTGGAATGAGTCTGTTAAGGAGGAGCAAGTTGGTCTAGATCAAAAGAAGGGAATAGATTAAAGTTTATAAGTTAATTAGTACTGGAATAAAGTGATAAATTCAGGAAACAAATTAGGACTAGATATATAGATTTGTGAATCTCTTTATCTGATATTGATTTATCGAACTGAACTGAAGGAAATTTTGTTCCACAGACCCAAATATATCAGCCTCTTTAACCTAAAGGAAGTAGAATCTTGGCAAACTTTTTCTGTCATTCTCACAACAAATCTGAAGCCATTTCTGTTACTCCCTGGCTTACAGTGTCAGCTTGCCTATTCAATTCTTCAGCTGTTGTTTCTTTGCTTCCTGGCTCTCTTTCTCCTTTCCCTGTTTGTCTGAGTACAGCGCTTCTCTTATTCCTCTGAAAACACCATTGCAAATGCCCTGGTGTGGGGAACAATGTGGTTGCATTTCTAACCTTTCTGAGCCAACCAACCCAAATGTTGCTTCCCCTTTCCTGTTAGTGTGTGCAAAGATCCATTCAAGAGAGGCAGAGTGAAGGGGTTAGTAGGCTTATTCTTTGGTTAACATGATACTTGTTGAAAACCATTTTTAAAAAATGGTTGTTTTTTAAAATCCCATTTTGTCCTCTATTGCAGTGATTTGGGTAATGGAGGAATAAGAGGGAGGGAGCTAAAGCCCACTTATTTCTCTTTTGCTGTGGATCATTCCTGTGTCTTTTTATTCTATTTTGATCATGCAGTCCAAGTGGATCTCTTTTTGTTGGCCTGATTTGTTCTCCTGTTCTTTCTGGTGCATTCTGAATCAGATAACATAATCTCTGCTAGTCTTGGGTAAAAAGTGACTATGCTCTTATCAATTGCAGATGCTGGTTCTTTGGATTTCCCATATTTCATTAGTACTGGATATGTTTGGTCATTAAATTTTGTCACATTAGAATCACTATCATAAATTTAGAGTTGGAAGGGACTTTGGATTCCATTTAGTCCAATCTTTACATTTTAAAGGTAAAGGTAAGGAAGTTGAAATCCAGAATAGAGAAGGGACTTCCTTAATAGGAAATGCTGAAACTAAGATTTGAAATCATCTCTGTGGAGTAGATAGATCACAAGACCTGGGGTCAGGAAGGCAGCTGTTCAAATCTAGCAGCAGAATTGCACTAGCTGTGTGACTTTGGGCAAAGCACTTAACCTCTGTTTGATTCAGTTTCTTAATCTGTAAAATGGGGATGATAGTAGCAACTGCTTCCCAGGATTGTTGTGAAAATCAACAAAAACAATAATTATGTGCTTGGTATATAGTATGCATTATATAATTATTGAATTATGAATTCAAAGTCCAGCATTTGGTCTATTTAGTCTATTCCAGGTTCCAATTGATATGACTCAGAACTTTGGGCAATTTACTAATAGTACAAACCTAAACTAAGAAGTTTTTCCCACTTCAAAATAGTAGGCAAGTCAACCACTGCCTCTCACTCCTGTATTTCCCTTTTACAGAGGGAACTTTCCAGATGAATGACAGCATCATAGGACTGCCCATCAGATTATGATCATATTCTGTTCTATTATTGGTCCTATCCTGGTTTCTCTTAAGGGAAAAAAGGGTCTTGATATAGTACTTCTTTGTTCATGGCATGTACATCAAAATTATTTGTGGTTGTCCTTCATTCTCAAAGAGGATCAAAATCACATCACCATGTTAGAGTCAAGTTATAGTGTGGCTGATCAGATTAATACTAGTTTTAGTGGATATTCGAAGTCTTACTTGGTAAGTAAGTAAATCACATGATAATTTGTCTATATTCAAGCAAGTGAGGTAGATGTTATTATAATATTACTT
Organism: Myrmecobius fasciatus; assembly: GCA_023553655.1. Taxonomy (NCBI): domain Eukaryota; kingdom Metazoa; phylum Chordata; class Mammalia; order Dasyuromorphia; family Myrmecobiidae; genus Myrmecobius; species Myrmecobius fasciatus. The sequence continues at coordinate 213,170 of JAJPUD010000451.1, read as the reverse complement.
TGAAATATAACTTTTCATGCTATCAATTTTCTTTGCCTTAATACTTTAAAAAAATTGCACTGCTATCATTTTACACAGTTTGGCTCTTTGAAGTATTCTTGTCCTGGAGTATTCATACCACTGATGAGAAAACTGAGTTCAAAGATGTTAAAGTTTCCCCAAACTACACAGCCAGGTAAGTGGAGGAACTTGAATTTAAACATAAAACTCAATTCCACTTTCTTGCCTATGGAGAAATACTGAGCAAAAATGGTGTTGCTAAGTTGTTGTCTCAAGTATGACTTGAATGACCAAATAATACTCATGACTCATTCCAAGTTTAACTGCTTCCCTCATCTCATAAACCTTTAGACGACATATTCTGGCACACAGTACACTGGCCTTGGAATCAGGGATCCTTGCCCTAATCATATGACTTTGGAAACTCTCTTCCCTCAACTAGGACTCAGTTTCCCCCTTGATAAGACTAAGTATTCTCTGATATCTTTTATATCTTTAACATTCAATGAATCTATGAATACAAACTTTATTAATATTATTTTATATAGTATAAACTTTAGAATAGCTATTTGATTTACCACACATTTCCTATCAGATTGATCTTCTAGGTGCTATGTAAAGAGTACTTAGTCACATTTGGACCTGAATTTGAGTACTGACTCATGTATAACCGTGAGTAAAACATTTAGACCTTAGTTTCCATATCTAGTTAATGAGAGGGTGAATTAGCTGACTTCTAAAGTCCTTTCCAGCACTGGTTCTATGATCCTATAAATTAAGTTCTGCTGTATATCTAAGAAGAATGATAATTTATTTTCTGAAACAAAAATTTCACCTAATAACTTGGTTCTGTTTTTCATTAAAACATTTTTCCCCCTGCTCTTTTAAATAGATGTCACATTTGGAGTTCTGTGGCTCCCATGTGTCGCTCTGTAGCTGAGCCACCTACCACTTTCTCCCTCCTCCTCACTCTGACATAATTAGGAAGTCAATTAAAATAATTGTAATTGATTACCATTATGTGGTAGAACCAACAATATTTCCTGCAACAATACGACCCAAATTGTTTCTCTACCAAATGGGTGCCTGCAGTACTAAAGTATTATAATAAAAAAAAAAAGTCTTTCTCAGAGTCTGGCCAAATTTAAAGCAATCAAACAGCCCATAGGAACAAATCTGCTGTCCTACCTTACCCTCTCCAGCTTCTTTCCTTAAGTTTACAGCATTTCAAAATGCTGGACCAATCCAAATGGGTCCTGCACCATTTGGCATTATGCTGAGAACTACAAAGACCACTGTAGTAGAAATTAGGAAATGTGGAGTCCAATTGTGACTCTGCTCCTCTTGGTCAGTCACTTGACCCTTTGGGGGCTAGTCTTCCTCAAATGTAAAATGATGGGGTTGGATTTGATGGCTTCTAAGGTCCCTTTTAGCTCTAAATTTAGTTTCCCAGGAACTCCAAAATACCTTCTAGTCTAAACATTCTATGATTCTATGGTTCCCTGCTTTCGTGGGATCTTAGAAATTACATTTTAAAAACACATAGCAAGAATTTGTTTCAATTTCTTGGAACAGAGAAGTTTTGGGTATGATGTACAATATTGGTTTCCATATTTTTAGAACATAAAAATTACCTTTTAAAATAATTTAAAATTTTTTATTGGCATCTTTCATTTTTGAATATGTCTTTCATCCCTTAAACCATTTCTTATGACAAAGAATTGAAAAAGAAAGAAAAAAAAGTTCAACAAAATTAACCTACATATCAATTGTCTAACCATATATACCATTAAAATGTCTTTTTGATATCAATATATTTCAGATAGCAGTTGTATTAGTTTCAATTGATAGAGAATATATGATGAAAAAGGCCACTATAAAAGCAGCATTGCTTTTAAATGAATTTTTATTTTATTAATCATAGCACTCACAAACATTTAAAAATAAAAACACTCAAAATTAGATGCATAAAACGTCCATTTATTTTCTTTCCACAAGATATTTTGTTTTATTTTTCATACTTCATCACACTATGCATTTTGTTATCAATAAAAATCAAAATCACAATGTTTGGAGCTCATAAGAATTCTCAGATTCGTCTTGCAAAGACTTCATAACCTTCTAAATCCCTCAACCTAGAGGTTGAGAACCTTATAGGATAGTAAATAAATCATCAATTGGAGAATGGCTGAATAAATTATGGTATATGAATGTTATGGAATATTATTGTTCTGTAAGAAACGACCAACAGGAAGATTTCAGAGAGGTCTGGAGAGACTTACATGAACTGATGCTGAGTGAAATCAGCAGAACCAGGAGAACATTATACACAGCAACAAGACTACACGATGATCAATTTTGATGGAAATGGTTCTCCTCAACAATGATGTGATTCAAACCAGTTGTTCAGTGATGAAGATAGTCATATACATCCAGAGAGAGGCCTGTGGGAACTGAGTGTGAACCACAACACAGCATTTTAACGCTTTCTGTGAATATTTCCATGCATTCTGTTTTCCTTCTTAGGTTGTTTTTTTTCTTCTTCTCTT